>VZRV01008519.1:0-155166 GCA_013398115.1 Falcunculus frontatus | reverse complement strand
AGAAAGAAAGAAAGAAAGAAAGAAAGAAAGAAAGAAAGAAAGAAAGAAAGAAAGAAAGAAAGAAAGAAAGAAAGAAAGAAAGAAAGAAAGAAAGAAAAAGAAAAAAGAAAAAGAAAGAGAAAGAGAGAAAGAAAAAGAAAGAAAAGAAAGAAAGAAAGAAAGAAAAGAAAGAAAGAAAGAAAGAAAGAAAGAAAGAAAGAAAGAAAGAAAGAAAGAAAGAAAGAAAGAAAGAAAGAAAGAGAGAAAGAAAGAAAGAAAGAAAGAAAGAAAGAAAGAAAAAGAAAGAAAGAAAGAAAAAAGAAAGAAAAAGAAAGAAAGAAAAAGAAAGAGAAAGAGAAAGAGAAAGAAAGAAAAAAGAAATGTAGAAATTTCACTGACACTCTTATTTTCACTTCCTTTGCTTCTGGTCAGACAAAGAAATGTGGCCATCAACATCATCCATGATTAATAATAAACTGAAACCATTGAATTCACTGAATACAACTTAATATTTAAAAACAGAAAATATCACCATTAAGACTGTGTTTCCTCAAATCTTTTCTTGCTTTATACAGGGCAAAGAATTGAGTCAATTGTCTTTATTTTGTCCTTAGGTTTCATGGATAAAACATTCATCTGCCTTTCTGTGTTCTCCTAATGACCACCTTTGCTTCAACATTTGATTTCAAAAGTTATAGGAAGAATGTATAGGAAGAATGATCTGGAACACTAATGGAAGATAATGCTCCCCTCAAATAATTATACTTAATTAAGTGTTCTCATTAGTCTTAAAGGTCAGCTTACAGCACTTATACATGTTAAAATATAGTGGCAAAAACCCTGAATATACCGGCTTGCTATACTCTGTTTCCGTGCCCCGGAATATCTTTGAATGGAAGGCATCATTACCTCAGTGAGAGACTGCACTCAGGACAGTACTTGCTGTCTCCAGACTAAAGCCTGAGAAGAACCCCTGGTCTCAGAACCATCGCACAGTCCAAAAGACTTAGCATATTCCTTCTCTACTAGGCTGGGGAAACAGCTGAATTTTCATTATGTGGAAGTTTTGGTTTCACATTTTCCTCCTTTGTGAAGAGTTCTGTATGAGTATCGCCATCCCAAAATTCTCCTCCCTTCTCATTGGAGAATACACAAAATGAGAAGAAAGGAATACAGCTTTATAGAGAATTGGTTCCTGTCACTTTTAGAGGCTGCACAGGTTGCTTCTTTTCAACATTAACACTATCAAGGTCATCAGGGTGTTGAGAGAAAAGGCAGTCTATTTCCTACTGCAATCAAAGCTTTAATTTGCAATCAGATCTTCTTAATAGAAATAAAAATGAGACTGGATTAGGATAGGTCACAGTGACCGGATTGCCTGGCTTCTTTTCATCTTGTGTGACTTTGAGCAAGTTATTTAATCCTCTCACTATTCACCCAGCACTCTGTGATTCATAATGTGCATTATAACTGCGCTACGAAAAAACGACTCCAGCAATCGCTTGTCATTTAGTTGGATTTTATTTTTTAAAATGTATACACCAGACCTTGAGAATTCTGCCAGCAAACAGATTAATAACTTCATAATCCCAGAGCGTTACACAAAATGTAAGACTTTGTTCAACTAATTTCTGCAAAAGCAGGAATATACAGTGGTGACTTTTCGACTGAGAAAAAACACATGTCCTCAGTTTTCCTTATAAGCCTTACCAAAAGTGTGTTGTTTTCTCATAGCAAGTCCTGGAGTTCCACATATATGGGCTATTTCTGGGCAACAGTAGAGAGATCTTCACAAATAAGCATTATTATCCTTAGAAAGGAATGATTTGGGAAAAAAATGCTACGCACTGGAGACAGCCCTTCTGCTGGCCATTTTTCTTTGTGGAAGCATGGTTTTGAAGATTCTTGCCCTGCTTAGTGTAGCCATATAGATTCCTTCCCAGAGTGATTGATGCTCAGTTAAGCATTCCACAGCCACCCCAGTTCTCCTGGAAGGGAAGAGCCTCCTGTGGCAGCCAGCAGGCAGTTACATCAAGCTGCTCCCACTCTGACGAGCCAAGCTGCTGCTAGCTGAGCATCTCAGAAGGAAAGATAGGTGTCTGAGAAATCTTCTCCTCTGGAATCACCACACATTTCTAGTACGCTTTTCCCTTCAAACTGCATATCTCAAAGCAATCAGTGAAGCTCAAATCCAGACAGGACACGACAGGAGGTGCATAGAAAACCGCCTTTTTTGGGGAACATACATGCAATATGCTTTTTTTGGGAACATACATGCAATATGATTCTCTTCCATCTCACTTTGCTTTCTTTCTGTTGAAATGTTACCCCTTAGTGCTCTGTAGGATAGGGCTGTCTGTTATTTGATGCCAATGGCTCTTTGGGGGCAACCATTTTTGTTTCTGTCAGCATCCCTCACTAGGCATTAAGAAAAACAAGTGCAAGGATGACCGACCTAAACCTGTGCATCCTGCGCTTATGCTATGGCCTTTCATGACACAGCTTAGAAAAGAGTTCTCCATTCTGTTTAGAATGTGAATATAGATATAAGTATGCATCACAAACATCAGATGAATAAAAAAAAAATATCAGTCCTTTTCTGAAACAAGCAGCTTCTCTGTATGCTGCTGTGGTCTCTGGCAGCCTGGATGGAGGAGGGCCTGCAAAATGAAATGAATCATCATAACTCTTATATTGAGTGTGAGTTCCTATGAGCAAAATATCTTGCTTCAGATGACAGCAGAAAGAAAACAACCCATTTCCTCTCCCCTTTTCATCCCCTTCAGAATGCCGTGACTGTTTCTTTTATCACAGACAGAAAGCTCTTCTGCACACCAAGACTCAGAGAAATACAAAATGTTTTTCCTTTTATGGGCATTCTACAATTGCAGAAGTCAGCTAAACACTGTCTCTGCCTGATGAAAAGTCTGTTCTTTGCCAGAACTGGTGAGTTTGGGCAGAGGGCTGCATCTTCATGCAGCTTAGAGAGCAACTGTTTACTGTGGGGTTTGTCTTGCCTAATTGCTGCATTAGCTAACAAGCCTCTCCCCTCTCCTACCAAGCACTACTGAGACATAGGATTGATGAATATATATAGTTTCTTTCTTTTCCCCTCCATACTTTCTGCTTGGCATGCAATTCATACTCAGAAAGCAGGCCATGCTGAAATGCTCAAAATCTTGCAATTTTAGGAGCACCTATGATTCAAGGAGCAGCAGCTTTCCTCAAACCACTAACAGAGAGGCAATTATCATGCATACAGGGAAGAGCTGCCAGCAGAGATACGGCAGACAGGGGTAAGTGTGAGCTGTAGGTCTGATTTATTAGGCACAAGTGCAGGCATGCTCTATGTACTGCACAAACAAATCAGGACTGCCTGCACATGCCTAAAAAATTGTTAATTTTCTCCAAAAGCCACGTCCTAATGGGGATAGAGAAAGATGTGTGACGGAGACAAACAGGACTGTGCATTTATGAGAGCCAGTTTTGGAAACACCAATTTCTTTCCAACCTGCAAAATGGAGCAATTGTTGAAAAGACTTGCACTTTTTCTCTCTTCACAGATGTCCATTTCCTATAAATAATGTTTCTAGTAGGTTACTCAGATATACAAGCATAATGCATTTGAAGCAAAAGAACAGGGCTCGAATGATAGGAAATGTATTTCTATGTTCATCACAATCACGGTCCTCAGGGTAAAAAATGTGACCAAATTATTTGTCTTCACTGAGGGATGATAAGTGCTGAGAATTGCACTTTCTGTACAGCCATCTTCTGTATTATTCATTAATGTTTTTAAAGTTTTTCAGCTCAGTACTGTCACTTCAGCCCTTCCCAAAAAAAAAAAATTCCAGAGATGACTCTGGGATGATATCAGCCACAAAATTTGTCGTTCAGATTCAATACAGTTAAGAATGTATCATTGATTTGGATACTTTAATTTGTTCTGAAATATTCAGATTTAATTGAATTTTGGCAATTTCAGTGAAATCTCTGAACTGTGACGTATATCTACAACTGCAAAATGCTCTTTCCTTGGATTTCCTAAGAAAAGAAAATTTGATAGTAGCAGTGAGCTACTGATATCATAGATGCTTCCCTTTGCCAATAATTAGCCTGTTCCCATTAACTGCCTTCACCATGCTCAGTGAAGTCCTGGGCTGTCTTCTGAATAGACTCAGGTCTAAAACAGACAACAGCTTTGTAGACATCAGATGGTTTAGGAGCATTATTCCATGAGAAACATTCAGTTAAATTATAATTTCTGAGGTGATATCCAGATTGCTTTCCTTGTAAAGGACTTCCACCCTGAGCTGAGTGTTTCATCCTATTTAGCTTGCACATCTTACCTTACATTAAAGACAGATGTATAGTATAACTAGGGTTTTTTAGTCTTCTGAGTAACAGGCCACAAAATTTGATGTTACTTGCAGTATCTATTGTAGCCATGTCACAATATCCCAAAACAGGAACAAAGAGGATGCGCAGAAGCAAGCAGGCAGGATCCATCTCCTTTCCTACCAAATCAAGGAAAGTCAATAATATAAAATGAAAATCCAGTGTTCTCTAATGAAAATCAATTAAAATCAAGTGCACACACTGTAAAAGATAGATGGACACACAAATAGGTACAGAAATCTACACTTTCTAAGGAAAACTTTGTCCATAATTCATTTTAACTTTGAAATAAATCACCACTTAAAGCCATTATCAAAATACATAATTTTGAGACTTTAGAGAGTTTAATCTGTTTAACATGCAAATCATATGCTCAACATTGGGGTTTGATTAAGTACTTGCGTGTTTTTCTACGTTGGAAACAAAAATATAATTTAATGTTTATATTAAAGGATGTCTTTCTCACAACATTTCCAGTTTTTCTTCTCCACAAGAAAAGCAATTATTTTATTTTATTTTTCAATAACCACAGCTTCAAATGATATAATTCAATCAATTGCAGGACTCCATCAAAGAAGAGAAGTCCAAAAGCATAAGTTACAGTGTGAATATTTTTACAAATACAGAGGAACACAAATACTACCTGCTTGTATACATGACCAGCTTATTTCCGGGTAAATGATCATTTTAACCAAAATGCAGGTTAGATCATTAGGGTACTGGCAAGTTATAAAGATGAGACTTGTAGTGAAATGTAGCAAAAAGGAAAGTAAAACATCTTTACACCTCACTGGATTTAAAAGTGT
The DNA here is from genome assembly GCA_013398115.1 of Falcunculus frontatus. Classification (NCBI taxonomy): domain Eukaryota; kingdom Metazoa; phylum Chordata; class Aves; order Passeriformes; genus Falcunculus; species Falcunculus frontatus. The sequence continues at coordinate 149,983 of VZRV01008519.1, read as the reverse complement.
GAAATATTTTCAATCTTTTTTTCCAAGTCAGTTGTTGATAAATTCAGTTCACACAGTCTTTTTCCATCTCTATATATGGACAAATAATGACAGTCAGAAATGCCACAAATCCATAATAATATGTGCCCAAGTTTCCCTGCTCTATATAATTTGACATAATTTCTCATACGACTGCTGTTCCCACCATCCAAATAATGATGTTTTTTCTCAGCTCAGCAGAGTGATATCCAACAGAGTAGTGCCTGGAATGAGGTGGGCCAAGAGTCAGTCTGATCCTCTCTTGGGAGAGGTTTGAACCCACCTTTTAGGAGAAGACCATCACTTTAGTGAGCAGACACTGGACACCCTTTTCTCCTTTTCCACTTGTAATTTGAAATAAAGGTCCTTGGCTGCTTAAAAAAAAAGCAGGACCAGCAGGTCAAAGGAGGTGATTCCTCTCCTCTACTCGAATTTAAACTACTGTGTCCAGCTCTGGACACAACATAAGAAGGACATTAACGCTTTGGAGCAGGCTCAGAGGAGGGTCACAAATATGATCAGAAGGCCAGAACATCTCTCCTAATAAAACAGACTGAGAGAAGTGAAATGGTTCATCCAGGAAAAGAAAAGGCTCCAGGCAGACTGTATTAGGATCTCTCCAGTGTGTAAAGGGAGTCTACAAGAGAGACAGATGGGGACATTTACAAGGGAATGTAGTGATAGGACAAGGGGTAATGGCTTTAAACTAACAGAGAGCAGGTTTAGATTAGGTATCAGGAAGAAATTCTTTAATGTGAAGGTGGTGAGGCACTGGCATAGGTTGCCCAAAGAAACTGGGGATGCCCCCTCCCTGGAAGTCTTCAAGGCCAGGCTGGAGGGGGCTTTGAGTAACCTGGTCTAGTGGAAGGTGTCCTGCCCATGCAGTGGGGTTGGAGCTAAATCATCTTTAAGGTCCCTTTCAACCCAGACCATTCTATGATTCCATATTTCCATCAGAAAAAACATGGATTTTGCACTCCAATACAGTGACTCTCCACGGCTCACAGCCAGGGACTCCTAGCCTTGAAAATGCCAGTTTTTAAGATAATCCATCACAGTGACACATCTTACTAGAGATGATGATACCCAGTATGTTGAACAGGGGTTTTGTGGATCCCATCCTCAAAGCTTGGAACAGACATCCGTGGAGGCATCCCCTGAGCTAGCTAAGACAAGCACCACTGAAGCCAACCAGCAGTACAGCTCTAAACCCTATTTATACACGAGGCATGTTCAGTGTCCAGGTCTGTGCCATTTTAAATGTATCTCTTTACAAAATAACTACCTGAACAAAACTGATATAAAATTTTTATGCCCATTAATTCTTAGAGACCAAAATAACAGTGAAAACCTGCATGAAATGTTAATTTCTCAGAAGACCTAAATAAGTTTCCAAAAATGCTGGTGTTAATTTTAGCACAGAATAATTTGGAAACAATTACCAAGAACGCAAAAATTTCTTAATTCATTGCTTGCTTATGGATAACACTTGTCACATTGGGTTTCTCACAGTATGAGAAATACGTGGTGTACTTAATTTCAAGAAAATTTATTTTTGATGTAATCTGACATGGTGATATCCAAAAGTCAGCAGTGTGGGGTGAGCTGATCAAATGCTGGTGATTTCCTTGTTCTTTCCAACTTCTTATTACAAAAAGGTAAAACGTATTAAATGCACTGCATAAGTATTCTCTGTGGATAAAAATGCATGTAAATATTTCCTTAAGATATCTGGTCCAAATTATGAATAATTTTAAAATCCACTGATTTTATATGAAGTTTCTTTCTGTGACTGTTTTTTATCTGGATCATAGATTTTAAAGTGAGAAAGCCCAGTATAATAGTTTAAACTGACTTTCTGTCATAAAATCATAAAATACAAACTTTTCTCCCAGTGAATACAGGGAGCTTTGAATGAAAACGAATACTTTTAAAAGCCCAGACCATGCTAAGGTAATGATTTCTCATGCTAATGTACTGCAACTCTCAATAAATGTTTCTGGTGTCTAATTTCTCATGCAGATGTTATTTCCAGTTTGAACCTACCACAGTTCTATTTCCAGCCATTGGGCCTAGGTTTTGTTGTGATCTTCAAGGCAAAGACTGAGCTTTCAGTATATTTTTCCTAAATTTTTTGCAGTTGAAAACTTCTCAGCAAACATAACCAAAGACATCTTCCTTAAATTATTGAAAATATAAATGTGGGTTGTTGTCTGATAGAATTCTCCTACCAATGTTATCATATTAATCTAATTTTTCAGACTGTTTATACACCAATGCACAAATCTTACTATTTCTTTTGTCTTTCTTCTCCTTCAACACTGCTCCATTTTGAAACAGTTTATATACTTCAATATGGAGTTCTGGTATTGGATGTATTTTTCATTTTTGTTGTAATGGAGCTGCTATAAAATGTAATCTTCTGCTAACACTTATCTAAGGAACCAGCTGCTTTATTAGACTATGCAAATCCTAAAATGCAGCTTACAATTTTCCCATTCTAACTAGTTAAATATGTAAATATAGAAACTCCTAGAAGCACAGACCTGAAACACAATATTATTGTCATCCTGAGAATAATTTAACCTAAAATTGTCTCCTGCCTCCTTTGTTTTGCCATTATGCCAATTATAGTATTTATATGATTTTTACATTTTAGACTCATCCTCCTTTTTCATATCAGACTATTTCAAAATTACCCAAAAAATTATTTAACAAGTTCTTCTGATGAATTAAAAAAAGAAAGGGGGGTTTCAAACTTTTTGTCAGCTCGGTTTCTCTTTGTATCATCCTATGCTTCTTAGGGGTATTTTTTTTTTCTTTCTTTTTAACCAGCCTATTGTTTTTCTCATTCAGTCCTGTTTATTTATCCTGCATAATCACTTAAAAAAAATTTCAGTAGCCCTTTACTCATTCAGCAGAAATGTTTACTCCTTTAAAAGAAAAATTCTCTTATCCTGTATGCACTGCGTCAAAGCCACTTTGGTTCTGTTCATTTTGAAGACATGACATTTCTTGATAATCTTTATATTAAATTAGTTTGTGGTGACATTTTGAAGTACTCATTATCCTGTCTGAAGTCTTGTCAGCATTAGCCTTTAAATTGGCTTCAGCTTTGGTATAAAATGGTAACTATAAATGGTAACTAAATATTCAAGTGGGTGACTTTGATACATAGTGAAAGTTTAATAGATGTACACAGTTAATTCATTAGAATTAAATACGTATGAAGGATGCAGTTCCTCAGCCAGACCTTTTTTCCTATTTTCAAATAACAACCATTGAAACTATGTTGGGATTTTATCCATTACAAACTCATACTTGCTCTGGAAAACTCTGTTTGTGATCCTTCCTTCAACAAAGATTTTTGCGTATGACTGGAACATAATTCTTATTACCTTAGCATATTAAACTCTCAGGATTATATTTACTCATTTAACAATCTACTAGCAAAACTACTTCTGTAACTTCTATAACTCACTAGAATGAGATAAAAACATCAAAGTTACGAGATGATAAAATCCCATAAACCTGGTTTCCTATGAATACTAAAGGCAGATGGGCATTCAAAAGGACTGGCTCTCACCTGCATAAATTAGGTCGATTGTGTTGAATTGAAAGGGCACTAAAATTTGTCACAGGTACACTCATTTTTCAGCTATTTTAGAACCGTGTCGGAAGCATAAACGTCTGGCCCAATATGTAACAGCCAATCTCCAGCAGATTTCTTCTAGAATTGGAAGTTAGCTACGCCGAGAGCCGGTCCACAGCTGGTCACCCTCCTTTCTTTTGTCATTATCCTCCAATTCATTCAGCACCCAAGAAGAGCAGATGAACCAACAGAAGATACTGGAAATTCTTCTTCCACCTCTACACTAGGCAAACATACTTTGACCTTTCACCGGACAAAATAAAAAGATATTCTGGTTTCTCAGATGAAGAAAACAACAAGTGAATACACATTCTTGATGGAATGTTCTTCAGTAAGATATAAAGTCTACTTTAAGCTTAATATTAGAAAATAAGACTACAATGAATTCATAATTCTCAGGATGATCGTTTCTGAGAATGACTGTATTTGACAGAAAAGAATACAAAATCTATGGATAAAATACCTTTGGCAGGGAAAAATAATAATTCCAGAGTATAGAATTTCTTTTCATCTGGTGTTTGTTTTAACACAGATTTTGGCTGCAGCAGAAGAAAGCACTGATGATATAATTTGATACTTTTCTCCTCTAATCTTATCTTTGTTGAAATACAGATGATTTGATATTTAGATTTTGACTGAAATGTCTCAAACACTGGATGTTTTATACATGGGCACTTTCATTAACTTTGATGGCATTGTTCTCAATTTGTGGTGGCATGAACTAAACCCTAAGCTCTTCTAACTTGAATGAATGATAGTAAAAACTTTAAAAACTGCAAATGCCATGATATTCTTTCAGAATATACAACTTATTCTGACCCCCGAAAAACTCCTCCCTTTTAATTCTCTGTCATTGGAACAGAACTTGACGTTCCCATTCCCCCCTTTTTTTTGCCTATTCATTTTTTCTTTCCATTTGAGGATTGCTCTTCACCCAGAAGGTGGCTGGGCACTGGAAGAGGCTCCCCAGGGCAGTGGTCACAGCAGCAGCCTGACAGAGTTCAGGAAGTGTTTGGACAATGCTCTCAGGCACATGGTGTGACTCTTGGGGATGGTGCTGTGCAAGGCCAGGAGATGGACTCGATCCTGGTGGGTCCCTTCCAACTCAACATAATCTGTGATTCTGTGAGCTTCATCTAAATGATACTGTCTATAATTTTACCTTTCTTCCTCCCAAAGACTGTCACTGCCCATTCCGAGCCGTAGGGCTCAAACCTTTGCAGTTCTGCCGTATCACAGGTGGACCTTGTTTCCTTGTTGCAGTGTAACCCTTCATCAGTCTACCCACTCTTTTTCTACCAAAACTTGGGTTCCTGTGTGTATATTTATGCAGATTGAAAGAAGCCCGATATAGCTGGAGCACATTCTTTATTTTAATTACAATATATAACAATATAGTACCACTAAAGAAAGCATATCTCTTAGCATTGAAAACTAAAAGTATGTTCTGAATATTTTCACAAAAGTCCAGTTCAATTAAATTTTGGCTATATTTTCATTACAGTTCTGTGTATTTATTTTCTTTTTCCCCTTACATGAAGTTCCAACAAAGGAAGAAATTCTGGACAATGAATTTTCTTTTCGAGAACATAAGTTTTGCTGACAACTCATTATTCAGTTTCCCCCCTTTTCCTTATCTTTTTACATCATGAATATTTCTAGCACTGTCTTCAACACATTCCTCTCACAAGTACTGTCAGTTTGATTTAAGAAAAGAAGGCTCTGTTCAACTCCATTGCCCAGAATTATACCAAGTTCTTTTACACCACAGAATATGCTGTGAGGGATTCATAAACTCACAGAGTGGTTTGGCTTGGAAAGGACCTTAAAGATCATCTGGTTACAGGCCTCTGCCATGGGCAGGGACATCTTCCACTAGGCCAGGTTGCTCAAAACCCCATGCAGCCTGGCCTTGGAACACTTCCAGGTGTGGGACATCCACAATTTCTCTGAGCAACCTGTTCTGGTGCCTCACTACCCTCACAGCAAAAAAAGTTCTTCCTAATATCTAATCTAAACCCACCCTCTGATTGCAGCTGCTTTATCTTGTAGCAGAGAGCAAGTGTTTGGGTGCATGACTGCATTCAGTATCTTAATACACCTTAATACTATGATCCAAGATATCTGCATATGCACCATGTGTTTATATGATTTTGTGTGAAAGTTTACTCAATAAGAAAGAATAGACAGAAAAAAACAACTACTTCTAAAAAATGTCCAAGTTGAGAAGCCTTTTCTACAGTGTTATCTTTCCAACCCCAAGGCAAGGCAGAAATTTTTTAACGGAAAAGGGGGAAAGGGATTTAGGGTATAACTTACAGATTACTGTGCTCTCCTTTTTTTCCACCTAAGAGTTTTAAAAGTCTAATTTTGGGCTGTCAAGAACATACTGTTACAATACTGAATCTGTTGCAAAGTTTTAATTCTCTAGTAGGTGTAAGAAGAGAAATAAGGTAAATGCAAATCAAGACAATTCAATAAAGGAAGACAAAGAGAGACCATGGAGGCAAAATGTCATGTACTGTTCTTATCAGGACCCATCAGGGCTTTTGATAGCAGCATAGTTCTATTTAAAACTACAAATAATATACCGTGTCAACAAAGACATATTTTTTTCTACTTTGGGCCCAGGAAGAAACAAAAAGGTAAATCAAAGAGCGGTCTGAAATTACCTTATGTTTGAGAATTAGACGCACTATTACATGTTTCTTACTGCTCATATAAAACAGTTCCTTGCTGCTATTTAAGCTATTAGATCACCCTCTTAAATCATAACCCCTTCCATTTCAGACACTCATTCCTTTGGTGAGACCAGTAACTTGCCTTTAATTGAATCATACCTTGTATTTGACTAATGCAAACCTTTCGGAGAGACAACTAGCTTTGATTTAAAAATAGCAGGAGATACTTCTCTTACAGAAACTCCCCAAGCTTAATCACTGTCATTGTTTGAAATTCTGTCTCTTGCTTTCAGCTGTCAGCTGCTAAATTATGGAGGCAGTCAGGATGGTAGTCAGTGTACTCCAGGGAAGCAGTCTCTCTCTGGGCTCTGTCTCCAGAGAGAGGACCCTCGTGGAGGTAATTCAGAGCACCACAAGTTTGCCTTCTGCTCTAATTTTCCCCATGAGCATACTACACAGATGGGAGAAAAAAGCGTTTTTTCTAAAAGCAAGGTACGGGGCTGAGTATTAACCCAGTGCAAATTTCACACCCATTTATTTTTCCATGGAGGTATGTGTACTGTGCAATCAGGCTGTCTTTAAGTTCACTTTTTAATGAGACAAACTGAGCTGAACTACTTAAGCACACCTTCTGTCTCACCAATGCAGGAACTTTTTATTTGGATTTTCATTGGGATTTTTAATTTAATTGGTACAGGAGATATATACCCGTCTTATTGGGTTATCTCATTATTGCATTTAAATGAGGACTCATCACATTTGTACAAAGAGGAAACTCTATTCTTCTTATTGGATTCCTACTTGCAATCTCCTTATCTAAACTTTCAAGAGACCCAGAGGCCAAATTGCTTGTTTAGGTGCTTTTTGTTTTTTTTTTCCCCCAGCAGTACAGTGAGGTCAAAATTGCTTTCTTCCTCTGGGAGCACTGAATTTTTTTCAGAGGGAAAGTACAGTCAGAGGTGACCTCTCAAAATCACTTACTTTGAGCCCAAAGGGATTGCTTGAGCCTACATCATACAACACAAATTTATGATTTTAAAAATATTCCTCATTCTTATATCTCTTGCTTGCCTGCTGTAATGTCTCACTCATCTCCCAGTTAAGATTTCCCCCGTATCTAATCAGCACATTCACCGAGGTAAATTAAAACAACTATTTCTTGTTTCACATTAGCTGTACGTTGAGCACAATACATCACCTTCTCCTTTTAATCCTCCATTAGCTTTATCTTTTCCAAGCTAAACGGTTTTTCTTTCCTTTTTTTTTTCCTTTCCTAGGTTCCACTCTTTGGATGTCTGTCTAATCTGATCTCCCTCTTGTTGTTGCCCCTGTCCAACATGTGAACCTGTCTGCAAAGCAGAGTAGCCAGAGGTGGACACAGTACTCCACAAAAAGCCTCTCTGCTTCCAGGTACATGTGAATGGAAATGATTCCTTCACGCACTTTATGTTGCTGTTAATATATCCTGGACTGACACATGACTTTTTTTGGAGGCCTTTGGTTTTTTTCTTTTTACAGCAGCATTATATTTCTCTCACTCAGTTTGTGGCAATTATTATTCCCAGACCCTTCACTGCAGTAACGCTGCTGAGACAACGAGTCCCAGTTTTGCCTTTATGCATTCCATTTCTCTGCTTTAACATGAAGCACTTTGCCATCATCTGCATTACTTTATTCTTGTTGACATCAAACCATCTGTCTAATTTAGCACAGACATTTTGAATTTTCATCCTGTCGTTCAGTACTTGTGAGGCAGGAAGACATACATAAATTTTACAAATCTGTCCTAATGAGAGGTCAAAGTCGTTAACAAAACTATTCAATAATACCACACCAAGACAGACCTCCCTGGTACTTACTGGAAATGTCCTTTTTCTCTGACAGTGAACAGCTGGTAAACAGTCTTTTAGTATGGTGCAAAATGTTCTGTTTCTTGTGTGCTTTTCAGACAATCACCCATTTTACTTTAATACAGATTCCATCATACAGATCTAGATAACAAACAGAAAGGGATAAGGTACCATAAATAGTGTAGCAAGATAAGAGTAGAATATTTACAATATGTAGCAGCTCACAGTTGGTTTTACTTTATTACAGAAGTGCAGTTTCTGTAATAAAAGCAATGAAAATGTATGAAAGCAATTATAGAAGGAGCAAGTATGTTTTCCAGTTACTACTGTATGGTGGGAAAAACAGCACTGCTGTAGAAAAAAATGAAAAGGCTATCAAAATTACCCGTATTTTAGCTGTACAGGAATTATCTACAATTTCCATTTTTTAATCAAATATCTGGAATATAATCAGTTCCAGGCTCATCTTGTTCTTGTTTGCTTTATGGGCTGTCAGAGTACCAGGAATTTCAAAAACTAGTTTTTCCAAAGCATATACATATCTCCAGAGAGAATGGAAAAGACATTACAGCTAATACGGTCTCTTTCTGGCTAACACTATTCTTCTGCCTCACTGCGCAAAATCAGTATAAAGTAAATGCAACACTGCGGCAAAAATGGACCCTGTTTGCCTAAAAACAAAAAAATATGGTTAGTTTAGCTTTCTTCTGAAAAGATCCAGAGATGTATTATAAACAAAAGTCTGAAAAATTACTGTAATGGACTTTATAGTTGATTTGGGGAAATCGTAATGGTCATAATGAAGTCATATCCCAGGCCTCGGTTTGTTTAAACACATCTTTGTGTACCTCTTGTTTGGAAATGAAAAACTGTACCAGTAATAATTTCATTTTTCTGTTTCTTTGGAAGAGTAGTGAGTGAAGCACACATTATAAGTTCTGAAATATGATTTAACAAAACATCATTTGCACAGCTTTCCATTGGCATCAACTTTTCCTGTCAATGTGTGCAGTCATGTTTTGAGAAAGAGGTATCTGAAGAAAAGCCTGAGCAAACATGCTTGAAACACTGTGCTAATTTGCCAAATTGTCTAAATCATTATCTTTCCTGATGTTCATTTTAACTGCAAAGAAATTTTCTTTTTATAAATTTATATCTTTAGTTTACATTTAATTAATAAATGTGTTAGCATTGTCAAATATTACCTATGTCATCCCCAGTTTATTCTGTGTATATGCACACATACTTCTAAATAATTGTCCAAATGTAATTATATACACCAGTATGATTTAAATGGGTTTATATTTGTTCATATATAAAGTATAATTATAGAATTAAGATTGTGCATGTGTGTGTGTGTTGGGAAACAGTGAGTTAGATTGAGAGGAAGGCAAGAACTACAAGGCCTGCCAGTTTGTTTTTCAGTGAGTGAGAATAAGGACCAGTATTCAGAATTGCTGAAAGGGTAAAGAATTTGGAGACAGAAATTAGGCCCATGACCAGCTTTGTGAATTCAAAAGAATCAACACAAACTGCATGCAATCAATGCAGGGTAAGATCCTGACGAACAGATAAAGTCCATTACACCTGTTTTGGGAAAAAATAAGACCAATGAAACGAAGGATATTTTTGTCTGAAGGGATGCTTAGTTTTGGTTTTAGAAAATGAAACAGCAAAGAAAAACATCTTAGGCCTATCCTATCAATGTGGAGATGAGATATCATATATCTGCTATCTGAAAAACTAGCATAATTATGGTTTCTGCTTTATATATTGGTAATATACATTAACACATCAACAGGCTATAAAAATATACGTAGTAGTCAACTAGAGATGATCTTCTTTGACTGTCTTTCTAATCTGAAAAACACTGGCAAACCACTCTGATATCAGTATGGTCTTAAGAATATATAATAAAAATGAACTGAGAATTTGCTCCCGGAAAAAGATGCTGTTTTAAAAGAATTTGAGATCCATGTATTTCAAATAATAATAATCATTATAATCACTATAACAATCATAGCCTGCTTAGCTTTAATAAAGCATATTTTGTTAATTCATTTCAGTTAGTTGCTCAGATCAGCCTCAATATTAAAGTGTAATTATAGCATATGCCAGGTGAATACCATTCTCTGAAATTAATTACCATGGAGATAGCCTCATTATAATCTATGAAAAAGAGTTCATTTATTTTTTAAGAGCTCTGTGTTTCCATTAAATGTGAATCAAGAAGACCTTAAAGTAAATAATTAAAAGGTGAGATGTCCTTTTACAGAGAACTTTAAGCAAAATAGAAGAATAAAAGTCTACCTAAAGTAAAATGACAGGTTTTCTCTAAGAATCAAATTCCAGTTTTGACAGTTGGATTATGCCACCCTACCCATGCAGAGAAATAATTTTATTGGCTTCTGTCATTTCCCCACTAAGGGCTGATCAGTACAGACTCTTCTCAGTGTCCCTCTTACAAAAAGATGATGATCAGAACCTCAACAATTGCCTGAACCTCTAAATTGCAGGTTAGATTTGATGAAAATACAGAGGAGAAAGCTCCTGGTTAAAACACCACCTCCACTAATGAAAATAAGAGAAAAGGTCTCTACTACTGAACATCGGTTTTTGTTAGCTGGCATCTCATGTAGGCATCCAGTCAACACTGAAATATTAGTTCCTTAGTAAAACAGTGTTTGCGAAGGCAGTTTAGTGCAGCCAGTGAAGGAGTAGTGCTTTCAGAGCTCTTCACAAGAGCATCTTTAGTTACATCTAAATGCACAGGACCTCCCTTAGGAAGTGCTCAGGTACAGTTTCCTCTCCACCTCTGTTGTCACTACAGGAATGTGTGTGCTTGCACCAGAAGAATTGTTTTATTAGGCATTTACAGTGTAGACGTGTGCCCGTGGTGTCACCTGGGCAGGAAGAGCCATCATCGAGAGACTTCATGGCAAGTTGCTTCCGGAGTGTCACTGCCCAGCCTGGTAAAGAGTTGAGGTGAAGAGAAAAAGCCACACATCTCAAAACAGTTCCACAGAACTCTGGTATAGCAATGGCATCAGTCCCTTATCACATTCAGACCATTTTGTTATATTAGCTAGCACTCCAGAGTTCAGTGGAAAATAAAAATATCAAATCGCATGGCAGTTCACTTTCTAAGCAACATGTGACTTCCAGACTCTGAGGTCTAATTTCTGCATTGGTTTTTGCTTTTTTTTTTAGTGTATTTAGGCACCTAGAAATGCACATAGAAAGTTTTCAGAAGGACCTACCATTACAGACCTTTTTGAAAAGTGTATTTGCATACCTGAGCATGTGGCAGGGTTTTCAGTGCACAGGAAATGTGTTCACTTTGTAAAGAGAACTGGTGAGAGCAATTAGGTGCCTATTCACTGACTGTAGGATTATAGAATCCTGAGATAACTCAGGCTGGAAGGGACATCAGGAAGTCTCTAATACAACCTTCAGCTGTGATCAGACCATGTTGCTCAGTGCTTTTATGTAACTGAGTCCTGGGCATCTCTGGAGACCGCACAATCTCTCTGTTTGACCATCTCCATGAGGCAGAAAAAGCTTCTCAGCTTAATTTAGTGTATTCTGAACATCAATATTCTGGCTTCATCCTCTCAGTACTGGAGTGCTCCTAAGTTTTCCCAAATCACTTTTCTTGAGGATGAATGAGCCCAGCTCCTTCATCCTCTCCTCGAAGAAAAAATGCTCCAGCCCTCAACCATCCCTGTGGTCCCTTGTTGAGCTCCCTTGAGTTTGGGTCTTTCTTATGTTGGGGTCCCAAAAATGGATGGATTATTAATTTGTATAATTTCAAATATTTCTTTCTGAAATCAACTTTTTCTGCCTCAGGGCAATCCAGTATTTTCCAGTTCTTTGCTCACAACACTAGAGCTGGCCTACATAGTACAAATTAAGTCTATGCCTAAAATGCCACTATACCTATTTCTAATTAAATCAATATTGTACAAGTCAATTTGTGGGAAAAGACATTGTGTTCCTCAGCCACTGGTGAATTTCAGTTGCGTTCAGACCACTATCTATGACTCAAAAGCCTTCAATACAGAATTGTTCACAACAAAGCTGGGCATTGAGAGAAATAACTAAACACAATTCAGAGCAAGAGTGGCAATCCAATCTCATTCAAAACCCTTTTTCCTCTCAGCCAGAAATAGAGTAGCAAAGAAAAGAAGGCTGAGCACCTGGGAAGTGCTGCCTGTGGTTGAATTGCACTGTGCACGTAACGGGTGATGTGGGTGAACATTCAGTCAGAAGTAACTCAGATGAATACATATTTTAAAGGTGTCTAAAATGCCTGGTGCACATCCAAATTATAAAGGACAAAGTTAGTACACAAATTACTTGCCTTTAAAAATGGAACAGTCTATTCTGTTCTCCAAATGAAAAATTCTCAGCACTTGGGATTCTGAGCAAGCTGTTAACTTATTTTTCACCCTAATTAAGTGCACACCATACCTCACTTTTTCTCAGTCCAGCATGGACTGACAGAACTTCTGTAGACAGATTGCTACACTTACTGTGCAGCATGAGCATGCTCACATTTTCTACTGCCAAAATAAAAAAAAAAAATTAAAAGGACAATAAAGAAAATGGAAACAAACTTAGGGAAAGGCTAAATGGGATTATTAATGCCCTAAACATAAATTGCTACTCTGGAATAATCAGATATGCTCTGCCTGATTCTTGGCACTCCCTAGGCAGACAAGACCTTCCTTTTTGCACCCCAGGTTTTGCAAGTAGCAAAGTTGTGGTCTCCATTCCTCTCTGAGCCTTCTGAAATACATCCTTGGACTGAGGAGAATGAAGAAGACTGCACAAAGACAGCAGCCAAACAATCTGATGCTAAAAAAGAAGAAAAGAAAAAAAAAATCTTAGTTTCTCAACAACTTGAAAAATTTATTGCTTTGTTACCATACATTTTAGTCTTAGATTTTTCAGGAAGGCTATTTTGTTCTTTCAGAAAATCAAAGAGATTAGTAAAATTATTGGTAAAGCAGGAACAAGATTCGACTTAAGGCAGGGTAAGAACATTGTAAGAGTTTTATCAACATTTTTAATGTATTTCTTTCTCTAAGAAACCATATAGGTTCAAGGCCTGGAAGGAAACAAACAGAAACCTATGTAGAAATACAATTGCTACAAGCTGAATAAGTGTTGGGTTACCGTTTTTCCAAGAGTAGAATTTAGACATTTAAGAGTATCTTTTAAAAAGATATTATAGGCTGGAGAAAAGCATGGCAATACATATCCAGTTCAGAGGTCCTAGGGACTTATCTACTATCTCTGAATTTTGAGCACTGTAAAGAATTGTTACTATTATTTAGACATGATCACTAACATGTTAGTGATGTTACACTGTTATTTCCTTGGCAGAAAGGTCTCATGATCTCTCTAACTTTCTAAAAGGCCTGGAAAAGTATCTGCTGCGGTTCACCAAGGAATCATTATGTATTTTTCCAGGAAACATAGAGGAGCTGCTGCTGGGATAAATAAAAAGGAATATATTATCCACTACTAAGGCATTTGTAGTGATTTCAGAGACAAAACAGAGAATCGAAAGTTCATTCAGATGTGGGACATCTAGAAATCATTGTATAATTAGCCACAGTCCACTGATTTTTTTTGTTGAGAAGATTGTCTGTAAATTCTGTTTCTTTAAGCAGTTATGGTAACCAGTGTGTGGTAACAGACTGTTCAGTGAAAAAATCAGTTTCTGCTGAAATTTTTCCATGTCAGATGACCTGAAAGAACAAAAAAATTCTTCCCTTCTATCATTTTCTGTAAGAAGATGGCTCCTGTTTCAGTTTGCAGCTTTGGATCTATACTGTACAGTGGAAATAGTTGTTTGTTTGTTTGGGCCTTTTTTACTAATTTATTCTCATTTCTAGGACTAAAAGCAACATTTCCCTAGATGCTAGTTTGAAGAACTGTGATAAACATCCCTCTTGGATTGTGAATAGATTGGAAACTGAAGCAGTTTTAAGCAGAAAGAGAGTGCACAAAGTTAATAAATCAACTGTATCAATGAGTTTGCTGAAATACTCTCAAACAACTGTTAAGTACCCACAGGAGAAATAAAGTTCCTGTATTTGAAGCAAACTGGCACTGAATCGCTGGGAAAATGTGCACTAGAAAAAGCAGAAGGAACTCTTGGGTGATGAAAAGAAGTAACATTGAGAGGTGAAAAAATACATAGGATTGGAATTTCTGCCTTTCACCAGCCCTCGAGCACAAATCTACTATGCACATGTAATGTGTATATATGTGACTGCGTGCAAGAGCATGTACACAGGCATAGGTGAAGGTGACACACTTAACTTTGGTGTTGCAAAGGCTGCCAAAGGTCCTAGATGAAGTGAGGGGGGAAAAGTATATTTTTTGTCTTAATTGAATTAAAGCACACTACTGCAAGGCTGCGAAACTACCATTTGTACCAGAGACAGTGACTTTGTGCATTTGATGTAGCTTGCTTTACAAAACGAGTTTACTTATAACTATATCTCTCTTTGACAATATTGGAGGCCCAGTCTCAACTTGTCTTTATTGTAGAATTAACCTTTCATACAGGGTAGATGAATAAATATCCTGCTGTTTACTCCATTCATTTACCATGTAAACATGTTTTATGCAGGCACATACATGACAGTCACTTCTGTAATACTAATATGTGAAAAACACGTATTTCTAACCACTGATTTTTGAAAAATCATGTAAGAGTACCCTACAGCATTCCATGAAAAGACAAGACTTACGTTCTAACAGGCATCCAGCCCATGTAAGCTGAGAACTTCCAGGTGACACTACAAGAAAACTTTTGCTCCCTTCAGTTTCACCAAAGTTTGAAATATATTTGACCACAGGAAAAACGTTCTCTTGCAAATTTATACTTGCAAGGGTCCTCTGACATCACAGCTGTAAAACTGATTATGTGGAGAAGCTCATTGAAATAGCTTGTCTCAAGTGAAACACAGTCCTTTTTAATTTAAAATTTGAAAAGTTTTGGCTTACTACCTGGTGATACTTGGAAGGTACAAAGCAGTTCTCCTACTATTGTGATAAAAATCCTCTTTGACAAGTTGCCTACAAAATGCTCCTCCATGTGCTGTGATCTCTACTGCTTATAATTTATTATATCCCAGCTTTAACAATGTGTCTCTACTGGGTTTTTTGCTGCACAAATTGCAGCCTTTCATGGTTGGTTAAATGAAACATCGAAGGCAAGGACTGATCCTTTCTTAAAGCATGCCATCTATCTAACCTTTTGTAAAGCATCTCCCTACCCATCCATCCCCAGAATCAAACAGTTGTAGGTTATAGTGACTGTGCCCTTTGCTAAAAGTTCTGATGCACAGAGTCCGTACTTAGCCAAGGTGAGCCCTGCTCTATGTCTTCTATCAGCTGATGGACATTGAAAATGGAAGTACTTTCGATCCCCTATCAGTGCCAGAAACATCTGCCTAAAAAATGAACAAGAAAGAGAGAAACTGAATTAAGCCTCAGGTGGGTGAGAAATAGATTTTGGGCTCTACTTCTGAGATTACTCCGTTCAAGAGAAAAATGTGGGATGGTGCAGATGTCACAGTGGTTTTTTTCTTCACCACACAGTATCTGAACATCTAGAAAACATACTAAAAGAAAATTATTTTGGCACAGAATGTGCAGAACTTCATCAAATATTTACTTGTTTTCAGTTTCTACAGGTCACAGAAAATAAGGCTGGACTGAGACATCAGAGGTATTGCCTGGACCATCTCTTTATTATGCCACAGTTAACTGCAATTAAAACATTTTGGACATCTGTTCAAAGGTGATTGATTATGCACATAAATTCTTTGTTTTGTTGTATCGTCATTAACTTAAACCTGATCCTGGTGAGAAAAATAAGTTTTGTTAGCCTGAGGGCATTTTGTTTCTTTTGTTGTTGCTGTTGTTGTCTGCATTAAGCTTTTATGTCGAAGCTAATTTTATGATTCCAAGACGAACCATAAAACTAAAAACCAATAACAAAGAGCACACAAAGTCCTGTTAGATTTTTGCCTTTTTTTTTCATTTTGTTTTGAAACCTTTTTAGTGCAATTACCAAAAACCATTAGATGGGTTCAGTTCAGTGAATGCACCACGGAAGGAAAAATCAGTTCTGTGGGGAACTGGTGTTCCATCTCCGGAAAAGGACTTGCTGTCAACAACATCCTATCCATCACGGAGAGAGCTATGCTGTTCGTGTAATTAATACTGCAAATGAACCAGCAAGCAATCAGTCAGTGATACCTCTCCAAAATATGCAACATTCACTGAGGACACCTCTACAGAACAGAATCATTGAGCCATATAGTTTGGTCAGGAAATGCATTAATTTATGTGAATATAAGCTTTGTCTCTACATGCATGAAATTTTAGCAGCAGCAGGATCACACACCCTGTTCTCTCAGACTTGATGTGTTGTGCCAGCTGGTACATGCACGTTCCAACATGATTAATAAGTTCCTATAAAATGATCAAATCATATATTTTCCACATAACTTATTGAAGTATCAAAGCAATTCTCTTGTGAAATTGTTCTTCAATTGTTCTTCTTCAAAACTAGCTTCTGCAGTTCCCAGTGAAATATTAGGAACAATAAAGAAAAAAAATTCTCTTAGCTATAGATAGCCTTTTCAAGACCTTAAATCCTTAAACCAAAAGAGAAGCTGCTGTCACCCAACAGCAGTTGGTGACAGCAGAAAGACTCCACCAAATAGAAATTTTCTAAGCATTGTTCTCTGCAGGAAATAATCCATGTATTTATCTCTATATATCTTTACTTTAGTTGTTGGAAGAATGAAAAAATATTCAAGTCAGCCTCAAACTTCCAAATCAGAATATTCTGTGGTTCTGTGGAAACAAAGCAAAAAAATAAATAAAACACTTAAGATCAAATATATTTTTGTGCATAGTCTGTGCTTTTACCTTTTTAAACATTTTCATTATAGAATTTTACTCACATAGAGATGACATCATAAAATACTTAAGAAATTGCCTTCACAAGAACAGGAAAAGTTGGAAGTGGGTCTCCTGTACTCTGCTACCTGTGAAAGGCAACAAGAGCAGCAGCACAGTCCCTTGAACTTTTGAGAATTGCATCCTTATTCCTGAACATTTATATTTTTCTATGTTTTATTTTCACCCTGAGTTAATGTGTGGTTTTGACCAGAATAAGAAATAAAAAATGTTCATTAGATAGAAGAAAAATTTTTGTATCCTGTTTGGGGTTCACTCCTCTAATTCAATAGGATAAAAATTACTTTTGAAATTGGTTTTTGGGCACAATTTCTGTTGAAAGAGAGATTTATTAATTATTTTAAAGAATATTTTTAAAAAAATCAAACACATCCAATTTCAGGTGCTAGTGTCCTGGACTTCTGCATCTTGTGCTCCTATGTTTTGATTTAGGCTGGTTCTCGCCCTACTTAAAACAAGTCATGAAGAATGCATTTTATCTATTGATTTTGTGCTTTTCATCTTTACAGTTCTTGAGGCCTTCAAGAACTTTCCAGTATTTCATTTCAGAGTTTCTATTTCAAAGAACATTTTTTGCTGTTAGTAATTAATGCTAAGTTATAATTTGCTTGGATAAATAAATTCCCATTTATTACTTTATATTTATTGAAAGGAGGTAGTACCTCTGGTCAAAGAGGAATTTCCCAACACTCTCTGGTCTGTGCCACCCCCTTTACACCTCACACATAACCTGGAACCACCCACGCTTTTTTTCACATATGCACCACCCCCTTAAGTGACCATAACTCCATCTTTCTCCTGCAGGGGAGGTGAGAATTCCCAGAACATTGCTGAACAACATCTCTTTCTGTCTCTCTCCTCTGCTGTGATAATAGTTCACTGTTGCAAGTGAGCCATCTATTTAGAAAAAAACTCTTCTTACAGAGTAACAAATTACTTCAGCAAAGAAGTGCAATTCAAAATCTTCAAGTAGGTCCACGTGAGGAGCTTTCTTCTCTGGGGTTGCTGTCCTTTGTCAGGTTCCCTCCCTTGCACATGGGCCATTTGTTGGCTGACTCCTCTCCTAGGAAGAGCCTTTAAGCTGCGGGGTATCTTTTTTATCATCTTGTTCCCAGCCAGCAGAACAGCTGAGCCCTGTGGCTTGGACACATGCCATTGCCCTGCAATTGCCTCTCTGAAGTTTGTTGTGTGGTTTCTTATCTATACTGCTTTCAGGCTTGCTTTTCCCATTGCAGCCTATTAACTCAGACCACATTCACTCCAGAAAGTTTATAAACCAATACAGTGTTCACTTCTCTGGAAAGGTCAAGAGCAGGCTTTCTATGACCAGTACTGTTCAGTATTCTTGGATGAGGGCAGATTTGAGCCTGTCATATGCAGACAAACAACTACTTCAGCAATTTTAGCACTTAATACCTTAAGATTTAATGGTTGCTCGAAATAATTTTTTATTTAGAATGTTTAAACTGATTTACACTATTATTTTGTATAAATATCAAAAATAAATTTTAGGCACTGAGACCTCTTTTTGTTTACGGAGACGTGATGCACAGTGATGAAACAATCTCTTGACCACCAAAATGTCGTCAAAATAGCAGAAGAACTTGTTTTCACCATTAAAAGTTAGAAATAAATGACAAAAAATTTCATTAAATAAGCTGGTACTTTTGTAGATGAAGATATTTTGTGTGGTGGACTAAATAAAAGGCAGATGTCTGCATAATTCTTTTCATAATGACCAAATTTTAAAAATGTGCCATTGGAAATAAAAAACTACTGTCAGATTTATTACTGTCAGTAATAAATCCAAGTGTCCTCACCTCTTACAGGTCTAATCCCTTCACAATTAAAACTGTTGATATGCTAAGCTTTGTTTCTTCGTTTGCTTTTACATCTTTATTTTCAGGATGCTCCTTCATTCTAATATAATTTCATCCAGTTTTAGGGTTCAGCGAACATATTATCTTTGCACAGGACTGTACAGAAATGCCTTTCTTTCTTTTCCTAAATGATGTGACTCAAATTCCCAGATCAGGGTGAAGACTTTCATNTTTTTTTTTTTTTAATTTTGGATTGCATCTGCATCCTTTGTAATTTTTCTGCTTTCTTAGGCACGAATCAATAGCACAGTAATCTGAGGCAGATGGCTTTGCTGTTTCTCGAAGTACTCCACCTCTGTAAACCAAAAAGAGGCAGGGAAAGACTCCAATTGCAATTCTCTGATCATTCTAACTCTTAGCTTGCTCCTCTGGATCTTGCTTTGTTTCACAGGATGGTTCACTTGCTCCTAAGTTTAGAAGATTAATAAGCAGTTTCCTCAAGGCTGCACTTGTTTTCACTCACTCCCTCTTACACTGAGCATCCTCAGCCTATCTCCAAAGGCTTTGGATGAGACTACCCACCAGCTTCACTGAGGGGAGCAAATCCATCCTGTCTGGCTCCAGTGGCACTGAACAATGCCTGTGCCTCCTTTGCTGTCACTGTACAGAAACAGTCTCAGGGTTAAGGCTACAGCCATCCTGGTTTGCTCTTCTACCCCTTCAGTAGACACCAGTAACTGGAAGGACTGTTTGTACAACACTGACTTGCAAATATTTACTTTATAGAGATTAAAAATGACCATTAACAATGCAGTCAATATGTCTATTTGGACAAATGAGTACTGCTCAGCAACAGCTCCAGAATTACAGCACAGATCTGAAAACAGCAACAGCTCCCATACAATGCTGGATGAAAGGTAAAGGCCTTTGAAATCATCATGACAAGAGCAATTTTAGTGGCAGTGTAAGAAAGCAGTCAAAATATTGCAAATTCTAATCAAATTCTAATGAAAACTATCCTATGAGGACATTCTCAAGTCATAAAATTTGAGTATAGAACCTCAGCTGAAACTTGTACAAAAAACTGAGCAAAACTTTCTCTTTTTCAAAGCAAATGTCTCCAAGTTACATAAATAATTCACCCAGTCATAGTGCAAAATCCACTCTACAAAATTGTGATTGCAGGTTTTTGCTTGCTAAAACATTGGTGGTTGCCACAGTAATAAGTCAAAACATGATTAATGACTTCTTCTTTCCCATGAATTTAATCTTTCTGAGCTCTTTGTTCAAAAGGAAACAAATTCAAGGGTTTATATCTGTGGTTTTGGCAAACTCGTAGCGGTGCAGATGCCAACAAAAGACATTGCCTTTTCTTTAATCACCTTCAGCACTGTCACTGAAAGATAGTCTGATGAAATTCTGAATCATTACTATAAATGAATGTCAAGATTGTTCTCTCCATGCATAAAATAAGCTTATCAATATCCCAAAATATTTCCCTTACAATATTGGAATATTTAGAGAAAAACCTATTAATATTTGCTTTGGTCATTGCCCCAATTTTGGAAAAATCTCTATGTTTTGGAGTTTATTCCAAATATTGAATACGCGGGATAAATCTTTTAATATCAGCATAGCCGTTATCTTTCAAGATTGCAGGTAGATACATTCCCTTTGACTGTGGTTAGACACTCCATGGGCCACAGAAGTCTTCAATTCTTCCCCCTCTGAGGAAAATGCAGAAAATACTGACTGTGGGTGCTGCAGTGGCACATTTCTGAGGAATAGGGCATAATTACGGAACAGTGAAAAATTTTATTACCTATAGAGAGAAGTTTTTCAAAAGGTAGATTCTTAATTCAGCATTCTGAATGGGGAGCTGGATTTTACGTGAAACACTGACAAAAAAAAAAACTATCTCCCAACAGCTGAGAGACAAAAGCTAGAACAAGTTCAAGAATGAGCAACAAACGAAACTTGCCAGCTTGGTACCTTTGTATCACTTCACTACATTATCTTTTATGCACTTCATTGTACAGTATGCATTTCCATTTCTACCCAGCCCAGTTTATCCACTGGAGCAAGATTTTAAGTAGAAAGAAAGGACAAAACTGCTAATGATCACAGAATATTCTGAATTGGAAAGGACCCACAGGGATCACTGAGTCCAACTCTTAAGTGAAAGGCTCGTAAGGGGATTGAACCCCCAACCTTGGCATTATTGGCACCATGTTCTAACCAACTGAGATAACCTCAGGTTTTGTAGAGCATCCATGTGGATTACGTGTCTGAGATGTACTGTAACTTTCTGTACTGAGAAAAAGTATTGCATTTTGAAGTGGTCCCACTAGCAAGAAATAACATGGCATAATCAATTTGCATATTTTAACACTGATGTACTATGACTTGCTGTATTAGCTTGCCTTTTTAAAATCTTTTTAGTATATCATATATCATAATATACTAATAATATATACTATTAATACTACTAAAAGTAGTATTTCAGGATTTAATTTTTTTTAATATGTCACTCATACAAAGATTATTGAACTGAAGGTTTCTTTATACTAAGCAGAGAGAGAGCTTTACACATGCCTGAGTTGTAGCCTCCGAAGTTAGACTTCTGTTCTGAAAACCTTTATTCATGGAAAAACTATGCAGTGGTTTTATTTCCATTTTTTTTCTTTAAAATGCAGAAGGGAGCCAGCCTGATTAGATGACCATAACAGTTTAATAAGCACTTAAAACAGCCTGTCTAACATTATCTCTTCTCATTCCACGAATTAGGCGTGTTAGGACAAAAATTATTCATTGAGATTTCCTTTATTTAATGTTAACATTTTTAGCTTCATCTACTGCAACTGGTTGCCACGTCTGTAAGATGCAATGCTGAGTTATGAAAAACATCAAAAGAGATAGTGACTCCAGCTTGCTGAGGGCAAGGCTGGCAGCTAAGCTGCCTGGGAAGGGTGGATCTGAATAACCTCAGGAATGGTAAAGTGGATGCCACCTCAAGTCATTGATCCAAACACCACAATGATGAACTGATGGTAAAGCAAACTGGCCACCACTCCCGCCAGCACACAAATCCTCTTCAAATGCCTGATTTTGTGTTTGAGAGGCAAACAGAACCTGCGTTGTGTTTGTGCAGTGGCTGAGGTTGTTCACAGACATCTCACAATCTTTTCAGCCAGGAAAGGCAGAAAACTGCCTGGGCTGCAGACCTTGCCATGCACAGGAGCAAAATTGCTAAGGCACATGAAAAATAAGGAGGTGATGGGTGACACTAACATGGCTTCACTAAGGGCAAATTTTGCTTGAAGAATTTGATGTCTGCCTAAACCTGGAGTACGGTGTTGGTGGATAAGAGAAGAACACCTCTCCTATGGAGACAGACTGCAAGACTTGGGGTTGTTCAGCCTGGAGAACATAAGGCTCTGTGGACACCTTCTATTGGCCTTCCAGTACCTAAAAGGGGCCTACAAGAGAGCTGGAGAGGGACTTTGGGCAAGGGCATGTAGGGATAGGACAAGGGGGAGTAGGTTTGAACTAAAAGAGAGTGAGTTTAGATTAGACATTCTTCACTATGAGGTGGTCAGGCACTGGCACAGGTTGGCCAGAGAAGCTGGCCCATCCCTGGAAGTTTTCAAGCCCAGGCTGGATAGGGGTTTGAGCAACCTGGTCTATTGGAAGATGGTCCTTGACCATGGCAGGAGTTTGGAATCAGACGGTCTTTAAAGTCCCTTCTGACCCACACCATTCAGTGAATCTGCAACTCTAGGAATTTAGTTTGGAGGAATTTCATACAATATAAGTATTTGTACACTTATACACAGTGTTAAAGTCCAAATTTGGGATGTGCATAATTTTGTCCTGCTTTGTTCTCACAGATGTGTCCAAATGTTTGGCTTTTCCGGCACTCTGGTAACTAGAAAGATAAAGCAGCTCAGTAAAGAAATAAAAAACCAAAATAATATGCATCACTTAGACTTTGTTCATTGAATGTGCATCTGCTCTTTCATTTCAAAGTACAGGTTGCACATTAGATTTAAAACATCAACCCACAAATACACTTCCTATTTGAAGGAGAGTTTAGTAAAAGGTACTTGACAAAGATGAAGGTACACAAGTTGCCATCGGTTAAAAAAGATTGAATGCATATCCAGCTGTCACTGAAGTGAGTATGTTTAAGTGCCTTGATGAGAGGCACTCCAGCTTCTCCTGTCTGGGATAATACTCACCCTGTAAGTGTTAACATCCCTCTGGCTATAGACTCAGCTGTGCACCATGCACCTTCTTCCCTGGCTTCTTTGTGAGGGAAAGACAGGTATGAGCCTCAAGAGAGAACCAGAAGTCACTCTGAAGAAATGAAAATTTAGATGGACAGGAGGTGAGAGCCCCAGACCTTCACAGCTTTCACCAAAAGAAGTCTTGGTGCAGTTTTAAATTCTGAGCCAGAGGAGGTTACCCAGTAGTAAAGATGAATTCATAAGTATTTAATCTAAACAAGGTACAGCAAAACCAAAGTATTGATCCTGAAACACATTTTTAAAAATTGAATGTTTTCAGCTTTTGGGAGAAACCAGTAGCAATATGCTATAGTAAAGACAATTTTTAGAAGTGTTTGTCCACATAAGTTAAACCAACGGTTTCTGTTGAATTCAATAGACTGGCAACTACCTTCAAAGCGCATAACCTGAGCCAAATAACACTAGTTAAGGATACACTTTGTCCTTAACCTGGGTAATTTAATCTTCTAATTGTAAGTTACCCACCATTTTTACATACATTCAAGGAGGCTTAATATAGAACTAGCCTATTTTTTCCCTAAATGCCACTTCCTGAGTACTGGGAATTAACCATCCTTTAGGTTATTTATAACATATATAGAGGAAAATTTTCTTCTTATTTGTGGAGGTTAGCATCTGTTGTGGTTTCCCTAAAAACTGCATTCCTTTAAAGGAAATGTGAAAATTATTCCATAGTTCAAATTTTATAACTTATAAATTAATTTGTAACTAATATATATTCTTTAAATAAGTTTAAAAGATTTTATTTTAAATTATTCATTTAAAAAGGAATTTAAATCCCTTCAAAAGAGGAATACTAAATCCTTTTTTTCCCCCTAAAAAATGGTTTCATTTTAAGTAGTATTAATATATCAACTCACTGGGTGATATTTGCAAATAAAAAGTGCAATCAGTCATATTCCAGAGTTAAATAGAAATCGAATGAATTCTGTTATTATGGTGCCAATAATTCATAAGACATCTCAGGACACGGCTTGTCTCTCTTAACCCATGGCTCTTCCAGTAAAGATGGCTTCGTTGGAATTAAGCTACAAGAAGTTAATATGGTCAATGCGAGCTTAGTTTCCAGAGTCTTTCTGCATCCAGATTTGCTACTTGTTCATCAGTGCTTCACGGTTACATGAAGAAGAACCTAGAATCCCATTAGACAGTGGGACACAGCTCTCAGCGTAAGATATCTAATGAATGATGATGTGCATTACATATGTGCCCTTCATGAAAACCCAGGGAATTCGTGTTTTCCCCTGGTCTTTGGCAATAAGATATTCTACGGTAATTTCTCAGGCATTAGTGAACCTGTTCATGTTTCTGGCCAGTCTGTGACTTGGCTCTGTAGGTGCCACGGTTTTGCTAGACAAGCAGACTACAAGCTGTACCCAGAGAGGGAAAAAAGTACCTGCAGTAAATGAGATCAGCAAGGAAGTTGCGGCTGATCTGACGTAAGTCCTTGAGGTGCTTTTGTGTCATCACACAGCAGAGTTTATTTAGTGTGATTCACAACACTGAAGTGTGACTTCTGTATTCAGGGTAACAAAGAGCAAGAGGGAATTTTTTAATAGACACACATAGCAAGGTTTGTTAGAGCCATGAAATCCTGGCCTAAGTTCTCAAGGACTTCTGAAAAAGATATAATAACAAAACTTCTGTATTTTATATTTCATGCCACCTGGAGGATTTTCTATATTAAATAGAATTGGAAAAGCATAGGAAAGTGAATTTAAAAAAACCCGACACAATACAAGAAGAAATCTGGGAAATCTTTTTTAAATCACTATGCATTTTCAGAGATCAGCATCAATGGAAGAGAATTTAATGTAACCAAGTTTCACAACAACAACAGTAAATTCAATTGTTGACCTAACAAAAAGACATGTCCTGTAAAGGCTGATGACATCTGAGTGGAACCGTATTAAGAAATGTCTCAAAAATTATTTTGAATGCATCTAGTGTGCACTAGAAAAATAATCTTTCTCCTTTTCAAGTCAGGAAAGTGACAGCATCTGATAGATGGGTGTTTTATTAAGGGATTTGCAGACTTGCTGTAAGAATGTCTCTAAGACAAACTTTCTGTTTTGCCTTAGGATGTAAAAAATACAGAAAAATGTTAGTGAGCCTGGTATGGTCGAGTATCTGAAATAGTTAACTTATATGAAGTGGGAGATGAGACAATACCGACAAAATTTTTAGTACCATTTAACATTTTTCAGTAAAGCCATTCAATCACATTTCCTACTTTCCATTAGAACCACAGACCATAATGGCTTTGTCTGTATTAATACCCTAAATGGTGCCCAGGAATATTCCCAGACATTGGTAGATGTTCATCTACACTGTCAAGTGCCTGAAATGTCCCCTGATGTGATTTTGGCACATTCACCACTCTTCCTAATAATTTTCAGGCATGATACCCAAGTAGAGGGTTCTGCAGGGGCCTTTCCCAGAGGGTCTTTTGTATGTGGTCACTCTGGTTTTGGAGATTAGGAAAGTCAACAAAAGCTCTACCAGCTGGCTGTGGTGCTTGTGATGCACATATAATTTGCTGATAAAAACAGAGTCATTTGTCAGCCACTGAAAAGTTGTGGGACAGGTTACCTTGCACTATCACCGGTGCAAAAGAGAAATAACCCAGATGAAAAGATATTTATATTTAAACTGGTACAAATGAGAAGAAAGTGAAGTCTGAAATTCAAATAATGATACCCAACAATGTTTCAAATTAACTTTTTTCCAGCAATTACACATGGTATGTCTGTTATTTGACAGTATCATGAGAAGGAGTAGTGAGCAAAGAAACCAAGTATGCAGATAGTTGATTTTCATTAATGCAATTAACCGGGAAAAACCAAAAAATTACATACATAATACATATTATTGTTGCTGTTATTGCATGTGCCACATACAAATTTGCATATAATTGTCTCAGAAGCAACACCTCACCTTTGTCATTCGAGGAATTCTTGATAGGAAGGTGAAATCATTTAGAGACAAATTATCTCTACAAGTTAATCTAAATACTGTTCAGAAACAGAAAACAAACCAAACATTAGACAAACAGAGCATATAGAAAAATAATGACAGTTCAGAAAAGAAGCCGTGAGAAGCAAGCCAATAACCTTGGCATGGCCTTATTGTTGTCTTACACAACAAGTTAAATCAATACAGCCTCTGAAAATGTTACTTTGTGATCGCATGATTCAGTGCAGGAAGCAGGATTTAGCCCTGCAGCAAACTTGCTGCATGCTTCCTATGGACTGTGTGCGTGAGCTATATATAACCATGACCCACAAAGCTTGCTCGGCAAAGCATTGGACCCAGCTTTCCTGCAAGCATATGGGATTTTATTTTGGAAGACTGTTTTTATCCAAAGTATTTCTGCTAAAGTTGAGATCCAGCTTCTTACTGACTTGGTGTTCTGGAAAGCTAGGCTGTGTGCACACACTAAATAAATGTCTCTTGGACCGGTGCCCATTCTCTTACCCTCGGGAAAAGTGGTCTGGCACGGCTCATGTCCATATGGCTCCACTATCCACCTCACAATATGATGCCCACATCTATCCTGCCTATCAAGAAGAGTCTGTGGTCCATGCCATCTCCAGAACTGCGGGCAAACATGGAAGTGAGGTCTGGGATTTGCCTGGGAGGGGGCTCATTCACTGTATAACTGCAGCAAGGAGTATGATGGTAACTAAACTTTGAGTGATCAAAGGATGGTGTCTGAGCCTGAACTCCACTCCAAAGTAGTTTCCCACAACTCCTGCACTGGGCACTCCCACTGTCCTTATGACTTCTGAAACATCCAGGTCTTGCTGACTTGCTCCTGCCTACTCTCTTGGACATTAAGAAATGCTTCACCAGCATACAGGATTTCAATTAGCATAAGTAAATTTGTTTTCGCTTGGTCTAGAAAAGTAGCCATATAAAGACAGAGCATCATGGCCTTGACAGAAGGTAGAAAATATGTTGGAGTTAACAATGTTCTTAATAGAAATAGATATCAAAAGCACACATCTCAAAGCAACCAAGTCAATAAGGAAAAATAATTTAGCCCTTCAAAATATCTGCTTTTATTTAAGCCTTTTACCTTGATAACAGCAAAGAAAGTATCAAGCAATTCATCAGTTCGTGGTACAAAAAACTATAGGAAAGATTAATCTAGTAGACTAACTAGCTGCTTTTGGAGAGACAGAATAATTTGGAAATGCCTAGAAACATCAGATACCTTCCAAATGATCATAAGAACTCTTGCATATTCAGAGTCAAATTGGTATTCTTGATAGCTGCACAAAATTGGATATCTGACAGAGTTCAAATTCTATCAAAACTATGAACAGCAGTGAAATAGTGATCCCAAAGAAAAGTTGCTGCTTCTTTTTCTTTTGTGTCTTTTCACTATTGGTTCCATGGAAACCAACACTTGGATGATTTGACATGCTTCTGCTTTATTTCTGTAAGTACTTACATATACGTAAATGTATGCATTTATATACACATGTAAGCATCTGAAATTTAGCAGCGATTTATATAAACATAAATCTCTGTGTGGTTTCCTGCTCTTAGTAGCACGTGAGAAACCAGAGCAGCATAAACTGTTTCTGTTACATTGATGCCATGATGAGGAGATAACAGAAGAACAGAAGACTTTTGAAATTTCGTCCTGAGATATTTCTGACCATAGACAAATCTCTATCATTTACATGGACAGCCTCAGAATTCTAATTTTTTACAACAAAATTTTCAACACTGTGGTGTTCTGATGATTAGGTTCAAACACATATGCAATTATTTTTATAATGTTTACCTAAAATAGTCCAAAAATTATCTTCTGTAACACAAGGAACACCAGTTCTGTGGGACAACCATAATGAAAACTGTTGGCAGAAAGCCATTCTTTAAAACTTTCTAGAAATTTGAAGAATCCATTTCCCTTCCTATTTTTTTGGAAATCTTTATTTTTTCAACCATAAATGAAAAAAAATGAAAATCTAAAAGACATTTTTAATTCAAAAATATTTTTGAATATTTTTTCAACTACTGGAACAGTTAAATGACTATTATTTCGCCTTCAATCCCCTGGCAACAAGAACAACAGAGCTAAAATTTGGATATTAAGGAGACACATGCAGTACATGTATTCCTAGTGAAGACAATATTTTTGGCAGTTTGTCTGAGGTTTTGTAAAAGCTATCATTTGTGCAATCTGAGTAACTTCCTTAATGAGCCATTAGAAACTGTTTTTCATAATTGCCCATTTTTGAAGATTCAAGTAATCTCTTCATTTCAGACTCTTCCATACAAGGGTAAATGTTCTTAGAAATTATGGGGCCTAATAACTTTCACCCTCCTAGTTATGAAACAAATATTAGATCACCAGCACAAGTCTTAATACAGCTATTATATGGATCACAGGCTAGGGATCTTGGCCGAAATATTTAATGGTGGAAATGAGACATTTTCAGATACTAAACCAAATACTAGTGAAGACATATGCTGTAATAAACACATCTACATACACAGTAGCTAGGTGTGAAGAAACTGAAATGTTCCTCCAGATTGCCTGTACTGGCAAATTACTTTAAACATTTAGATGAACAACTTGTTAGGTATAAGTCTTTTTCATGGAGCTGGTTTAGACATCTAGCCTAAAATTTGGAATCATGATTACCTTTCTTTGCTGTGTTTTTTCCAAAATTGACATAATATATCAGAATTTCATCAGAGTCTGTTTTACTGTAGTGAATATGTAGTTTCTTTCATACAAGTCCATTTTATTTCTGCAATAATATAACTTCTATTTAATTGCAATCAAGTCTCAGGCAGTTTAAGTAGATGTCGCCCTGAGTTTTTGGGGTACAGTCATAACTATAAATCTATGGGCAATTGCTTAAAATGTTTGAATGCTATGTTAAAAGTTACTTTGTATCCTGATATAGTCTAATTAACAAAGAATAATGAGAGAAATTGATGTATTTTTTTTCTCAATTATTTGACAACTCGCTTGGCATACCTGATTTATCTACCTGGCAGGAGCTAACAAGAATGGCAAAAATATTTTGATATGCTTTATATGCAAAGTAAAATATCAAGTGAACAGTGCCTGTAACACTACTTTGGGAATAAGGTTCTTGAGAAAAACTGAGATCCATACAACTGTCCCTTCCAACGCCAAAGCTCACTCATTTCTGTTTCACGGACAGAAAACTGAAGAAAATAAAAGACCTATCCCTGGAGAAGAGAAGGAGAAAAACTTTTTTGAACTGATAGTGAGAACAGAAATATTCATTGCAATGACAATGCCAGTCACTAAAAAAAAGCTAAACATCATCTCTAGCAAACTGTGGTACTTTATTGGTTTCTTTGAAGTTACATGAAAAGTTACTATCCCTTTTTTCCTCCTAAAGAAAATGGTTGATGAGTATGAGTGTGACAGGGTGGTCATATGAGCCAACTTTCTTGGACATAAAGTCTTAGTGTACATGCAAATCTCTACTTACGTAGTTAGTTTTGCTTGTTTTTCTTGATTTTGTTTTTCTTGCCAGAACTTCAGAGATTGGGCGTGGAAAGAATAACATCTATGACATGAAAACTGTCCACTCAGCTGGTGCTTCTTCTGGCCCCTGTCAGGACAGAGCTCAGGCCTTCTCAGCAATAAACTGAAACATGTTTAAGTGACACCAGTGTTGCCATCTGAATTTGTGGTAAGAGAAGACCTAGAATTTACTGTAGCCTTTTTGTTTATATTTCTATCACGAATCATAAATGGCAATTAATTTTATCATATTGTTTCGTTTCAATTTCTGTTTAATGAACAATTTAATTTTTTACACTTTGCTACATCTAATTTAGATGATTCATTTTTTATTTTAATTTTTTCAGGGTGAATAAAGAGGATAGACTTCATAAGTATTTAATCCATCTTAAGAACTACACTGATCTGACTTTTACAAACCCATATACCAAAATAATTGGCACAGGGTTATAATAGTCATTGCACAGCAAAAGAAATGAAGTTCAGCTATCACAAATGAGATGAATGTGGCTCCACGAATCCCTGTTGAGACACTGCAGACAAGATTAAAATGCTCTTGCTGCCAAAGGAATTCTCTGCTGCAGCAATGTGTGACCCATGCATCAGAATGTTTTATATATGTAACACTTGGTTGAGACTAAAAATGTCTTCTTTTTTTGATTTTATTTTTAATAAAAGGACTTGAAGAAGTTGTCTCTTGATAAACCTGCCAGGGCTATTAAGAAACAGTGCTACATGAAATTAAACTCTTGTTTCTCGTCCTGTTGCAGGCACTGTTTCTGTGTGTGGCCCTAGGGAACCACTAGACAAATGTCTTCAGCCAGGCTGCTTCTGCTTCAGCCTTTCTGTTTGGCTTTATAATTCACATGCTTTTTCTACAGACCCCAGATTCACAGCTCCAGCCGTGGGGATGGTGAGTTGCCCCTAGTCATGTGCTTTGTTTTTGGATTCATTGCTTGGCCAAGGACTAAGGGAAGTCAAACCCCCTCAGGACGCCAAGAAGGACACAGAACCATGATGTCTCACTTCCTTCTCTCTGCCTCAGTGGAAATCTTGGGGTAAGTTTTCATGTGATATGAGTACCTCAGCGTGACAGACACTTCATAGAAATGGTGATAAGTTTGAATTCCAATCCTAGACTCAAACTCCCCGCAAATATTAAAGGACTTTAAAACCAAGGGGAAAAAATTCAACGCAATTATATGTTAATGCTCACTGAATGAAGGGTGTAGCATGACAACCAAATAAATTAAATATCAATGTTAGCAGGAAAATCTGATCAAATTAAGTTAGCAGAAAAATCTGACTAAATTAATCTTTCAAATGAAAAGCCCAGTTCTGTCTTAATAATCTTTGGGACCTGAGTTCACCCAAGAGCACGTGTTCTTTTCTTGTCTTTCAGACACTAAATTTCTTTTGTAGTTTAATTATATCAATCGCCTATTCTCTCACAATTCTGCATGATGCTCTCCCCTCCTTGTATTTTATCATTTTCTACTGCTCATTTAAGCCTCTAATGCTTTCTAATATTAATAAGAAGACCAATACAATACCACTTTTCATAGTCACAATGGTTGCCCTTTTTTTACTGATGAATATAATGGCAGTTCAGACAAGATTTCCTATCAGTCTTGATAGAATTGCAAGTTGCCAACAAAAGAGAGCACTTTGTCAGAAGTGCTAGCAAACCCACAATGGACAAATAGAATTCTATTTTCAAAACGCATGTTTTCTCATTTGTTCCTTCTGTCCTTTGGCTTACCATCAGAAAATTAAAACCTCCCAGAACACGTTTTGACTCCAAAGTAGCCCAACCAATGATAATTTTATTTCCTCATAACTTGTTTTAGAATATAATTAGAATTTTCTCTCTCTTGAAATCCATTCCTTCCGCAAGGCAAATTAATAATGTTTAGACATGAACTGGCAGGTTTTAGTTGTTAAAGGATGTTATGAAAAGGTTCTCAAACTTTTATATTTATTCCTATAATAATCTTAACTGTTCTAGGTATTATGACCTCACGTGATGCACTTCTGGTGAGATTTGTTCTACAAGATTTTCTGCAGTGTTTGGAGGCAAACACAACTGGCAAAAACTATATTTGCAAAGAACCAGTGTTGAAGTTAGTGCCCTTGACACTGTTTTGATCTAGCATAATCAAGCTATTTTCCAGCAAAATCCTGAACAACCTGCAGTTCCCACGCATGGGCCTCTGAAGGAAGTGGTTTGTGCACAAGTGAAGGCCACCCATCTCATAGGCAACTAAGCGGGAACTCTCCATCACATTCCCTAAGCTCTAAAAGGGATATTTGGATCTGAATCAGTGACTGTGCCTTGAAGTATCTTCAAACTGCCTGCAGCCAGAGGATGTTTGGTTCAGGGAATCAAACTGCGTCTGGTCAGATGTAAACACCTTGAGCAACCTGCTCAAAGTTTTCTTTGCTCTACCAACATGCTCCCATGGTGCTAAATTATTTGCTAAGTTAGATATAGCTGATCTACAGACACTGAGGACCTTGGCCCGTATCTAAAAGTAAAATTGATTAGAAACTACAAGGAAATATTCATTTTAAAGGGTAAATCCACTATGCACATATGTCCTTGAATAGAAGCTCAGTATCTTTTGAAAAGGTGTCTTCAGGCTGTTTGGTTTGGTGATCTTTTTTAAGGACTTTAAATATTATAAAATTCCTAAGTCCTTTCTCTGCAAGAGGAATGTTTGGCTGATTTTGGAGAAAGAAAATAAAAAAGCAGATTACATGCTTCACACATCTCTAAGTGAGAGTGTAGGTCACAGAACATACTGAAAACGTAAAGAAGGGACACGTCCAAGTGCCCTTTGAATGTATTCCATTTGGTGACTAATTTTTAAATCTTCATAAAGAGCAGGATTCAAAATGTAGTCCTCTGCTAATTACAACTTGATGATATTTGGCTGCACTCCCTCCAGATTAGGGTTTGGCTATTATTTCTAGCTCAGGAAATGATTTAATGCTACTTATTGGTTTTGCTGCAATATTTAAGTAAAGGCTGGTGCTTTTCAGAAAACAGAGAAAATCACGTGCTAAATTGTGCCCTGGTCCTGCCAGACAGACTGGGGAACAGGTCACTCAGGACAGCTCTCAAACTGTACCACACTGCCTGTTTTGACACTTGTGCAGGGAATTCTGCATGGCCAGGGCACCATGGGCACTCTCATCCCATCTCCAGCTGCATCTCAGGGCCCACAGGCACGAGTAGAAGTGAACATAAAGCAGAGACAACCTGTGCTGAACCTCCAGACAACGCTGCTACATCCCTGGAGACATCAAGTCCCGTCCTTCTCAACAGCCCTCTCACATCTGCTGCTCTGGGATGCACCCCAGGACAAAATATCATTTCTTTACCATCAATAAATATGATATACACTATGATTTATATTCACTGTGCAATGTATATATTTAATCTGAATATAATATTTCTTTTTAAGTACTGGTGGACTTAGAGACCATTGTGTAGCTCCCCAAACAAAACAGCTCTATGCTAGTGTGAGCACTGTGGAATTTATTCGCTAGCAGGTCAGTCCTGATGTGTTCTTTGCCCTTTTCCCTTCTGCTCATAAAGTTTCTATCCCTACTATCTAAGACCTTTACTTCCCACATAAATCCAAGAAACTTTATGGTGGCTTGACATAGTTCCAACGGTTTTATCCAGATCACAGCTACTATCAGAACTTGAAAGGAAATTAGCAAAAAAATTTACTGACTTGAACCAGTGGAACAAGGGAAATATTGGAGGGACAGGAAGGAGCAGAGACAGAGAGATGGTATGATGGTTAGTGCTGTTTCTCTGATAACAGTTGTAAGATAAAATGGTTATACTAAATCTTATCCTATTACATTGAAGTGCATTTTCAGAAAGGGGAAAAAGCTCCAACTTTTTGTAAGTTCTTCTGATGCATTTTCATAGTAATAAGGTGGAGTCTGATCATGTGGATAACAACAACAATAACAAAATACAGAAGCAAAGTCAGCTGAAGCAATGAAAGACTAAACTGTACAAGAGACTGCACAAGTCAAGATAAGCTTTTGTGTGCCTGGGATGCAGGGAGCACTAAGACACCTACACAAGGTCAGACAGGTAAGTACAAGAAAGGTTTTGTGTGAATTAACTGAAACTGTCCCCATCCACTTTTCACTCCTTTTCTTTGTCAACATGGCATTATCAGTGATTCAGTCCAAGAAATCGCCAGTTAGGAAAAGCAAACCCAGCAAAGTCAGTGGCAGAAAATTTTTTAAAGTTTTTTTTTTGTCCATTTGGTAATTAATAGAAGATAAAAGTAATCATGTCTGTGCTTTTCTCCACATAAAACCTAATCTACTGGGCTTTGTTCTCCAACTCAGAAGCAATGCCTGAAAATAATACTGCTAAAAGGAGTTTTAATTATATCCATTTTTTTGGAGACTGCAACTCCAGAATTACTTCAAAAGGTAAAACTGCTTTAGAACAGGCTATTCCGGATTATAAAAGATAAAGGACATAAAATCTAATCCACCATCTAATCCACTAGTTTTGCTGTGTTATTTGTCCTTATACAGGTTGTGAGTTTTGCCAGTTTGCTCGGTACTGAAAATTCATTTAGATAGAGAATGAAGCTTATCGATACCTTGCAAGCAGCCTGCCATAAACACTGTACTAAGTTTGAGAGAGTCACTATTCAGTGTTCAAGCTGTACAGACGGCCAGCTAAACCTCATGGCACTGCTAGCAATCTCCAGTCAAAAATGTAATCACAAAAAGCTGCTTCCAGCCAAACTGAATTTTTGGTACTAAAAAGAGACATTTTATTTTCATGATTAAATGAAGCTCTTATGGTCAGATATTCACTCGACATTACCAAACATATGAACAAAGTCTCCATCCATTCTAAAGCAGTGGTTGAATTTTAGAAAATGTAGTAATGAAATGAAAAACAGACATAGTCCAGACTAAAAGTATTCAAATCTGAATGCATTTCTTATAATATTTCAGAGAAACTCTTTCCAGACTTATAAGGACTGAACCTCTTCTTTGCTTTTTTCACTTCTATGTACTTTATTTGGATTTTTTGTATGTGTGAGTTTCCAGAATGTTATTATGTTTTAGTGTGAGTCATCTAAGAAATAACAACATTTACATTTTCCAGCTTTCGCAGTGTCAGGCATTTGAAAAATAGCTAGCCAGCATTCTTAAATTCATGTAATTAGATCACTGTCAGATGTAGATTGTTCATATTTGTATGTTTAGATTACCATGCATTTTTGTGAAAGATGTAAAAGAAAATTTAACTGTTTGTATAGGCACGAAATATCAAGGTTCCAGAACTAGAAATACAAGTAGTCCTGGGACACCTTGTAAATCACAATTTTTTGGGTAATATTTCTACATTACCATATGTTTTTCTGCAGGTTTGTCCAGTTAATTTTCAACTGTCAAGATTCTCCTTTACAGAGAAATAAGGTGAATCCAAGTCCAAAGAGAGCTCCAGTGAAGTCATTACATTTTTCTTTTCCTTCGGGTTGTAAATCCATTGTTTGATCAGTTGTTTTACTTGCATTTCCCCTCACCTATCCGATGCAAACTTGTAATCAAAAAATTTTTCAAAAAACTAAAAGAACTTCCTGCTCTTCACATGAGATAGGAATCCCATCCCAGGGAAGGACTTCTCAGAGTGGGAAACAAACACAGGGACAACAATGGTGAACACTCTGCTTTCTTTAGTGGTAATCTTGCTTCCCTACAAGCTCTTCAAAAAGCTTCTCCTCACTCCACTAAACCAGCATCAATGTCCATCATACCATCCCTGTGACCTGAAAATTTGTCTTCTTCTTCTCCCTGGATTCTGAAACATCTGAAAGACATGAATGGAGCAGACTGAGTGACAATTTTGAGTTTTTAGAGAAAACACTCAAAGATCAAAGGTTAAAAAAGAGTTGAACTTGCAACCATAAGAGTGGGACGAAGATGAATATAGAGCAAATTAAAGCCTGAACAAAACAGATAAGAACATGAAAAAGCATCTTTCTCCTCAAAGTAGCATTTGATGCAATGATGTTCATTTTCATAGCAGCACACAAACATTAATTACTTCTCACAATGTACCAGTGAGATAAAAAAAAAATCACTTAATGCTAGCCAATAAAGTAATAAGACAGAGAAAGACTTTTCTTTTTTGAATATATTAGGACAAAAGGTCATAGTGAGGGAATGTGTGGGAATTAAAGCTGCTTATAAACAAAAAAAAGGCAACAGTGAAACTAGGGATAATTGTTACAGCAACAAGATGCTGAATTCTAGTGACTAACAACTGGCTCTCTAATCAGTCAGTCAGTCCAGTCTCCCTTAGAAGTCTGTGGAAAAGAGTAGTGACTTCTAAGTGCAGTTCACCCCACTTGGATTTCTGCCTTTGAGCAATTCTGGAGGGGCCCACAACTTCTTTTGGCTATAAGAAGGGGCCAGCTAAGATTAGGGATTTTGTCCTGATTTCTGCATTATTAAATGAGGAGACAAAACTCAATTGCTTTGTATGTATTTTTTGCCTTTCTCCTTTTACATTGGGAGCTTTCTGGAAAAGGCTGTGTTTCATTATGTTTTTATTCAGTGAGTGCAGTACAGCACAGCTTTCACCACTGCCTAAGGCTCCCAATACGTTTCTGAAAAAATAATTTCCTCCAGAGAATGATAATTAGAAATCAGCTCTTCCAAATATATGTGAAATGACAAATACCTTGAGGGAAGTGGGGAAAGAAAAGTGAATGTGGCAATAACACAGCTGTGTGATAGTGTAATGGAGTGTAAGTGATAACCTGTGTAGTTTGGGTCCTTTTTCTGCAGCTACCAAATGGTTTTGCCTTTTAAAGGGAATAAAATGTTCTTTTTTATAATGACTAAAGGCACCACTACTCCTAGAAAAATATAAAACATAGTGAAAGCATGCAAACTGCCCAAATTGTGGTATTAATCCAGATTAAATATTATTATTGGGATTTCTAACAATTCATATTGACATAACCAAATTTGCTGGAGGAGAGCATTTTACATCATGTTGAGTATTAAAGTCATGGAGTTACTATACTGTATGCCTGGAATTTCCCAGGAAAAATTCAGATTCAGTCTTACGCTTTTTTTCCCCCGGTTAGACTGTTTTTCCCAATTAATTCTGTTAGATTGTAGAATACCTTTGCTCAGTAGTCAATATACATAGTTTAATTTTTTTGGATTTAGCTGAAGTGCAGCATGATAGTAGTCTGGAGTATGATTGTCCAACAGCAGCATTCCTCATGCCTGTAGCTTCTCTACAGAACTGCTGGATATGACTGTAGTGAAGCTCAAGTGCACAGTACAAAAACCCTAGTTAATTCAACACATTTACGCCTTTCAGAAAGGAGCAAACTAAGGCCCAGACAGAATATGCAATAAACCAAAATGAGCATTTAAACCCAGAGTTTTCACTTTGCATTTTAAGACAGGATTTTTAAAAAATTATTTATTGCAAATCTCTCCTGAATTCCCATCGTTGAGGTATCTGAATCATAAGCTTACAAGTTGAGTCATTCCATTAATTTGGGCTTAAAAATGTTTAGCCGAATCAAAGAACAGTAAAACGTATTAGTAGGCAAATTACCAGGAATGAAATAAACAATAAACTAGCACACAAGCCCTAATCCTAATAACTATAATTAGGAACCCTGCGGTTATCTGAACATTCTGTATTTTGATCCCAGTACGGTTTTTGTTAGTGAAGGAATTGGTGTTACACCATTAGGATACTGATCATTTTCCGACTGACGTCTTTGCTTTGAAACAATTCTTGTAAAAGCCTGCCTCTTTCAGGAGAGTTTTCCCACAATGTATTGAGATTCAGTGTGACAATGGAAATGCAGTGGATGGTGAGAAAAGCTGCCTCTCAAAGAGATGTGTCATGGCCATTCACCTCACTTGGGCCATGCGGGAAGCCGAAGCTTTTGGCTACAGATTCAGATCTTAGCAGGTATGATCCAGAAGTGACTTTGAACCTTTGTAAGTACTGGAACCTACTGAAGCCTTGCCTTAGTCTCTCCTTGTGACAGCCCATCACATAACAGTGAAATGCTGGCCGCATGTGATTTTAAATGTGCGTGCCAGAGGCTACTGAGCTGCACCCTAACAGCATCTATCAGCATCCATCTATGTGGAATGGCGAAGCTGAACACACAGCTCCGTACAGAAACACCTGAGAGCCCGAAGACTCAGGCAAGTCTTCTTACAGGGTAGAAAAAAAGGTATGCACTTTTGGCATTTACTTGAAAATGTCCAGAATCTGCTCATTTTCAGGGTTTATCTCAAAAAAAGATGGACAAAATGAGTGAAAATATCGGCTAAAATATGTATTATATATAATATATATTATCTTTTCTCTATATGTGAACATTCCCACCGAGTAAACTGGTCCACAACATTACCCTGAGTATTTATGCAATTTATACTTGTGAGCTGGACAGGGTACTGATCACTGAAATTTCTGTCTTGAAACGAAGCATCATTGGGCAAACAAGACTTTCACAGACATTCTTTGAGATCAGATTGACTCACACACAGTGTCAGTGAAATCATTGCTATAATGTAGAAACATTGTGTGATACTGACTGGAATAAAGCACTTGTTCCCCTAGAGAGGCAGTGGTATCACTAAGAATTTGCAAGTAAGGTTTTAGTTGTTTCTGCTCCTGACCTGAATCTAGAAGGAGTACATTGGTCTACATATTTGTAAGCATCACCACTTCACATCATTCTGACCAAATTAATTTTTCTCTTGGGGAAAGGTTAAGTTGCCAAACTGAACTTCAGAAGCAAACACAGTATGAACTGCTTACAAAAATCCATAAAAATTATTTTTCCTTATCCTCATCTGCAATGAGAAACTATGGTCTCCTCTTGCTGAATATTTCCCGAGTGTCTATTGTTTGAGATATCAGTTGATGAATGCTGGATCTATAATCAAATTAGGATTACATAAAGTTAGCAAGGGTTATGCTAGGATGCTACTAATACTACTACTAAGTACAACGAGGTATGACCTAGAAATTTCCACACACATCAGCACATTGAGTGTGAACGAATTCCTTCAGAGCACAAGATTGCTAAGGCCTCTCTGCTGTACAGCTTGGCTCTCGATGACTTTTTATCCTTCACAGGCATCAAGACAAGTCTTAGAATAAAGGAAGTGTTTAAAGAGCTATTTGTGGCTGTTAAGATACATAAAATGACAACACTTTTTGGGCTGTTGTGAGATTACCAATGAATCCCATCTGTCCTCCTGTGCTCATTGGGAATACCAGGAAAATTTATCAAGAGTATTTGTCACCACAATCCATTTTAACCTCACTATGCTTAATTTTTAAGATTATTTTCAAATATGCTCCGATACATTTATTGGGATGCTGAAAGTGTCAGGGAAGAAAGAAGAACCCTTTCCTCGTAACTGGAGTTTTATAACTAACTTTAAATGAATGGCCTGAACTAAATGTCTTAAACTTTATCACAATGCATTACTTTTAGAAAGATAAGACATGACAGAAAGAGATTACTATAAACTGAATATTTGCCATTATTGAGAATGTGGTAAAGCAAAGAAACAGCAACATGCTAATAATAAACAAATGAGAACAAGTCATCATAGAGCTTGCAATCCTTTCTTTTTTGGTTGTTGTTAATTATATTTTTGATGTGCTATCTTTAATATCTTTACTTCAGGAACTCAAATTACTAAGAAAACTGCTCCATCATATTTGAAGGATTAAACCTTTAAAAGAAAACAATTGCTGTCATAACTCCATATAGTTGTCAAGCTTCCTCCCAAAATGAAACTTTTTTTTTGATTCCTACATCTTAGATAATCATATCAAAAATATTTCTGATTATTGGTCTGCTTCCTCACAGCTTCCTTAGGACTTACGCTCCAAGTTACAGTGCAGGTAATTTTTTTCTAATTTATTTCTTTAATGAAACTCTCTTTCAAAATAATGTTTCCTAAATTACACATCTACATGACACATCTCTTTGAGAAGCAAGTTTTCCCATCCTCCATTACATTTCCATTGTCACACTGAATCAAGCCTCATTACAAATGTAATAAAATTTCATTTTGATGCACCTTAAAGCAAAACGTTTTCCTAATAAAAATTGCACTCCAGGATCTATAAAGTAGCAGGCTATTGTCTCAAATTAGTCTTATTACCTTGTTTGTCTGATAAAGAAATTACACTGAAGAGAAGGAAGCAAAGCATGCAAAAGGTAGCAAAAGCAAACCCATTACTACAAAAAAAAAAAAAAAAAAAAGGAGGAGAATAAAAAGCCGGTATTCCTCATCAACACAGAAAGCTAAATTGGACAGAATGAGACATATGCCAAATATCTTAGGAATGAGTTTTCTTCACGGCATTTGCATCTACAGCATAATTACTAAAACATTTTCCCAGAGCAAACACAGAAAATTTAGAGTGAGATATTATTTTGCATGCTAATTACACTTTTTGTACATCATTAAAATGGCTCTGAAGCCTATCTGTTTTAACAACTATATGCCTTAATAATGAAAAACAAAACAAAGTAGTTATTACAAAGATTTCTTCTTCAGATCTCAAAAGGCAGCAGGTATTTCAGGCCAACACCTAGCAGTGTATTCCTCTGTCAGCATAGTCATGGCTATCCACAGTGCTGGTATGGTCTGGGACAGCCTAATGTCTTTTTCTTTTCTCATGTCACTCATTGTAACCTCATCCCACATTTTTAAACAGTCTCTGCTAACTGTGAGTCAAACCCACTTAGAAAGTAATTTAGCCAAAGTCCTCTTAGCCATAGGAGGCTAAACATAAATTCTTTACATTTATAATGTAAAGAAATCTGGCACCTGGTTTTAACACTAATAGAGTCCAGGAGATTTAATCAAAGGTGGATTTTCTTGAATGACAAATGAAATAAGTTTTCTTCATTCCCTATGGCCACGGAGAGGCTGTGCTGCCCTGTGTGCCTTTTACAGCTGCAGCTGTGTTCAGAGGTGACCAAAGAGGGAGGGAATAGAACACCCATGCTAAACTTTAGTGTTACGTAGCTGTCCCCAGAGCCACACCAGGAGGTGATCCACCACTCTATAACCCAAGTTTCCACTCTGCTCTGGCCCCCACCCAAGTGTCCATCTGAAGTCCATCCGCAGTGAAGCCTGGGACAGCTCAGTACCAGTGACACCAGCCCCAAAGTGCAGCTCTGAGGCTGCCTCCCACACTAAGGCCCATCAGTCCTGCCCACCACTCCCACACAGGTCTCTTCTCTCCCAGTGCAGACAGGTGAAGGCTCCCTGGAGTTGTTCCTCTGCCCTTGCTGCTCTTGGCTCACTGCTTTCAACCTGGGTGATGTAAAGCAAAAGAATTTCCCCATTTTGGTTGGGAGCAAGGTAGGTGCAGGACCTTGCACCCAAAAACACACCTACCCAAGGTGCCCTTGGAGACGTGTGTGTATGTCTCACACACACACACACACACACACACTTAGCAAGTCCGTCTCATACATACATTTGTAACCACATATATCAAATTTGTAAGCCATCTCAAACCTCACAGACATACAGGTGAAGAAGTGCAGCAGATGATCCTCCCCAAACATGAGAGATCAGAGTTAAGGTTTGTAAATCTCCTTAATGAAAGGATGTCAGGCTTGGCATTCTGCAGCCTCTTGTGGACTTCTCCTGCTGCTCCAGGCTTTGGTGAATACCATACTGCTACACTGCAGTTACAGGTCAGGTCTGGAAATAAATTCTCCCCTTTCAGCTATTAGACATTTTTTTACAGAATAACATTTTGTGGATCACAGAATCACAGAAAATGCTGAGTTGGAAGGGACCCACAAGGATCATCAAGTCCAGCTCCCGGCCCTCCACAGCACCATTTGCAAGAGTCACACCATGTGCCCGAGAGCATTGTCCAAATGCTTCTTGAACTCTGTCAGGCTTGGTGCTGTGACCACTTCCCTGGGGAGCCTCTTCCAGTGCCCAACCATCCTCTGGGTGAAGTATCCCTTATTGGGCTTTAGTGTTAACAAAATTTACTTTGAAGTTAAGGAACAAGGGAAGATTGGACTGCAAGGGCAATGCATTCCACTAAGGCAAACAAGTACAGTAAAGCTGTGTGC
Organism: Falcunculus frontatus; assembly: GCA_013398115.1. Taxonomy (NCBI): domain Eukaryota; kingdom Metazoa; phylum Chordata; class Aves; order Passeriformes; genus Falcunculus; species Falcunculus frontatus. The sequence goes on along the minus strand of VZRV01008519.1, from coordinate 107,932 downwards.
CTGAGCACTTTCAAGACTATTGTTTAAAATCCTCATGTATTTATCTCAGCTGCATATACTGAGTCCTTGTGATAAAACTGCATAGAGAGATGCATTTTGCGCTTAATGAGAAGTGTGGCTTTTGCCACGGGAGATGAAATTAATTTTGAAACACCCTTAATTATTACTGTGGTCAGTGTGATGTTGCTACCTCAGCAGAGGTAAAAACAGTAGTGCAGAACATGTGTTTGTTCTTGCAGCATTGTGATTTTAACATACTTATATGTCAGACTTGGAACAGAGGTAGTCCCAAACAGCATAAATTTCTCAGGAGAAGCTGTGCAAGCAATGACCTTACTCTCACTTCACACAACAGCAACAGTTTGCCTGAAAACACTTGCTTATCTAACCAGGAGAGAGTCATGACAGGTGACATGCCCAGCTCTTAAACTTGCCATCAGTAAACACCAAAGAGAAGGAGAACAGATGAAATCCAACATTTCTTGTGACCAAAGGGAATACCTGCAGCCTCAGGTATGAGAGATCCGGTTTCACAACCACAGGTACTTACCTCAATTTAATGTCTAAATCATCCTTTAATCATAGAAAACTCAACCACTAGTGATGCTTGTGCCTATGCCAGATGTAGTAGCCACGAGAGGGTGATGGGTTACATGCAATGTGAGATGACACAGAAACATGTGTTGCATGGACCAGGTATTGTAGTGGATAAGAAAGTTTTTAAACAGACTTGTTTGCCCCATTTTTTTGACTTTCTCTTTTGATGTGGCTGTCTTCTGGCAGAGAACAACTTTCTGTAAAAAAGGAGAACATGCGGCCATCCTGTGTTTCAACTGTGAATCACAGAAGACTCATAACCCTGCATGAGAAGCTGCCTTACATGATGCAAGTTGATGTCCCTTTGCTGAGAGTTGTGGTGCAGTAAAGCCTAGCAACATCTGCACAAATGAGCACAAATGCAACCTGTATAAGCAGAGCTCTGCTCTCCAGACACTTCATGGCTCCCACATTAAACATCCCAGAGCCTCTCAAGTGCCAGGCAGGCACCCCACTGTCCAACCTGCAGAGCTGTACTCACATCTGCTCTCGCTGTGATACCAGAAATCTCTCGCTCCCATCCCCGCTGCCTCAGCTAGTGCAAAAGCAGGAGCAGCATTTGCATTAGCCCTCAGCTTTTGCCAATGGCTAATATATTGCAGAGCATATATCCAGCGCTGCTTGCAGAGTGGAAGCAGCCATCAGGTGCCTAGCAGTTGTGCTAAGGGAGGGATTAAACTATAGAGGATTAAAGGGATTAAGGCACAAGAATGCTTATCTAGCGTGGTCCAAGTGGATTTTGGGTTGTAGGAGGAATGCAGACACTGAGATGGAGAAATCCTATGGCAGCTACGAACTGCATTCTTGGTACCACTGTAATTTGCTACTGAGAAGCGCGCCCATACGGCTGCCATCATCCACACAGGGAATGATTCTGGTGAGCAGCTCAGGTAATGCAGAGTGGCTCTGGCCCACAATGCAGCAACCTAGCCTCTCTAAAATGGGTGCTTTTTCACTATTCATGATCACTGCTCATTTGAGAAAACTGTAGAAGTATCAGAAAAAAAATATAGGTGAATGAAGCCTCAATGATGGAAAAAAAACCCCAAATGACAGTGCATGGCAAGTTCATTCAGAGATAAAATAGGTTCTCTTTATCTTTACAGCGTTGCTGCTTCCAGTCAGCTTTCATAGCACAAATGCATGCACCTGTATGGAACCAAGCACACTAACCAGCCATAATATAATTTTTTATTATAATTTGAAAACAAAAATCTCATCATGCCTGTATGTTGGGAAGGAAAATTCTGACGATGACTTAACAAAAGGAAATTCATAAAGTCCATCTTAATCTAGCTGAGGATGCTCAGATACCCATAATGTCCAAGTGTCCTCAGCTGGCATACCTGCGGTCCCAAGTCAGGAGAGTCTTTGTTCTGGAGAGGGACCTAATGCTGTTTAAGTGTTTTCAACAAGAAGTTATAGACAGATGGTCCAAATGAAGTCACTGCACGTAGTAGACATTTGATCAAGATTTAGACTGGAGTAACATGTGCTGAGATGAAAGAAGTACATTTCTGTAGGTGGGACACTGGTTTCTGTGCCACAGGGAGAGCGAGCCTGGTTGTGGGACTGTGATGAATACCTTGAATACCTTCTCTTTTTAATGACAGGGTTTCTAAAAGACTTGTTGTTTCAAAACAACATTGTTGTTTTGAAAAAGCATCTGTGGAACAGCACTCTCAACCTCACTTTCATGCCCATTCAAAGAGAAAGAAACGTTACACTGGAGCTTGAATACATGATGATAAATCTACCCTGAAGAGCTGGGACATGGCATTCAGCTGGGAGATGGTAATCACTGATCCCAGCCTCTCATGAGCTCTGCTGTGCTGCTGAGTCTTGTCAGGCAACAAATGAATAGTTTGTTTATTTGCTGGTTTCAATCAAGTTTCATAAACTTGAAGGAGCTGTATTTCGATTTTGCCTCCAAGCTGTGGAAGAGAAAAGAAGATGCTTTACCTCTACTGTAGCACTCCACCGTGCCTTTTATCTAAATGTTTAATATACAAGATTGAATAAACTGGCCACATCAGTTCTATCTCTACAAGCATTACATTCTACTCCTTTTAAAATGAGTTTTCTTTCTAATCTACCTTTTATTTTTAGTCTATACTAGGCATAAATTATTCTCTTTAAAAGCAGTGCTGGGTCATTTTTCTACTTACTCACTGTCTGATGCAATCATCGCTTTTAATCTATTATTTTTAACATTTATTCCCACTGGTTTTCCCTTGAAAAGTACTTGAGCATTTAATAGCCCTAAGGTAGCCTTGGAATTTCTGACAAAGTGATCTGAATGAAATTCACCTCTCTGATTCTGGCAGTGTCAAACCAGGAACTGAATTTTCCAGCAATAATCCAATTTTATTTACTGAATATGCTTCCAAATTTGGAATTCTCAGCTTTACACATATCAGAACATTTTTGACTGCTAGCTGTTGCAAAGCAAATCATTGTCATTAAAACAGACCTTTTTAGAAATTATTTTTAATTTTTTTTTAATTGAAGGGAATATAGTAAGGTACTTTTCATATTGCTTTATCTTGAGGGTAAGTTATATTTTATGTTTCTGCAAATAAACTGGGAAGCAAGAATGACCTTTAAATAGAGAGTCTGTGATTATGCTAATAAATCACTGTATCTTACAGTAGATATGCTCCAAAACTGCACTTACAATTTAACACATTAATTGACATCAATGGATTCTTATGTTACTACAGAGAGACAGATTCTCAAAAACAAATATACAAGAAAACTCCTTGTTGGCAAAACAAAGATTGCAGAAGGAAAACAATGGCTGAAGATTTGCAGAAAAACTTGCACACACTTAAATGTCTATGCCCTTCTAGAACAATTTTAATACTATATAAAATGTATATTTGAAAACCACAAAGATTTTCTTCTCAGGAATCACTATGTGGTCAATAAAGAAAGGTTATCTAACCTTCAAAATTAGATAGCTTTTCAAAGACTTGCTTTCTTCCTCTGACATTTATTTGTCTGACCTGCAGTTACAGATTTATTTTCATATCAGTTGTTTAACTAAATGAAAAGAAGGAGAAGAAATGAAAACCTGATCCACTGAAATAACTGCCATTTGCACTGACTTTCATAAGGCCAGGTTTCTAATAATTTTGAAACCTAGAGTATCTAATAACCAGAGGTTATCTTTCCAGGCACAGGTTATTTCTGCCTGGACAGAAAAAGTCTTCATCTGAGCCTCTTACCAGCAGACTAATAGAGAATTTTGCCAGTAGTTACGATGTTGATTTTCTACAAAAGCTTTTTTGTTTGTTTGATTTACTGACACCTGATGATATATCGGCATAAGAATATTCTGATTCTAAATGAGGAAAAAGGATGAGTATAGGAGGAATAATCATCTCAGAAGTTGCTATAATTCTCCCTTCCTTGGTAATTTCCAAGCTGTCTGGCAAATATCTCTGGTTGCAGGAAGCATCAAAGACAAGCAAAATATTCAAAACACAAAAAGGCAGGAATGCAGCTTCCGTTAAGATCTACTACACATTATCTGTCTTTATCTAGATTATTAATCCTGGAAAAATTTGCTTTGGACTCAATTGCAATGTGGGAGGAACATGTTAGGCGCCATTACTGCTCCCCACGAAATGCATTAAGCATGGGAGGAAAAGGCCAAGTTGGCACCTAACTTCACACTGTCCTTCTCCCATTTTCCTCAGTGAGTCTGAAAAGGCAGGATGCTACACTGTATACAAACACAGAGAAAGTTCCAGAGTTATTTTCTGGAGACTCTGCATGTGTTTTGGTTTGCTTTTGCTTCTCCTATTGCTTTCCCTTTTTTTGTTTTTGCTACTGTTTTAATAGATAGTTCAAAATGCTTTTAAAGGATTAGACCAAAATACTTCATCATTCTTTACTGTTCTACTACTCTTAAAGGGAGTTTCTTAACTCAGCTTCTCTTCTTCAATCTTTAATCCTCGATCTTTTCTCTGAATCCTTTAAAATGTTGAATAAGTCCTTCTTTGCCTCATCAATTTTTATAGCACATTACGTATTTGCAAGTGCTCTGAAATGTCAGCAACCTGCTTTATATTTTGTCCTGGAAATGTGATGGAAAACAAATGCCTGACATTCTTCTTTTTAAAGCCAGGTAGCGGGCTGAATCCATACCAAGGCAGGAAGGGCTGTTTTGGTTACTCAGCCTGACTTGTGGCAAAGGACAAATCAGAACATTTGACTTGACCATTCATGCATAGACATTCACACCAATCCTCAGTGCATGGCTCAAGAGTTATCTTGCTGCCAACAAAGCCCTCCAAAAAACATTGGAAGTGGCAGCTGGCTGCTGCTATGAAGCAGTAAGAGGGATGCTGCCCGTAGAAGGTTGCTTTCACAGTACAGTGCCCACGGGCAAGCAAGGACCTCTTAGTCTAGACCACTCACGGACAAGATCTGAGGGGTTACATAAATCTCAGACTGTACCCTTGGGACTCAGCTGAGGAAGGCAGGAACCATAACACTTCTGTTTTGAACTGTTTTAACTGAACAAGTGGACTAAAGGAATAAATGCATAGCTTAAATAAGACAAAGTCTAAATCAGGCAGATTCCTGATCTTAGCTGCCTTAGGGTCTCCTCAGATGTCCGATATTTGCTGTTTCCCCATATTCCCCTACCCACTGTGTTCTTAGTGCCACTTCTCAAAAGGAAGGATGGTCTTCAAAGGTTTCTCAATGGACTGGATATGAGACTTTTTTTTTGCTTCTAGTTTATTCCTCTGGGTAATATAAAGAAAAGATAATTTCCTTCAGCCCCAGCCCTGTTATTCCAAAGCTGTGACTTTCTTAAACATTTTGCTTTTAGATTTTCCAGTATGTTTCCAGCCATTGGATATCAAAGGCTTTATATGAGATTGCACAAAGATTGCCTGACTGTATAGAACTTCTTGACCACAATCAAATTAATGTTTAACCAGTTGCCAAAAAGCTAAATAGACCATGAAAAGTATGCTTACTTCACCTTACTACTTAATCATTAGAAGCCCTGAGAGACAAATTAAATTCTCTGATTTTCTATAAAATGCCTGGTGAGTTTTTCCGCTAGATTTATGATTAAAAAAAAAAAATTGATTTGAACAGAAATGCTAACAAGCTCTTATAAAAATTCTCTTCCTCCATTAAACAGGCATCTCAGATCCATTTTTAAAAAAATTTCTACCTATTTCTCAAACATTAGTCTTATATAGGATCAGACCTTCCAAAGAGATTTTGGTCGCTTCATCTGAGAATGCGGCAAAATTTTACAATGGTTTTTCTCTTCAGTGTTTGCAGCTGTCTGATTTGCGCTGCACTGAACTGCTTGATTTTCTATGTTCAAGTGACACATTTGTGGAACCAGGAACTAAATATTTCCTGTTAAACTGGGACCCAAAGTCTGTCTAACCATATCTAATGGGTCTACTTTTTATAACATCATTTGTAGCTGCAATACTTAATTAGGGACAAAAAGGTTTTCTCTTTTTAATTTAATTTACTTGCTTGAATGAATCTCAGAGGTGCTTCTTAAAATCCATCATTTCTCAGAGACAACTGTACACTGGGTGGAGGAACTGCTGAAGGTTCACTGCACATAGATTGCCCAGATTAATAAAGAAAAACTGTAACATAAAAGCTGAAGAGCAATAAAATTATAAACCTCATAACCTCAGAGAAATACCCCCAAAGAAATAAGTGAAAGCTAAACAGTCTGTTTAAACCATCAGCAAACTGTTGTTTCTCCTATCTGACTAGGTGAACTGCTCTTTCACATGAGTAAGGATGGTGAATACTTAAATGTCACGCTACACTTATCATATTAAAGCAAATTGGAAATTTAATGCTGAAAATATTTTATTTCTTTTCTTTTATTCTGTTAACTTCTCCCTAGGAAATTATCTGAATATCTACATATGAAAACAGATCAATTAATTCAGACCCAACAAATAGATAACTGTTTTCAAAGATAAGGGAATCAAAATCAACAGAAACCTGTTGAGAAATGTAGAAAATGGCAACTCTTGACAAGGATCTAGCTATAGAATTTAGTTCCCAGTAAAGAACTTAGCACCCTATGCAGTGAGGGAACTTAAGCACATGTGAAAATACAGATACATTGATTAGGCCCAGCAGTTTTCCTGGCTTTGGTTTCTACTTCAGTATCCTAGAAAATGCACTTCAAACAAAGAAGAGCTAACTACACAGGAAAAAGGAGTCATCTCTTAAAATAGGAAATTGCTAGATTCCGAATAAAATGATTAATTATAGTAATGTTTTAAAACCTTGCTGATTCAGGCAAGGAAAAGCAGTCTCAGAAGTTTTAAAAACTATGAAATGAGGTCCAGTATAGTTTAATGTATCAATTGAAGAAACTGTAACAAAATGCCTTTTGTTCAACTCACATGAAAGGAAGCTTTATTCCTGCAAAGGTTTTTTTTGAACACCTCTCATTCTGTTAAGGATAACAGACTAATTGCATTTATATAATTGATAGGATAACATAACATCTACTTGGGTTCTTATCAAAATGGGGGTGAAAAAAGCTTCAGATGCTACCTAAGGGGATATTTATGGGATATCTCATGGGATGAATATGATGATAACAACATGTTGGTGAGTGTCCAGAGGAGGGTCACAATGACAATCCGAGGGCTGGAGCGCCTCTCCTATGAAGACAGGCTGAGACAGTTGGGGCTGTTCAGCCTGAAGAAATGAAGGCTCTGAGGAGACCTTAGAGCACCTTCCAATATCTGAAGAGGGCTACAAGAGAGCTGGAGAGGGACTTTTGACAAAGGCATGTAGTGATAGGACACAGAGTAATGGCTTTAAACTGAAAGAGAATTGACTCAGACTAGATAGTAGGAAGAAATTCTGGTGAGACACTGGCACAGGTTGCCCAAAGAAGTTCTGGATGCCCCATCCCTGGAAGCGTTCAAGGTTTAATATAAATGAATGTCAAAAAACCACCAACAAAACACCCGGAGACAAAGGTTAATTTAGCTGTACTGCTGTAGGAACAATAGAATTTTCCAAGAATTCATTCTTGTCTTTTAAAGGCTGAAATTTGCTATCAGGTTACCAAAATATGGAAAATTAATTTCTTGGGTTTTTTCTTTTTTTTAATCTATCTTGTTAGAACGATAAAAAGACAACCACACAAGTACTTTGTGAGGATATTTGTGAAGAGGAAATAACTTTGAAAGCACCAAATTACATGTCTTAATTCACTCTCTAATGAATTATGAAAGAGAAAATTAGCAGTAATGCACCAAATAGCATTTTTTATTTAATTTCTTAATTTGTGATTTCATAGTTTCATTTTTATTCACTTGTTCTAAACTTTTCCTGACATCATAGAAAGAATATTTCAATTGTCTGTTGAAGATCTTACAGAATCTTTACTGACAAACACCAAATAAAAGGTTTTGGAAAGTATTAAAAGATGCAGAGTTCATCACTTCCATGTAGACTGTTTTATCCATAAGCATAGTTATGGATTTATTGCTCTATTTATTATCCAAATTCATTTACATTCACTCAGCTTCTATCTAGGCCTTAGCTGTATGATTATCATCTCTTCACTATAGTAACTCATCTGTCAATAGCTAGTGTTTTTCTCTGCGAAATTACTTACACCTGCATTTAGGTCAATTTTATCTGTTTTCTTTAATACCTTAAAAAGATTAAACTGTGATAAGTGCTTATTTGCTTTCACTGATTCATTTTCTTGGCTAACTTTTGTTTTATGGATATCCTTGTAAACGCGTGTAAGAGAACTAAATACAGTATACCAGTATTTCACTTAAAAATTCAGCATATACTTCCTCTCGCCTACTCATTGCTCTTCCCCCCCCCCCCCCCAATGTTAGTGTGCTAATTCAGATCAGGAGCACACCTCGAAATTGAATCTCTTGGTTTTTTCCCATAGACTATAATTCAATTTCCATTGCAGGGTGGTCATAGAGTGCCTAACAGCTATTCCTTTTGGATGAAACCAGACTGGAAGATGGAAGCATTTGGAAGCAACCGCAAGCAGTTCTAGGTGTACATCTAATGCATTTCAGGCACAAATGGATGCAGTCCTTGATAGCAGAGGAAAAAAAAACCCAAACCAAAATAGAAAAATATAAATATATACAAGAGTGTGGATGTCAGATCCTCAGGATCAGCTCTATCATTTTATAGATCCAGTTCTACTGGTCCACTCTACTTTCTATACACATCTATGAGCCTAAAGCCTTTCTTAGAGCCTGTACAGTTTAGTGCACAACAACTCCTCCAAAATCATGAGCTGTAGTCCATATTTTAATGTCCAAATCCATTTAGGTACAACACATTTTGTGGAAAATATCCTAAAGTAGCAAGTCACTCCAGACACACGCTTTCTGTTCTCTTCAATCCTTCCCACGCAGAGATGATGTCACCCTTATCTGTGTAGAAATCTACCTTAGCTAACTTAAAGAGAGGAACTGAGTGCTTTAGAGACTGCATTCATTTAGACCTCATGTAAAAGCTCAAACAGAATCTCTGGACTCTTATCAGCTATTTGTGTCTGATGATTACTGACAGGAATAGCTGTCATCAAAAAATGAAGGATAAGGAACAAAGCACTGATCAGCCAGTACAGGAAAGATGGCCCATAAATAAGGGTAGAGTTCAAAGGCTTAACTGTGACCTTTGAAAGTACCATCAAGCTGACACTGTTGCAATGCAGAGGAGAAAGAAGGCAGTGAGGATGGGAAATTTATCATCACATTAGTTATGTCAACAAAAGAAAAAAAAAAAACCTCATTTTCTCCATTTATTCTACAGTTGCCATAGTACATATCTAAAGAACAGTAATTAGCAAGGATTAAAAAGAGCAGGTCAACCTATTATTAAATTATTTGCTGTGACAAATTCACCATTTGCAGCATTAAAGACTTAATCGCAAAGAGACTAACTTCAGGGTTGCTTACTGAGCTGTATAAAAATATTTTTAATTAAAATTCAAATTGTCAGAAACATATTCAGGATTTTTATCTACTTCTTGCATTCACCTAATTAGACATACACAATCTTCTCAGATACTGGTGGTGCTTGTTCATTCTTTCTGCAATGTATAATAACTTTTGGTTGCATGTCACAGTGTGGTTTTTTGGAAAGAACATAGTAGATAATCCCAGACTAACATCTACACAAGAGCTTTTTGCAGCTATAGGTTTGTACAGTCTGCCTTTTCCCATCTAGTCCTATTTTCTTATATAATATTCATAGGATTCTGACAAAGAATGAAACTTCTCCATCATTTTTAGAGTCTATAAGAATTTAAGAATAACTAAACTGAGTCACACATAAGTCCTCTTTCCTAAACAATCTCGATCCAAGGGTGACAAAACATTCACAAAGGTAAGTGTAAAACAAGAGCAAATTTATATAATGTCCAAGATAACTCATGAGTTTTGACACTGAAGTTACGATATTAGTTTGAGCATTATCAAAATGAGGTATTATTATTGCTAGTTTTCTAGTCTCCTTCTCTGGTCCCCATAGATAGAAATCAATGCTCCCTATATTTCCCTCTAAAGTTCCTCCAGATAAAATGAATTACAAGCATTTCCTCAGCCTTTAAAAGAAAATAATGAATTCTTGGGGAATTCCATTTTTCCTAAAACAGCAGATGAAAAGATGCAAGAAGTAATGAAAATATTCAACCCAGAGAAATAAAAAGACAAGCAAAGCCTGAGGCTGATGGGATGTGTAGGAAAACATTGTTAGCATAGCTACAGAAGTAGGAACTGCTTTCTTGGGCAAGAGAGTGGTCTGTAGAATAGGGGGAGAGAGATACATGTACATTCAACCAGACGATATATTTCATTAAAGAAAAGTATTTCTTCCTGCCATTAACAGCAACTCAAAACTGCATCCAATGGCTCGAAACCTCATATTTCTAAGCGTAAAACAAATTTTTTTTTTTTTTTTAAATCTGGCAGGTATCTTTAAATTACTACACTATGTCTGAGTGACGACACAGTTTCATTTGGTGATGTGGCCAGAGAAGAACAGCATTCACTTTCTGACCACCCATCAGCTGATCCATACACGTCACTCTCCAACAGACCAGGCAAGATAAGGGAAGATGTTACAGAAAAAGTGGAGAAATAGGGGACTTACAGTGGAAGAGGTGCAGGGTAAGAGAAACTAGCAGATAAAATATCAGCAAAGCAGAGAGCTGCTGGCATGGACTGTGAGGCTGACTCCGAGGAGGTAATTGGAACTTCCCAATCTCAGAGTCAATTAGGTCGGAAAAGACCGCTGAGAACATTGAGACCAAGCTATCATCCAACACCGCGATGTCAACAAAACCATGGCACTGAGTGACACATTCAGGTTTTCTTTTAACACCTCCAGGTATAGTGACTACACCACCTCCCTGGTCAGCTCATTCCAATATCTAATCATCCTTTCTTGAATTTCTGAAGAATTTCTTCCTAAATGTCCAAACAGAACTTCCCCTGGTGCACCTTGAGACTGTGTCCTCTTGTCTCCTATTGCTGGTTGCCTGAGAGAAAAGACCAATTCCCACCGGCTCCATTCTCCTTTCAGGCAGTTGCAGAGAGCAATAAAGGCCCCCCTGAGCCTGCTTTTCTCCAGGCTGAACATTCCCAGCTCACTCAGCCACATCTCATAAGACTTGTGCTCCAGACCCTTCCCCAGCTCTGCTCCCCTTCTCTGGACTTGCTCCAGCACCTCAATGTCCTTCTTTTAGTGAGGGGCCCAAAACTGGGCACAGCACTTGAGGTGTGGCATCACCAGTGCCAAGTAAAAGGGGACAATCACTGCCCTGGTCCTGCTGGTCACAATAGTGCTGATACAGGCCAGGATGCCATTGGCCTTCTTGGCCACCTGAGCACACTGCTGGCTCATGTTCAGCTGCTGTCAACCAGCGCCCCCAGGTTCCTTTCTGTCTGGCCTCTCCCCAGCCACTCTTTCTCCTACAGTGCTTCATGGGGTTTTTGTGGACAAAGTGCAGGAGCCAGCACTTGGTATCGTTAAACCTCATATTGTTGGATTCTGCCCATCGATCCATCCTGTCCAGGTCCTTCTGCAGAGCCCTCCTACCCTCCAGCAGATCCACATTAGCCTCCAAGTTGGTGTCACCTACAAATTTGCTGATGGTGGACTCAATCCCTTCATCTAGATCATCAATAAAGATATTATACAGGACAGGGCTCAACACTGATACCTGGGGGACACCACTGGTGACTGGCCACCAACTAGAGGCAGCACCATTCACCACAAAGAGAGAAGCAAAGAGAGCACCTGTCCAAGCAATGGGCTGACAGCTTTTCCAGCAGTATGCTGCAGGAGACGATGTCAAAGACTTTGTTGAGGTCCAGGTAGACTGCATCCACAGCCTTTTCTTAGTCCACCAGGCAGGTCACCTGGTCATAAAAGGAGGGGCCAACACTCACCGAGTTCTGCAGTGCATCATCAGGGACTCTCTACAGAAGACACCGAAGTTACCCTTCTCATTATCACTACTGAAGTTTGTAAGGAGCACACAGACACGAATCTTCCCTCACCCTTGTGTGCAGAACTCCTAAATTCTGCAGGATACAAACACAAGGATTCTGTTAAAAGGCAAGACATGGCTTCTGGAAATTATTTTTCATGAATGATTTTTTTTTTAAAAAAAGCAAACAGATTCTATACTAAGTAAAAGAAATTAGCTTCATTTCAGGTATATTCAAAGTTTTTGCTAATGAGTTGCTCAAAAGTATCTATGTACCCCTAACTTAACAGTTCCTTTTATTCTTATGCGACTCTTTTTCATTCTTGAAACACCTTTACATGTGCAAATATAAATCCTATTAATTATACTAGACCGCAAAATTCTCTTCATAATCCAAACTTCAAACTTGCATCTGGGTTTTGGGCATCAGGTGAAACAATCTTTCTAATTTATATTCCCATGTGTGTATGTAATCAATGAATGGTGTCTCTGAGGACTTGCAGAAGAGGGACTCCTCTAGCTATATTTAACTGCCTAATTAATCCAACACCGTGTTCCTCTGCTTCAAACAGTTTTCATCAAATTAAATCTTTATATGGCACTGTGGAAATACCAAAGGGAAGTGAGGGACACACAAATAGAAATGGAAAATAACCCAGGAAAAAAATGGTAGAAATAAAGTACAGAGCAATGAACAGGGGAAAGACTTTGGTACAACAGGATGGAAAACTGCCACAGATCACGTTCCTAGGAGCATTTCTTCTTTTGGTAAAGTAAAAATGTAAGGAAACAACTGTTTATCCCCATTCAGCTACATATATTTAGGCAGGAAGAAAAATGGATATTTTCTGCTGCTTCACCATTTTTGCAGGTATACATTTCAAAGCAGAACGATGCCTTTAAAACACAGCACAAGAACAACCTTACAGTATTGATGCCGAAGAATATTTATAGCTGACCTGGAAAAAGAAAGCTTTAGGGACAAAAAAGCACTACTTTCCGTAGCATCTTCCACCTTAAGAAGATGACAAGTACAATTTGCTAAGCAATTACTAAACTTAGTTTTTTGGTTTTGAAACTCTTGTGCAGCTATTTCAAGACAAGTTCAAGTTACCTCTGGCAAATCTTGAAGGAAGAGGTTTATACGACACCAGTTTCTTTCTGAAATTGAGAGGAGAAAAAATACCATGTGATGGGAAGTATCACTGGAAAACATGGAATGAGGTAAATTTTAAGAGCAGAGGAACTATGATAATGAGAGATGAAAGTAAAACTTTTATAGAATAGCGATCCAGCCACAGAAAAGTCCGACCATTGGTAACCCTGCACTGAGAAACCTCATATGAGGAAGAGGTTTCGATAAATTTTGACCAGGGCTGGGAACTGGTGCTCTATTTAAGAAATTCCTTGAGCAAGAAAGATTTTAAGCTGTCTTCTTGGATGTAAAATTTCACTCTCCCTAAAAGCCCTTTTGAAAAATTTCGTTTCAAAGTCTTCCTTCCAAGTGAGCCCAGCTGCTTCAGTTGACTCTGGCATCAAGTTTCCCCTTTGCAATTGAGGCATTCTGAGAGGCAGGATTCAAGGGAGCCAGGATCCAAAGGACATTAAGCGGCCAAGGGACTTAAATACCCTGTCACAGAACTTCCAGCAATGCCACAGTATTAGATTAAATACAATCCTCAAACCAGACATTTTGGTTTTGGATGTTATTAAAAAATTCATTTTGTCATTCCCAAATGTATCTAGTAGGACTATTTGCCTCCAGTTGGTTTCTTATGCAGAAGACGATATACTTCAATAACAGAGAAAGAAAAATCTTTGAAATCTGTTCTTACTGATGTCACTAAGACAGCAATAGGGCTGGAAATACCACTTCACTATTCTTGAACAAGAGAACAAAAAAGGGGGGAAACTAAATTATGGGAATAATATGCAATTACATGATTGAAAACTTACATTTGAAAATTATTTTTTTCCAACATTTGCTAAATGCATTAGCCAGAATCACTCTTCACAATTCAGTATACACAGGGATTGCTCACTGATGTCAAATTATGAAGTAATTTTATGTTATTTTCTTTTCTTTTATGGATGAATGGAGTTATACGAACAATTACTCCTAAGCAAAAGTACTGATTTTGACTTCCCCATGCTCTTTCTTTCCCCATCAAAGTTACTAAAAAATACTTTTTTTTTCTTTTTGATTTCATTCGCTAAAGTGGTCCAGACTTAAAAATGAACTCAAAATGTGTTAAGGGAAATGACCAAGACCAGTTGTTCTCCCAAAAAATCCTGAATTATCAGAGCACAGCAGAACCATAGACAAAAGTGTTCGAAAAAATTTAGAAAAGATGCCTCTGCAATGTGAAGTTCTGTGCAATTTGTAATGATCATTCCAGTCAAAGAAGATGATCTCTTTATGAAAAAACAATGCTTTCTGTTATTTCCTTTGGTAAGTGAATGGCATTTATGTCTTTTAAAAATGCAGTCTAGATTCTTTCTAATTTTTTTCTGTATTCCAGAACAAATTGAATTTTCTCTGGATACCCCTGCATTTGTTCTTGGTTCTCTATACAGACAAAGCTAATTGCTGATATAAGTCTTGCTCCGGAGATACCTCCAGAACACACTGTTACTATCACACTTTTGACTAACATTGGAGCCAAGTGTGACTCTACTCCTACTCTAATCATTTAAATTAGGAGTTAGGTGGGTTGATTATACATCAAAACTCTTCCTTATTTTTCTTTCTGTTATTACACCCTTGTCACCTAGAAGATAGTTCAAGTGTTGAGTCTTGCAGCTTGTGTTTTGCAGGAATATTTGGTGATAGGTTAGGTATGTCTTTGGCACTGTTCTGTTTGCTCATAAATATTGCATGAATCTGTGTTTTCCAGACATTTTCGGTGAGAAAAAGCAGGAGTAGTTCCTTCACTCACAGGTCTAAGATTATTTCAGCAGGATTCCAAAATATTCAAAATACAGGGGAAAGTTTAGTTTTTTCATGTCACCCTACAAGTGTTACCCTAGTCATCATAATTGTTATCATTGTCGTCGTCGTCATCATCATCATCATCATCATCATCATTGTTTTGGAAGGAAAATTTTGCCTCCCTAATGCCAGGAAACTGTTGTTGCCAGAGCTTTTGTTCAATTTCTAAACTTGATCTGGAATCCAGGTGGGCACTGTTGGACATGAGGCCTCTTGAGACTTTTGTTTAACCTATGAACTGCCACTGACATTCACCTATTGACAATTGAATATTACTGAAATCTAAATGATTTTAAATCTAGGCATAAGCATCTCTTTCAGAAAATTGCAGAAGTTCTTCACATACTTTCCATTAACCTTTTCTTCATTTGCTTCCTTTCTGAATCAAATCCTTCACGGAAAACTTCTTGGGGAAATACTGCTTTAAAAAGTTATTGATACAACATCTTTTACTTTGAGTTAAAAGGTGAATGTATTTACCAAACTTTTCCCTAAGGTCTGGTATTCAATTTAGGGCTCCTTTTTTCCCCTTATGCTTAGAAAATTGTGTTCAGTTTAAAACCAGACCACCCAGACGTTCTTTCTATTTATGTCTATTTGCCTCTATTTATTACTATCTCTCTATTTATTTCCAAATCTCACACAGGGAAATTCCAGGGAGAGAAGAATTGTTCCCCATGACATTACTGGAAAAAGAGATAACTACCCCTCAAAATACATTTTATGAACATGAGGTCCCTTCTTTACACAACACACTACTGAAAAATTACATGTATATTTTATAAAAGAAAACAAAATCCTTGGGGTCCATGAATTTGACTGTTTCTTGTAGAACTTAGAAGTTTAACTGTGTTATAAGTGTAAGCTGTAAAGCATCACTTCTGAATGACCAATTCTGTTCCCAAGCTGAAAAAGTCCAGGTGTGCAGAGTTTAGTCTAAAACAATCCAGACAGGATACCTTCAGAATCATTGCCAGTATGTGAGAAGACTGAATGGCTGCCAGCCTGGATTTTTATTGTAGTAAGAGTTGTAACAGTGTTTGACTGTAATAGCTAATGGCATTTTGCGATTCGAAGTAAACTGGGCGTGATTCATCCATGTCCTTTGAAAAGTGACTCACAAAATGTGTCATACACTAAAGAGCTACAGTTTTATGCATCATCTACACAGCTGGACCGGTTACTTCTGATGTGCACTTTCGTCCAGTGAATTCTGGAATACGATGGGCATGTCTTAAAGTTTAATTATGATTTAAGTCACTTCAGCGGTGGTTTAATCTAATCTGTTTTGAAAAGACCTCAAAAAAGAAGAAAAATTTTATTAAAAATAATGCTCTAAAATAACAGCCCATGTCTTTATAACTGTTGCATATTTTTAAGTCATACTTCTCTCTGAGATACAAGGATTGTGTGTCAGAAATAAACTGTGGTGGACCGAAGAATCAAGGAGATAAGAGTCCTCACAATATATAAATTTTAGGGGATCTCCCACAAGACTGAAACTTCTAGCTAGAGATAATCTGATAACTTCTAAAAGAGAAAGGTCCAGTAAAAAGGGTTCCATGAAGAATTACATACGAAAATAAATATTTTAAGTCTGTGAATCCTTGGCCTTCCAGGCAGTATCCACTTGAACTCAGAGTGACCTTGGGGCCTAATTTGGTTGTCCCAGTAATGACGCGGATTAGCAGGAATGAGCTCTTAGTTTGTTTATTCATTGCAAGCCTTGATGAACTCTTGATTTGAAATGCTGCTTTGAGACACTGTCATTAAATCAATGATCAACAAAAAAATGGGTCAGTATAGCTGGAAACACATTGAGCAGAAAAATGTAGTAATATAGAGAATATGCTTTTTCTTAATGGCATGCACTTTTTAATAAGAAACTATTTTGCTTTATAGTCAGGCAAAACAAAATATGATCTAGAAAATAGCATCAAAGGTATGATGGTACAAAGGTACAAAGATATTCAAAGGTTTAGCACAATAAAGCATGAAAACCATTTTGCCTGGGGGAAATTAAACTCACAATGGAATATGAGGAACAGGCCTACCATAACATGCCTTCCTGAGCTGTCATGCTGTGCCTATCATTATCTGAACATTGCCATGAGACATATCCAGCTGCCTCATCCGTCCATCCTCTACCCAGGATGGCCCACACATCACACATCTTTTGAACAGTGTAATTGCCTTTCTCCCATTTGGTTGACCTACTTTGCTCAGTATTTGTTTTCCAAGGAGACATGTCAAAAGATTGGAAGAGATTGTTTATTGTTAAAGTTTTCTTCCCCATTATTGCAGTCTTCTATGTGTTAAAGAAATAACACTTTGTTACAAGAAGGCTGCCATAGATTCCCCAAATAAGAAATGACTGGCAGCGAAGATCCAGTGTTACAGCTAGACTACGGTTCCACTCTTATGCAGACCAGGGCGGACTATGGAATCCCAGAGGTGATGCCCTCAACAAAGGAAGTCCAACTAAACAAGCCCCTTCCCTGAAATAACGATAACTCCACCACGTCTTCCACAGTTTTTGGTTCGGCAATTTAACCGCCCAAATAAATGAATTCTTTCAAGTGCCATGGCCTTTTCCCACTGCTTCTGGGTTTCCTGTTATAACTTGCTTCTCCTTTTCCATTTTCCTGTTTCTTCTACCATGTGCCTTTTAAAATCTTTTAAGCACTTCAGGGTAGAAACTGATGCTGCTGTGAGACCCAGGGTCTACTTAGCTGACCTGCTTTGTACAATCACCGTTAGCAACTAAGTGTTGCTCCCCTGAAAAATTCAGTGCTGAAAATTATCAAAGCAGATTTACTTCTTTTTACTACATTTTCCTACAACATGCTGTTATCTCACAGATGGCACACGTGCCATTTTTAATGTATTTTAAAAGGCTTTTTTTCTGTGCAAGCCTTAGGGTGCAATTAAAGAAAGCCAATACAACCAAGGCTAGTGTATGAAGGCAATGCATTAAGCACGTTGTATCCCAGGGCTGTACTACATACAGATCCTTCTTTTCAAAATTCCTGTATTTGTCGTAAATACTAGTGGTTTTGACAGGAGGTGAATGCTTAAGCCTGTCCTGTTTTTGACCTGAGCATCTCTTGTTGTACACAATATTCTTGCTGTACAGAAGTAAAGATAACTAATAATGAACAGGAGAAAAGAGAAGTTCTAGAAACTGTTCTGTATATAACTTAAAGGGGAAAAAATCTCTTGCAAAATTAAGGCTGAACTACCTTTCCCAAAGTTATGAGCACTCCTCCTTGAACACAATTATTTTTGATCTTTTCTTCTGCTTTTCTTCCACTTGCGTTGGGAGATTCTCATGTCATCAACTCAATGAGTGTCTTGTAACTGTCAATAATTTTATTTACCTGTCTTGGGGTGACTTTATGATGTGTATCCCCTATCATCTCTCTATGCCCAGACCCGATTCCTGTGCCTTTCTGTGCCTTTAAACTGAGCCCGAGAGAGGGGAGAGAACGAAAAAAAGGGCCAGACGAACTTTTCCAAAGCAGTCTGTGCTTCAAGGTCACTACTCCTCTGTGTTCTTCTGCTGTGGGGAGAAGTGTGGAGGAAGCACCCTTCCTGCTTTTCAGCCTGCTTTTTCGGCTCTGTTTCTTCAGAGAGAGACGGAGAGTTAAACCTTGTTTTTTCTGGGACTTTGGGTTCTTTTTTCTTCTCTTCTGGACTGGTTCAGAACATCAGAACATCAGAGCCCCACCAGGGGACCTTCCATCAACCTGGAGGGGGCCCCCCACGCTGACTCAGCTCCGAGGAGGAGGAGAAAGACCACACCCACAGAAGGACTCTAAAATCTTTCAGGTTTTCTCTCCATAGCAAGAGATTTCATTATTTAGCATTATTATTCTTTTCCTATGTGTTTGTTAAAGAAACAGTTTTTATTTTCTCTTTCACATTCCTCCAAGGAATATTTCTTTCCCGAACCTGGTGGGGGAGGGGCAGCTATAACCTGCCTTCCTCTGAGGAGACGTTCCTTTTGGACGTTTCCCTGAATTTGGCCCAAACCGGCACGTTACCCCAAGATGTTTTAAAGAACAATTAGTTCTGAAAGAGGGAAAAAATAAATCTTTTCCATGTTCTTTTCAGTGTCCCGCTGATTTGACTAATAAGGTATTAAAAACGTATACTGCCTAAAAGTTGCGGAGTGACAGAACACGGTTTAATACTGACATAGTAGTGAGAAAGGCTGGTGAAACTAAGTAGGCTTTGGACATAGAAACATTTTGTTCAGAGCTCCTCTCATCTATCTTTTAGTTTAATGTTATCATCACCCAAAAAGTGGCATCTTCCTTACATCCTTTGACTGCTGGGACTATGCCACCAGAGTGAAAAATCTGAGGATATTAGCACTTCAGTTAAAACCCAAGACTTGGATTGATGTGGAACTGCTCCAGCTCTAGTGCGACCTAGAAGTTACATTGTACCTGGACATCATGACAGCATTCCTCTGGCCCTACTCTCTGCCAGTTAACATTGGTATGCTCTGCAGAGCCCAGGGTAGACCCCTGGATATATCAGCATCCCTCCTGGCTCCCACCTTACCTCTAAACTCCAGGTAGAACAGGGATAGGCAAAAACTGGGATGGCCAAGGTTTTCTTCTAAATAGCTATAGAAAGCACAAGAAACATTATTTACCCCTTCAGAGGGCAGGGTGAGAAAGGCACTAAAAGACTATAGAGACTGAGTGTGTTTCCTAGTGTCCTCTCCCTGGAGGAGGCCTAACTTGAAGAGTGTTTTCCATAGCAAATAGAATTAAGGATTTCTGAAATCCTTGTCAGCTTTTCTCCTGTGTGAAAGACAGAGGAAAAACAGTATCAGGTAAAGCCTAAGTAACAATTAGAGTTGAATGCACAATGCCTATATAAGTACTAAATTGATTTACTTCAGTGAGGAACAAAAGGGTTCCAGCTCAACAGGCTTCTTCACATTAGAACTGAAAGTCCATGACTGGTCCAATTAAGCCCCAAATAAATACTTCTCCAGCTGACTTGATTCACTTTAATGGAGGAGAGGAATACTGTCAGGTGTGAAAATAGTCTTGTCCTGCTTTGCATGACCTCAGTGAAAAAACAGTCTGGCCAGTCCTAGCTGAGCCAATTGCATGAGCTAACTTATGATATTTCATTAGAACACAAAACAAGGGCTGACCTGCATTTTTCTGAAGTTTTCCAGTAAGTCAGTTTTTGTTTTGAAAATATGAAACACACTATATATATATATAAAAAAATTCACCATCACCCAAAATTTTATGGAAGAAAAGGAATCTTCTCTAATGCATTCATCAAAAGAGTAAGTAGTTTCACCCTTGACATGTTTTCACTTGAAAGTATGGCAGAGGCCTTGTCTTGTGTAAATCTGAGCTATCAGAGCCTCGTAGCTACCAGAAGATCAGACGAGTTATTAAGGCCACATGGTAAAAACAGAGTGATTATGAAAAAGATGACTATGGTATTACTAAGGAAATGTGTAACTTCGCATTATAACCTTCAAAGCAGCAAAGCTGCTTCCAGCCCCGCTTCCTCCGAGTTCACCTGCTCTCCATTTTTGTGTAGTAGTTCTGTGTTTTACACTGTGTTCATTGGCTTTGGATTTTCTGGTAGAGAAATATATCTGTTGTATTGATTCACCACATAAACCTATTTTCTTTGTGGGAAATTGCTCTATTTGCAGAGGAAAAATGAGGATGATTTTTTCTTTCTTGCTTCTTTTTCTGTTCAGTAGTTCATTAATTTTCAGGAAAGATCAAAAGCTTCCTCAGCCTTCTGAAAAAAATTGATGGGCACTGTCAAAACATCCATGAAATTACTTTTTTTTTCACATGGGTATAAAAGAGCTCATCATGTTAAATTATGAAGAAATACAGATCTGCCACTTACTCTAAGGTAATGCATCCTGCAATTGCCCGCTTTTAAAAGCTGAAGGACACAAGATGCTGCTCTACAGATGCAATATTATGAACAACAAAACTGGCAGCAGAGTGTACAAGGCTTCTGACACAAAATAAATCTGTTCAGGTCAGATACGACTTCAGGAATTTTTGAATAACTGCATGACTAAACTTTTAAAGGAATGAGAAATGAAGGCTACCACATCCATCTTGTGTTTTTGTTATAAATAGTTGAACTTCTTTAAGTCTCTTGTTGATTCTAGAGAACACATCACATGAAGTAGCCTTTACTTTTGGGGACACTTTGTCCCTTTTTAGCTTGTTATGAAAGAAAGTCAAGAGGTGACATAATCACACTTTATCTGGGTGTTACTCACCTCATTCAGTTTTAAATATTGCTAATGTATATGTCCAAAGATAGCGGTTAAGGTTCTTTTCATTTGCGTTGCCCATCTGTGACCTTCAGCTACATGCTGTGCCAGTAGACAGCTCTCCCAGTCCAGAGGACTGGCCACCACACAGACAGTCCCACCAAAAGCAGTAAAAGTAGGGTATGGGCAGCTAGCAAACCTCCCAGACGGTCTTTGAGAGTAGTCAGGTAAATACTAATTTTCATCATCTCTTTCACAGCCACGGGTAACCATGTGATCACTAAGATTCAGCTACCTGCCAACACGTTAAATAAAACTCTGTAGAGATGCTCTTAAACAGTGCATGTGTTGAAGCAAAAAATATTGTCTTTTATTACACTGAGATAGACTAGTTTTCAGATAAGCAAGGTTTTTCTTCAGGCTTCATGCACAAGAAGCAAAGCCCAAGCAAAACATAAGAGAAAAAAAATTGTTTTAAGTTGAACTTAATTATGTCAAATTTATATTCATATTTCAGCATGAGCATTTGAGAACTTCTGAGGTGGTAGGTGAGTGCCGAGGAGGCTGAGAAGCAAGTATTGCCTTTACACATGTTAGCAGGAGAGCTGAGAAAATTCACAGTGAAAGCAGCCTCAAGGGTCCGATAACATGGGGATGTGATGTAAAGTAGCCTCTGGTTACCACACTGTAGCTTGCTTTACATGTCAAACCCAGGTAGACTCAGCTGCCAAGATCAGCTTGCAGTGGGGATTACAAATTTTAAACTCCGAGAGTGCATTTGACCCTGGGTTTGGGTTTTGAACTGTGTCAGTAGCGAGTGCGTGAAGGCTCCAGGCCTCCAAACCAGGCTTCTAACCAACGTCAAGTCACCAAACACTGCACTTGCCTCCCAGCAAAGGCTGAGCGTACACACGCAGACAGTAAAAAAATAGGAGTTGCGCCTTTAAGAACAGCAGTGTATTTAAAGAAATTAGATCAGTCAGAATTGTGATCCATTTTACATCTGACATTTCAATCAGACCTGGATAATTTACTTCCCCAAATAAATAAGTACTTTCATGTATCTTACTCTAGAGTGTTTGAAGCATATAGTTCTATCAGTGAAATGTAGTAGTTACTTATTCCGAACCGGCATAACATAAATAGATAATGACTAGTGACCTACTTAAATATATGGGTAAAAACTAACCAAGAAATAATATTCAGCTCCAAAAAGACAACACACATGTGAAACCATACTCCTGCTCTGATAAATCACTGCTAATCTAAAGTATAATGTTCTATGACCCATAGAGGTGCTTACACACATATTTGTGTTTCATACACAATGAAAGGTTTCCTTTCCACGGCAATTTATATGGCAGGCAATTTATATGGCAGTGTCCTCTTTTGACAACAATAGAAGCTCGTTCTGAAAATGCATCTATCTGCATAGCGGTCACTTGTTAATTTAGGAAAAAATGGATTTTACAAAGTTCACATACTACAAATTTAACCTTTGAAAATTACAAGTGTCAAGATGAGAGCTATAATGGAGCACAGTGTCTGTGCTTCAATATATTACCATGTCTGTTTTCACAGAGTCAAGGGAGTCCAGATAATTCTTAGAATTTAATCACTCAGGTTTGTAATCATAAATACATAATTCTACAGCAGAAAGCATTAAAAAGACAAACCATCTTCTGGGTAAGTGTTATGAAATAGTGGAAGAAAGCCACAATGTTCCTAATTGATACTGGAATGGAAAAGCTTTTAAGAAATGTAATTACCCCTGTACTGATACAAATCTTTCTTGTCAAGACGGAATTTCTAAAATATGTTTTTCAAGGCTATTTGTCTTTACAGAAAGACAGTTATCAGCATTCAAAATGGATTGCACAGAAAACTAATAGTTTAGTTTTAATATACTAAATCAAACAAAAATACTACAACATTGCGATGTTTAATGAATATTTGCCACAACTGAGGTTATTGGTAAGCTTAAAAATAAATATATCTCTGGCATATGTAGAGCAATTATCACTGAGAAATAATTCATGCCTATGCTTTTATGACTGATTTATTTTCAAAGCTTTCAGCTGAAGAATAGGATTCTGACTTGTGCTGTCCAGGAAGGAGATGGTAGCATCTTTTCAAAAGGTACATTGTCATAGACAGCATCTCATTAATGGAGTAAGGACATTTTTATGGTTTGTCTGAATTTAGGAATTCCTGGAGGAAGCAATGCTAGGGAGTCAAGACTCATAGGGTACATATAAGGCAAAGAAAAGATGTAGTAAAAGAATGAGGCAAACACTCAAGAAAATAGAATTTCAATGAAACTAAGGTCAAGATATCTGTCTCACTGTATTGCACGGATTGCATAAGAAGAATTCATCTCACCTGCCTAGAGACATCTGGAATGAAGGTCTTCCTTCAGAGCTGAACTACTTAGCTATGTGGAGAGCCAACTTAGCTATGTGGAGTAGCTGAACTACTTTTCTCTGTGGAGAGATACCAGCATCTCTGAGGAATTTAACTCATCCTAAGGTAAAAATATAACTAGATCTGAGGAATCATGTCCTGAAAACGCCTATTTTTTTCTCCTCTGGCAATAAGAATGCCTGGTTCGGATGCAGCATCTACATTTAGGCAAGACGAAGCTGACTCCAAAGCTGTTCAGCCTCAGAGCACTGATATGCAGGAGAGCTCTCCCCAGGACACAGTCCAGGAGGGCAAGCTGCAGCTCTTCTGATGGAGCATCTGCTGTCAGGCTTTTGCAGTGCAGTGTTGAGATCTCGCTTTGGTCCAGAAATAAATTATGAACTCTTCAAGTATAACAGTCAAAGGTCTACAGTTCCCAAAACTTTTGTCCAATTCTCTTTCTCTAAACAGTTAAGGCATAGCTGTAGGCTAGTAACACAAAGGATGAGACTATCCTGCATACTTCCACATCTGAGGAATCATCAACAATCCCTCTGATAGACAAAGGAGAGAAATAAGCTTTTTAATGGCATACCTTATTTCTTTCTAATATGACCTTCTGAAACAAGCCAGATTTGGCTTAGGAAATTGTTGTTATTTTCCTTTGACAACAGTTGAAGTTTGAGGTAGTAGTTCAGATGTTTGCCTCTAGTCTGTAGACTTTATTGGATGAGATGGATGCCAACTCAAGCTTGAGTGAGAAAAATCACTTAAGTCAACGGAGGACAGGGCTCAGCTTTTATGAGGAGGATTTATAAGGGCACAGATACAGATATGTTGAAGAGACAATTTGAACCCTTTATTCTGAGAACTTCTTTTTTCTAATATACACATTTTCCTCCAGGTAAAATGTACAGAATGATGTCACTAGTTACTTCCACCGACCATCATGTGAACATATACAAGGCTAAGAAAAATAAAAGTGAGTATATCAACAAGAGGCAGAAATGTGCAATTACTGAAATGGAGAATTTCTGTGTTGTTGATTTAGTAGTACTGGTTGGAAAAAAAGAAAGCTGTATCTCTAGTAATCCCCACAGCCAATCCACCAAAATAAAGTTTAGCTCAATAAATCAGTTTTACAGCCCCTGCCATTACGAACACACTGAACTTCATTAAAAACTCAATACATGTACTCAGTAAATGCATGACTGGGAACTACTAGAAACTATTTAATCAATATCAAAGACAGAGAAAAACCAGCTTCAGATCCCGATGTCATGGCAGGCATTATATTATTTTAATATAATTTCCTCATCTGAGTGACCAGGGACATGAATTTTTAAATACAAAAATGTGGTTTAACCCAATAAATTTTTTCTAAAATTTTATTTTAGTTTTAGACTTAGTTAAATTCCAGCAAATGTTTTCAGGGTGACACAGTGAGAATCACAGAAGATACGGATAGACCTCACAAAGTGGCCTCCATTCCAGCATCTTGGTATTATAGAGGTTAATAAAAATCAAATACAGGTGTAGCAAATGCAGTAAAGGGAAAAGTCACAGAATTCCTATTCCAGCACCTTGCCAAAGCCTGATGAAATGTGAAAGAAAGGTGAAGATAGTTTGAAATAGACCACAGAGGAAACAGACTAGCAATGTGAAGACAGAAATCTACAGCTTGTTTAAAACTATGCTGTATGTCAACAGAAGGCTATCTTCTTAAGAACAAACATTCTAACTTTGCCTTTTTCACATCAAGAAAGATAAATCTGATTTGGGAGGCATTTCCACAGGTATGGTCTTAGTGACATTTGAAATCAATTACAAAGGTAGGAATAGGACTAACACTACTGAAAAGGCTGAGAGAAATGAAATTGATTTTACTAAAACCTCACTTTTCTACTAGTGTTTTGGTGGGTTAGCAGTAACATAATTCTGTGACATCACTGACATTATCTATATGTACCATGTCTGAGGATGTGACATTTCAGTCCGCTGATATGTCTCTTCAAATCAGAAAAAACAAGTCAGCTTGTTTAATGAATAAACTCAGAGGAGTATGTCAACAACATTTGTTTTGCTTTGGGGCCACGTTCATAGCAATAATGAAGTGCAAAGTAGTCAGCTTGTTTACATTCTTATTATACATCCTCTGAGTAACAACTGCTATTAAGAAGAAAAAATTTTTCTTTTTCCACAGAGACAGAAAATTCAAAAACATTTTTAGTCACTTAAGTGTTTGTCACCTAAATTTTATTCAGCACACTTTACTTCTATTTAATTATAAATAGTCAGTTAAACTGCAATGCTGGATTTCTTTTTCAGCATGTAAATGGATAATATTGTTTCAAATATTTTGATATTACCATAAGACTATTATAAGATTTTCAGAGAATTACATTAACTAGACTTAACTACACTTTTGTATTTAGTAGTATAATTCTAGTTGAAATTACTTTGGAATAAACATTAAGTGAATGGGAATCCTTCATACAGTTTGTAAAGCAGTGTTGAAAAAGTTACAAAACCTGTCATGCAGCATCTCAATAACACCTTATGGTTGGCTTATTTACTTAATTACTGATAATTGCAATTTTTTAGAAAGCTAGCGAGCTGCTTTGCACACTAGCCAATCCTTCTGGGCCTCAATGATTTGGAATTGTTTTAGCAATAGTAAGAGAAAAGTGACTCTTCCTTTAATTCAAGGAAGGTACTAAGTCATTGCAGTGAAGATATTCCAAGGAGGCACGTGCAGCTGGCATACCATTGAGAAAGAGCTTTAAAAACAGCCAGTCCGTGCTCTGCTGTATCTCACACCTCTGCTGCCTCAGCTTCAGGCTGTTGTGCACGGGCAAAGCAAGGAAATAAGAGGTTAAAACCACACCCTGATAGTTCTTACTTCACTTTTTTAAAGTTGAAAACATCTTGAGACAGCTACTGAATGAGCTGGTGCCTCAAAACAAAAATGAAGTGGAGTCTTCCACCAATAGAAACAAATTCAGTAACTCTTCACCTCCAGAAGTGCAAGTGGGCACATTGTAGTTGTTGAAGCAGCAGTTCTTTCGGAAGAAAAAAATTAACTGATGCTTGAATTCTGTATCACAGCTTAAGGGAGCAATTCTAGTGAAAAATGGCAAGCATCAGTCATCATAGGCACAAAATTATGAATCCTTCTGTCACCAGTGCTGCTAACTGCCCTTCAGCTGTCAATGTGGTGCGCTTGGGTAGGGAGGCAAGTGTCTCCAGATCTCCAATGCCAGCAGATCAGCAGCTGCACTGTGCACAAGACCATCCACTATCACTGTTTGTAGAACTCTGTGCATGATGCCTGAGCTCATTGAAGTTCTTAATTGCTTGTTTATCCCTCTATCATCTCCTGTCTTCTCTTCTATGCTGCCTGGAAAGTTTGTTTCCTAAAATGGGGGGGAATTTTGTTTCCTAAACTGTAGGAACTTGGAGTGTTATTTTCTTCTGTACAGAAACACAGGGGAAATTCCAACAGCAAACTTGAAACATCCTTTCCTTCAAGGCCTCAAGCACAGAGACAACTCTGTGGCCTTCTGAGAGTTTTAGTTGAAAAAGGATTCATTTCAGTGATAATCAGTTCTAGAGATGATCAACCTCAGATCAAGGATCAAGTTCAACAATTCACTACCGACATTCTCCTGGGTTAAGAATACTTAGCGCTTCAGACAAAATGCTATTTAGCTCTGTTACTTACGATAATGACCCTGAATTTAGAATTTGGTCATCAAAGACACGTTGGGGATTTTTTTTCCTTCCTGCTCATCCTTTGTATGTACTTCTCTAAGCCATATATGGCATAGAGAGGATATAGATGTCCCCTACCCATTTAAAATGATGTTGCTCTTACACCACCCATGAGAAAATAATTTTTCTGAGTAATAAAATTTAAAAGATGAGATTTTTCAGGGAACATTTCATAGCAGATGGCAATAATATGTCTTTGGTATGGACTTGAGAACATTGCTATATACTGCTAGATTGTATTTCACATTTGTAGAAAGAGACAGAGATCCACTGCAGAGTAATTGGAAAATTAGATGCCTTGTGTACACTTTTTGCAGTCTGGTAAAAATGCCATTTTCTTTCTTGGTAGGATTTGTCAGGGCCTACAGTTTACTATTTACTGAATAGATAAGTGCCTGGTTTTGAATGTCAAAAGGCGCTTTTGCTCAAAATCTGTTACAAGCACAGAGTTTCTCAGATTTAATGTCCACTCAGTATCTAAATGAGATGCAAAAAATACCACAGTAGCAACTTTTTGGTGGTAGATCAGCAAATTTTATTTCTTTTACTGTAATACTAGGAAATTTCGAATATGTGGAGATCTCCCGCACCACTCATTAGCTTAACACTGTTAAATATGCAAGATCTTGACTAGTTTCTGCTTGGATGGCAACTTGGATCAGAACTATTTCTCAGTTTGATTAGGAAGTTCTCAAGCACAGAAGCTGCACTGTAACTCACAAATTAAATGACTGTATGAAGAATTTTTAAATAACTAAATGCTCACTTTAAAAGTTATTTATCTACATTAAGGAAACATATTGATATTGATATTTGTCTTTCATAAAACGTAAGCATGAATAAATCATACTGAATCATGAATAAATAATCTCTCCTAAGTTAATTCCTGGACAATTCCATGGGATTTCATTATATGAATCAGTTTTTAATCTCATTTCATGATACAAGTAACTGTGACATGCTTAGGTTAGATTTCATTTTGATAAGTTATTCTACAATAAGAGTCAACTCCATAATTCAGCAAGTGATAGAGCAGCATTTGCTATGCTGTACTTAAATAGCCATTTACAGTACACTCTGTACTAGGAACGTATTCCTTCTTCACAGAGTTTGCACATGCATTTGACATTTACCAAGTGTACATTAACTGAATTATATTAATTAAAACACAGACTGATTCTTACGTGCCACCTTGTGGAAAATCAATGAAATTTTCTTACCCGGCAGCTGATACTAACAATTCTGAACTCACAAAGAGCTGTTGGAAATTATAAAAAATAGATATTAGAAAGAAGGATAGAATATTGCTGCAACAAGATATATGTTCTGATAATTCATTGTAGAGCATCTCTCAGCTACAACAAATAACTGAACAGAAAAAATAGGACATATTTCTGTCTCAGGCTTCCTACCAGCACATTTTCACCATGGATTTCTCTAAATGTGGCCAAAACACACTTCAGAGCTGAAACAGTTAAAAGGTATCATTCTTAACCAACAACCATAAAGAAAAATGTGTTCATTTAGTTAATAAGAGGTCAATTTCAAGCTAAAAAAAAGCTTTGAATACAGTATTTTAAAACCATAATTGTGGTACCAGTGTTCTAATATCTTTCAGGTATCTTTTACTGTATTTTTACAGTGCATCTGCAATGGCTCAAACGTAATCTGCCGGTAAAACATTGAACATCCATAATTTGCATATTAAACAACGCAACCTCACAACCTATTAAATTTAGAAAACCCAGTTTCCACAAGAGAAATCAGAATTATTTCAGCAGAGGTAAAATCTCACCTATTACATGTAAAATTGAAAGTGTTTCCAATTTTATTTCCTCCACAAATTTGCAGCACCTTTTCCAAGTCAAACGCATGGCCTTCAAACAGGGACCTGGAAGGGAGTATTCTGTAAAAAAAAAAAAATTGTCCTTGCTTAGATTAAAGCACAGAAATGGGAATAGGGATAATTAATGTAATTTCTTAAAGGGTCTATGGGATAATGATGGCATATTATGAAGTCTAGCAAAAATCCAGGGATGATTATTATCCACTTTTCAGAGGTTTTGATCAGAGACTTTAGAACTCCATATTTTAAAAACAATTAAAAAACCTGCTGAGTACAATATGGATGTTATTGTTTGTCACACAGCTAATCACCATCACCTTTGGTGTCATCCCTGACAGTAGTTAAGAAGATTGTATCTTAGGCAATTAAGTGGGCATTTTGTAGGTGCTTTATAAAACATTAGGGTAAAGAATGTAAATCATCATAGCAGCGACTCAGGCTGAACCTGGAAAACAGTGTGCTACCATGTAAACTAGAAAGACCAGAAAGTGTTTGTTTTGCACTGCAGATGCCTTCAATGAAACTAAGGGAATAGTTCTGTGGTAATCAGAAGAATTTACCAGTTCAAACAGTGTTTAATCCTGCCTAGTTTTTGAACTACTTTCCAAACTAAAACTGCATTATTTCTCCCAGCCTATAAGTATTTTTTTCCTAATTACACATATTTAAAAGACTGTGTGTGCCTTATATACTGAGTACTAAGCAAGTAGAAAAATTATGTCAAATTATGGGGGATTTTTTTATTCTTCACAAAAGCCATGCAAATATGGAATGAAATATATCTGATGTTCATGCAATTTCACACTCTTCTTGGTACACTCGGAGAAAAGATTTAAATTTCTCTATGACCACTCCAGTTTCTGGGAAGCAGGAAGTTATGTGGGTTTTTAACTTGTATTTTTCATAACAGTACATTGCCAAAAATATTCCAGTCTCCCAAGGGCTCTAATGAAAGGCTATGAGTAGGTTAATGGATTACAATGAAAATCCAGTGTGTTCAAATGTGAAAGGAGGGGGGGTGGCTTTTCTCTTTTATTTCTTCACATCTTTTATTTTCTCTGAACCAAATGGCTCGCTAATGCATTTAGAGCTCTCTCCTGCTGAAAAAAAGCTGTGGCTCTAGCTGTGAAACAGCTCAACCTACTCAACAGCACGTTTGCCCCTCTCCCACCTCCTACACCTACCACTCTTTCCTTCCTGGAGAGCCTGTATCACCCAGCTGGCTGAACACAGAAGAGGAGTTTGGGTCCCTTTTTTATTGGCCTTTCTGGATAGAGAGATTTATCACAATCTACAGCCTCCCATTGCCTGAAAACGCAGAGGAACAAATCTACTTTGCTTCAGTTTGCTCTTATGTCTTAGCACAGATGAAGGAAAAAGGCAAACAAGTCAGGAGGATTTCTGAGAAAACCTAGAAGGGAACAGACATTATTTAAAAGCCAGGAATATACAGAGAAAGACACAGGAATCTATCTCTGGAAGACTAATACACTGGTCCAGAGCATAGAGCCTTTGCAGATCAACTGCTGGACATATTGCAAAGGGAAACAATTTCTTCCAAAGCAGCTACACATTATTGTGCAAGTTGTTCTAGGTAGGTTCAGCCCCAGTGATACTGAAGGGTCTTTCTTGAGGAGGCAGCTGAAGATATAGACTACAGAGTACATCATTTTAAAAGGCTGCCAAAGAAATTGGAAATCCTTTTTCAAGATTTTATCCTTATTACACTTTGAGATGGACAGTAGGATTCGTCTGGAGGAAAAAAGAAAGATTAACATTTGACAGACACTCACTGTTCACACATACCAATGACAGAAGCAGTAACTCTAGGGTAAAACAATCTTTATGTATCTTCAGTAATATGTCCATTAAATAAAATTATTATTTTTTAGCTGATGTGGAAACTTCAACCCCATAATTTGAAGTATAATGTACCTACTTATTTCTCATTTTCTGTGGCTTTGTGTCCATGATTTACAGTGTTTACTTGTGAAAACAGAAAATCAATTCCCACAAATGCATTAAACTTCTCACTGGGAAGCTCTTTAAACAGATTGACAAACACTGTCTTTGTCTTCCAAAACATAGCTGAAACTGATCATCACTAAAATGCTTCTCGGTGATTCATTGCCTTTTTTCGGTAACTTATCCTTCTCAGAGAACCCCGCAGTGATGAAACAACCTGACCGTGTCCTGGACAAACTCCTTTATAAATGCAGGCTTTTTCACAGAGCTGTTATGTACTGGGAACTTGTGATCAGATCTGAAAAATGGCAAAGCAGTTTCAACAGAAAAGCATCTAAAATATAATGCTAACCAGATACTGACCTCCTTCCCGAGCTCTTCCAGTTTATTTGCCCTTAAGTATTTTCTCCTTGCAAAATCACCGAGTTGGAAGAGCCACACTGTAGTGATAAAAAAGATACATTTCATTATGAAAGGTTTGTGAACAACAGCACATCAGAATGGTTTCAATAAATTCCCTGACAATCCTGGAATCTTGGAGGTGGGAATTTTCAAAAGACTGACAGCAGTATCTTTATTAGGTTCAGGAAGGAAAACCTTGGACACATATGAAATAGTAGATTTCTTATAGTAGATATCTTATTAGTAGATAAGATAGTAAATATCTTATTCAGCTGCCCCCTCCTCCCCACAATCGCTCGCAAAGAAATAAAATGTGGTTTGAACCTGGGTCTCTGTATATAGGGTAAGTATTGAACAGACCATTAAAAATAGCTTACTAAATCACACCCTACTTGCACATGATTTAGATGCTGCTATTTGAAATTTCACTATTATGTTTAACAGCAGCAGGAAATCTGGACACTAAACCACTTATGTAAAGACATTGTTGCTGATTCCATACAGGACTGTAAAAAATGGATAATCATTAAAAGGAGGGGGAAATGAATTAGCAAAATTATTTTCAAGGCTTTACCACAGGAAGAATTCTGTATTCTCTGATGAAATTCTGTAACTTTGCTTAGTGTGCCGTGATGGCCTACATATATATATGTGAGTGTATAGATAGATATATATAAATATGTGATCTTTCTGATTATGATCTGTAGTACTACAGGCAACCTAGCAGGATTTTTCAATATGCTGAGCTGTTACAGAGAAGCCTGCTGAAATTCCAGCTTTCATTTGAACATTAGGGCTACTTTCCCCTCACTGATTACAATTGATCATTCCCCTGCTTTTTTTTTTCATTTAAAATACTTTTAATGTAATGATCTTCAAGAAAACAAACCCATTTTCCTTATGTAAAATGATTACATTTATATGTAATCTTTATTGCATTATAAACAGAAATTTTATAACAGTCATTCTGGGTGTTGTTATTCATAAACCGAGCTACCTCACAAATTTTCATTTGTACTGGGATAAACAACTCTAATGTCTGTTACTTAAGCAGTATTCCCCATAAAATATTTTCAGAATGACTAAGTGCCTTCCCAGGTGTTAGCAACACACAGCAAGACTAACAGGGAAGTGAGAAAATATGTTGTCCCTTGAAATATGACTTTGGATGTGTTCCCTCAGTTGTTAATAGGTTTGCCCATCCTACTTTCAGCAGCTTATTTAGGAAGATGTCATTTTAACAAAACACTCTTCTTTTTATTGATTCAGTCATTCACAAACTTTCCCACTATGGTCTAGTTTTTTTTAAATAAGTGATTTAAATCTTGTGTCATAAAAAATAGTCATTTAAGTACTCAGAACTCACTGCACCTTTGATCCAGTTTAATGTTTTTTCCTTAAAAATCATGGTTGCTAAGATATGTCTGTCTGAAACACACACTCAAGCTGCTCTTCCTTAATCTGTATTCTTTACTGGAATTCCTGGTTTCCAGGAAGCCAGACAGAATCTGACGAACTCACTTTGCTGCACAGGCAATTTTATTTTCTTCCTTATTAACTCTAATTCCTAAATCTTTTATTCCCTTCTGCCTCTCATCTGTACTTCGAGTCTACAAAATATGTACTATGGTATTTTGATTTAATATGTGACATTATGAATTTATCACAATGAATCTCAAAATTTGCTAAGATCTGCTGGATTTACTTGATTTTTAGAAAAGGTTGTCTACAGCTCAGTGACATATATTATGATATTCATACAGAAAATACTCCTATTCTAATGTGTTGTTATTATCAGTGGCAAAAACAGGCTCTGTGGGTCTCTATTGTTATTTCTTTATGTTGACTGGTTCAATTGCAATAAAACAAAATCATTCCACTCCTGCTTGGAAATTTTGACCCCATGTAAACTTTTTCAAAGGGTTCAGTTCATTAGAGCAAAAGCTTTTTCTGAAATAAAAGAAAGAGCTCTTGGTTCCTTTGAACAGGGAGATTTTAATTTTTTCAGTTGCACTTTATGAGGGATAAATTTAGTGGATTAGGTCAGAAAGAATGGGAACACATGAATTCTTGACAGAGATGATGATATAAACAGGATAATGCCTTCGAGATGTTTAACAACGGAGAGAAGAAGCTTGAATTCAAGGCTGGAAAAAAGCCCAAGAGTTATGTATAAATTTAAGGCATCTTATTTTGTCTAGACTGTAGAAGCAAAACGAACAAGACAACAAGATAGGGCAGATAACCAGGTAAGTAAAAGCTTATAGGTTTAGCTTAGCCTTGGAACCACAGAATCACAGAGCAACTGAAGTTGGACAGGTTCGTGCAGGTCATCTGGTACAAAGCCAGCTCAGAGCAGGGTCAATTAGCTCAGCAAGCACAGGACTTTGCCTCACTGTGCTCTGACAATTGTATTCCAACAATGAAGATTTCTCAGCCTCTCCAGATAATCTGTGCCAATGTCCAATCACCCCCACAGAATTCTTTTTTTTTTTTCTAATACCTGGTCAGAGTTTCCCCTGTTGCAACTTGTGGCTGTTGCCTCCTGTCCCGTAGCCATGCTCTTGTGAGAATTCTGGGGCACCTCCCCTACATACTACCACAGGAAGAAACAAACTCTGCAGATAATGATGTACCACTCAGACAGAGTATTCCTTTGAACTATCTATGCTTAAAGCATCTAGGTTAAGATAAAGCAGCAGGACAAATGCTGGGAAAGTTTGTTCTTTAAATACATTAGTATATATTAAGTATTAGTACTTCTCCTCTTGTCTTCACATCACAGATTCTCAGCCAAGGGCAGGATAGCTGATATCTAGTCTCATGCTTTCCTTGTTAAACTGGACTAAAAAGTTGGATTCAAAGGTGTTTCGAATTTTTTCTGTCATTACAAAAGAAATATTTCTTAGAAGTCCATACAAAACTACTACTCTCAGGATTGCCAGTCTCAGGCTTTTTAAACAAATCTGTCTTGGCTCAGAATAATTTTCTGATTCATAATGAGCATCTATTGTGTTTGTGTCAATTTTATTCCTTAGGTAACTTTGCTTAGAATGACTGTAGATATAAAATAGTAAATGAATTTCAGTAAAAATAAGCCCTTCCAGTGGATTTGTTATGCTCCATTGACACATCTCAGTTTCTGTCCTCCACCTTCATTCTCTGTTAGTATTCTCCAGCTCAGAGAAATATCTCCAAAAGGATTATTGAATTTTGTTGTACTAAAATGTCATATCTTGCTCTCTGTTTTGACATTTTCTCGATCAATAAGTTGTTAATGCAAAAAAGACACAGCTATTTAACTTTCTGTGTGCAAAGAAAGAATATGATCTATTACTGGATTTCTCAAAGTCCAGTGTGTGGGACATGAAGGAAGTGGCCCATAATGGTGGGGAGACTTAGTGAGAGGAAATGGGACAGACAAGGCAGAGATACCACACATTTGTAAATGAAGCAAAAAACCAAGGTTGAGGAAAATGTTCTTATCTTCTAAGGGCTTCTATGGATACACAAAATGTTTTTCCCTCTTACAATACAAAATGCAGTGAAAGAGGAGGCAGGTCTGGTCATTCAACCATAACAAATAAGATTTGATGCTTTCTTTCTTCTTACCTCGGTCATCCATACACAAATTTCCAAAAACTTGTGACACAGGCAAAAACAGCTGCTTATTATCTACAGTATGTACACTATAGAGTTATCTGGCAATTTGAGAAAACATGTAGAAGTGATGGCTGTTACCATCTGTGGTCCAAACATCCACATGGGTTTCTTTGTCGGTATTAAGCAAAAGTCACAGCCAGAAAACATGCTTTTCCCATCTGTGTTCAGCCTGCCCTTGCTGGTGCAACAAAATGGAATTTTCATCTCTGATGCTTCCAGCTGTGTTGCCATTACAGCAACCAGTTTCTCAGTTGCTGTGAACACCACTTTGTCACTCCTGACGGAATCAATTAAGGCTGCTGATTTTCAGAAATCAGCCAGAAACCATCAAAGTGTTTTGCATGTATGCCTTTAATCTTTCATTGTGAAGCAGAATTTTAGGTTTGATCTTTAGAGCCTTAGTTACCTTAGATATCAACAGTAAAATAAACCACGTGTGTGTGGCTCCAGCAAACTGATGTCCCATTCCTTTGCAGTTACAGAAATATCGCATCTCATTCTCACCAAGGTCAGCGAGTCCTTGGAAAGCAGCCTGTGAAACAGGGCCTTCGGACAGGGAGAGACTTTTCCAACTCCATCTAAAGAATAAAAAGGTAACAGCAGAGCTCCTTTGTTACATATTCACCACTGTAGCTTACAGCAAAAAGCCTGATTACATTTTTTAACACTTTTTGTGGGGTTTTGCTTATTTTTCTTAAAGAATAATTGCACTGAATCAATCTCCACTCCTATATGAAATTCTGCATAAGACTTTTCCATTTCCTAAGCAGATTTATGTCATTATGCTTGATAACCCTGATTTTTTTTCTAATTTTATTTAGATAAGGTAGTGCTTTGCATTCAAAATTTAAATGAAAAAAGAACACGCAGTTCTTAAGCAGAATTATGCAAAAACCTCCTATGCTAACTGATTTAAATAGTCTGATTATTTAAAAATGCATTGGTTAATCAATCCTTAGCACTAAGATAAGCGGGGAAGGACTGGTTTTAGAAATGGGCTAGGGGAATGAGGTGGGCCCAAACACAAATCTGTGTTTTCTGTCTTCACTCTTACTTGTTTACCACTTCTAATGGAGTAGGATGTGTTTCTTCACACAGTGTTTTCTTCTTCAGCTTTCTACTGATGTTCTGATCCTTTGACTACTGGCAAAGCTGCTAAATCAAAATCTGTGAATAAACTTCACATCATAAGGAATATACTTAATTACTTTTAGACATGCTGAGAATATCTGCAAGGTTATTAATATAACTTGGTTTAATATAAAATCAAGCTAATGACAAATAATATCTTTCTTGGGCTTTCTACATGGAGAATGTAAATCCTTACTAATGAAAGAAAAAGCTTTTCCATCAGAGTAGGATTACTATACTGAACAAAAACCACAGCAGTTTTCTGTACATATATATCTCAGAAACCATTTTCACATTAAGAAACTTACAAATCTTAAATAAAACTAGAGCACGTAGTTACATCTAGATATTACATATATATATATATATATATATATATAAAAGAAGAAGAAAAGTGGGGAAGTTTACTCTTCACACTCCTCTAGATTATTACAGTGGGTTTAATTTTTGAATGCATGTATATTACATCCAGTTCTCCTGAGCCAGAAATTTAACAAGTTCTTTATGTTCGATGTTTGAGCAACGACTTTTAAATTTCTATCATTCTTTACTTCTTTTTCAGTCCTCTTTAACTAGAGGGAAGGGCTAATTTACTGAAACATCCATATTTACTTAATCACTATGCTGCACAATATCAGTTTTACCCAGGGAAGAATAATACATGCTAAATATGAGGGACAGAAATTGGAAAAGCAGTGTAAATAGCCATAATTAAGGTGTGATAAGTAATAATAGCAAACCATCACCAAAAAAAAAAATTGGAATGCTTTTTAATCTACAAAACATGCAGGTAGGTTATCACAGACTCTCTTTTACTCATTATTTGGAAGCCAATTAATTTGATGTCTCATGCATCTTGTTGACAACAAGATTCAATACTTTCTGTGTCAAAACCAATCTGCGTTGTTAAGCTGCACCACTGAGCCACCAAACACAAATGGGGTGGAATACACAAAAAGCAGACAGATGTATGTGGCATCCCTTAATAACGACTAACAAGAAACAGGAAGTTCAAGGATTTAAAATACCTGAAGGCAAACATATCAAATAGTGCAGGGGAATCTCACTTTAGAAGAGTTGTCTTTAATGGGAGTCAAGGCAACCAGTGTGGGATTCATTTAGAAGTTATGACCACCAAAATCTAGGTGGTTAAGCTGCTTTACTCTGCAGAGGTGCAGACACTGTCCCTGAGGCAAAAGAGTGATCCAGATGTCCAACCACTCAATATAGGATTTAGACGTGCAATGGTGGAAGTTTGGGACATTTTACCTGCCACTGGTATCCTTCATACTGAGAAGCAAGAAGGGTGCAAATCTCTCTGAAGTGTATTATCTTTTCCAGCCCCATGTAGTGGGCTTAGATCAACAGTGTTTCAAATGGCACCAACAAAATTACTTTTAGGTAACCAAATCCTGTCCTACCCAAACACCACTATCCTGCAATGATCTAATTACATGAACAGATGACAGTGTAGCAAAATTAGATGTTTCAGTGGTTTCCACACCCTTTTTTTTACAGTAGGAAAGAAATGTGTATGCTAGACCATTCTGAGGAATTATTTGAAACTCTGGAAAAGGTCTGGAGACACTTCCATAAGACACATCATCACTAAGAAATTTGCCTTTCCAAGCAGGATCTTCCGCATGGGTTTCAGACTGACTGGTTGGACATACTCAAGATCCACAAGAAGGAAGCCCATGTGATAGGCATGGCATGAACACGGCACATGCAATACTACTTCATGATAAAAGGCTCTTCGTCTCACTCTCCTTGTCTAGTTCCTCCATGCCAGGTAACAAAACAAGACCTATTGCTTCCTAAGGAAAAGTTGGTGAGAAAGTCACACACACCATCACTATTAGTTTTTATATTGAGGTACAGGGTGAAAAAAATTCTCTGATTTAATATGAGGTAAAATTAGCACTATTAGAACAAGCAAACAAATGTTAACATATTGGTTCTAAACATGTGTTGCAGAACTGAAATTAAAAAAAAAACAGATCCTAACTAAACTGTTGCCAACAGCAAAAATAACTCCCCAACTAAGCAATTTGCAAATATTAAAAGTAGAATGTGTTCTTTTTCAGTTTCTATTAAACAGACTGGATTAAGAGCCCAGTTGCTCTAGCATAATCATTTCTACGCCTTTACTATTTCACGTGGATCAAAACTAATCCTTTACAGTTCAGTAAATGTGACTAGTGGAGTATATACTTAGGAAACATCTTCTTTTTGTGTTCTTAGCTGTATCTAGCTTGAGTATTAACCAAAGTTGTATGAACAGAGTCACATGGTTAAAATTAACCCATTATAAATATCTGCTATCAATCAAAAAATTGAAATCATGAAAGTCACACCCCATGTTTTTAACAGAATTAGACAAGAGTTTACAGAAAAAAAACCCTCTGAATTCTCCCACTTCTCAGTTCTTTTTTTTTTTTCCCAGTTCCATTTATTTTTTCCCTCTAAAAGTTTAGAACAAGATTCAAAGAAATTTCTATACTTGATTCAAAGGCAGCTTAAGTTCCAAATTTTACAGTCATAAATACATGTGAGTGAAATTTTTGATCCATTGAAGTAAACTGCAAAACTCCCTTTGACTTCAAAAAGTTCAGGAATCTAAGCTGTATTCTCTTCTAAAATTTTCTTGAAGATCCGTATTTTTCTATCACTGGCTAGGAATTTCTCTACATTAACCTGTACATTTCTCTCTTTCTTGATGTGCATGTGTATAGGGAGGAAGAGAGAAGCAGAACTACGTATACTAAAGCACAGCATCTAAGATAAAGGAGTTTTTTCAGTAAAAAAGACGGTTCTGAGGGAAATGACCAGTGGCACTGCAAAACTACACTACATGACCTTACAACGGTTGCGGCAATCACGGGAGGCTCCTGGTGACTGGCAAAATACAAACATCAAACCCAGGAAGAGTAAGAAGAATTGAACAACTACAAAAGAGACATTCTAATTTCAGTGAGGAGTTTATGAAGCAAACCCTCCTGGATTCTTTATCTGGGGCATATGATGGACTCAAGGTGACTCGGTACCAATTTAATCAGTACTGATTTAAAAAGGGCAAAGTTTGAGCAACTTAATAGCTTTCTGTGATGAGATGATCAGCTGTGCAGCTGCTGGGAAAGCACTGGATGTCATTTACCCTGTCTTTGCTACAGATTTCAGGTTGGTCTCCGATTGTATTCTCTAAGCAAAGTGGTGATATGGTTTCAGTAGGTGGACTATAATGCTGGAGTAAAATTAGCTGGACTGCTGACCACTTACAGGATTGTGGTCAATGGCATGAAGTCCAGCTGGTAGCAGCGTTCCTTGGAGGTCACTGCTGTGAAAGATATTTTTATTGAAACCCTGAACAGAGACAGAACACACCATGAGAAAGCCAGTGGAAAATCACAAAACCAGGATGCTCGAGGGCAGGGCTGCTGTTCAGGGAGAGAACGAGAGAACACGGAGTCCCTCTCTTCATCAAGAGACTGGAAAAATGGGCTGACTGGAAACCCAGAAAGTTCAACAAGAGCAAATGCAAGGCCTGTGTCTGGCATGGAATATCATAAGGTAACAAAACTGGTTGAGGAAGATCAGTGGTGCAGAAAGGTGAGCAGTGAAGGTCAAATGCATTAGAAATTATTACTGTGCTGCATCAGAAAGTGAGGTCAGCAAAATAAGGGAATTGATCCTTCTGTACACAGCACCTGAGACTGCATCCAGAGTATTCTGTGCAATTTTGGGATCCCTAATACAAGGAACATTTTGATAAATTGGATGAGTCAACTTCAGGCACACAACATGCAAAGAAAGGTTGGGCAACGTGGGCTTATTTGGGGGTAAGTAGAGAAAATTAAGGGAGTGGATTTACTTATGTCTTCAACCAGCAAAATATTCTGAGTATTTTGCTCCTCTAGATGTCACATGATTAAATGATTAATCCACTTTTCTTCACATTGTTCCAGAGCATATCAGAACACTGATACTGCTAATTCCTGCACCATTACAGAACTGGTCCGGCTGGCTTGAATGCAGTTCTGCAGAAAATAACTCAGGGAGCTCGTGCACAACAAGCTGACCCTGAGCCATCAGCGTGACCAGTGGCAAAGGAGACCAACTGCCTCCTGGGCTGCATTAAGGGCACATCAAAGGAGGTAACCTATGGATACGAAAAAGGCCTCAGCAGGGAATGTCTTTAGCCTTTGCAGCACTTTGTGAAAGCTTTGTCTTTCCCCTGCAAAGAATTTAAAACAATGTTACAGTTTTGTAAACTTCTACACCTGCAGTCCTTTTTCAAGGATTGTTATGGTTTTAACTACAAAAGCATCTAGAAGCGGATGGTTTAGAACTTGGCCAATCACCTCGAGGGGAGGATGGCCAAGGGACCAATTACTTTATGCCATTCAACATGCTGCTGCGTATTAACATATAAAAGCTGTTCAATTTTCCTTTAAACTTCCTTCCTTATTTCGGATCCTTTTGGTGCTTGGACTGTGTCATTCTTTACTCATTCGGGAGTTACAGCGACAGCGATCCTTTTACTGCGAGGGAAGTCAAACACTGGCATAGGTCGCCCAGAGAGGCTGTGTAGTCTTCCTCCTTGGAGATATTCCAAACCTAATTGGAAAAGTGCCTGGGTGACCAGCTTTAGGTGATAGTGCCTTGAGGAGGAGAGGTGAAGTAGATCATCTCCAGAGGCACCTTACAGCTGCAAATATTCCACAGTTCTGAAAAGAATAATGTAGGTAACAACATAAAAACCTTCAGCATTCCAGAAAAGAGCAACATTACCTCTTTCCTGTAAAGTTCATGTTCTGAAAACCATACAAGTAGCTTTAACAGAATAATTGATGGAAGAAGTCAATAGAGTTTCTTAAAAAATTGGCTTCCTCCATGCTGATAAAGCCTTTGGTAAAACATGTCTTCATGGGCTTTGAAACAGAGTTAAGAAGAATCTCTTTGAAGTGAAAAAGACTAGTTTAGTCTGACAAAATAGCAATAGCAAGCAGGACCATTTTACACGTGGTGCCAAGTCACTGAACAAACATAGTCATTCTACTTCAGAAGACTGTTAGTTTCCACAATCGTCTTCCTGTCTAGGGAGTCAGTAGGAGCTTTACCTGGAACAGACATGCTCTACCTCAAGCATTATTTCAGCATAGACTGTGCAAGAAAACAACAGGCATAACAGACCAAATGCACTCTTATCTGATCTTGGGGTTTTGGACTAATCTGAATCTGCAGAATAGACCATGGACTTCACTTACTACCTACAAACACTCCTCAAAAACCTAAACCTAACTAATACTTCTCTGACATTCTCCCTTTCAAAATAAACACTTCTAATTAGAAGTCAAACTAAACTAAACTAAACTAAACTAAACTAAACTAAACTAAACTAAAAACTTTCCAAATTCCCTAAGCAATCTAAATAATTTCCTATAAAAATGACAACTTGGAGGAACTTTTGAGTAGACATGATTTCCTTGAACTAACAATGCTTTTTCCATAGTAACTTTATTGAAGGCAATCAGTTTATTCGTGATATAGGTAGGAAGGAAGAATGTGGATTAAAAACTATGGTACAGATCTATTAGAAGCAGTAAGTCTAATAAATGAGTTTAAATTATTTCTGGGGATATTTTTCTTTAGCTCTTAATTTACTTATTATGATTTTGGAACCTACTAAATTCTGAATGCTCAGTTCTGTAAGAATATGATTCCTGGTACAACTTGTGTATTAAGACCAATTATCATGTCATAACGAATGTCACATTACCATTTTACTGTCTGAACTTCCTGCCAAAACAATATGCTTCATTGTGAATCATAAAAACCCAAGGAAAATTATTAATATGACACATTTTACATTTTATGATAGATGTTAATATGATACACTTCATTAAGTAACACATAGCTTTTCCATGTGGTATTTTTTAATTTTTAGAATAGGACTTCTGTGTTTGGAAATTTGCTGTTTTTACAGTAGGTATAATGTGATGTATTGCCAAGGAAAGACACTAATCCCCTTTTTAGGCAACATTTACATTTGCATCTCCATACAGGTGATTCATTTGGAATACATTGTCTGAATCTGCATCACTGATTACTCCATAGGGGAAAACAAACCAGATCCACATTGGACAGCACATTTTAATGTAGCAGATATTACTATGAATTTAAGGCTAGGTAACAGTCTTGCAGCAGCCATCTCTTGGCTTACATATTAAGGAAAAACAGATGCAAGGTGAGAAATGGTGAAGAACTGGTAATTTGTGCAATACAAACATGATTGAGTACAGAGAGCACAGCATGGGGAAGGGAGAGATAAGTGGAAAAACATGCCTAGAGTGAAAATAAAGTAGGGGTCAGCAAAAGAAAGCAGAAAACAAAGAGAAAATATAAATAATGCCAGAGTTATTCAGGATAAAAAATTAATTTGATATAGAAGAAGAAATATACACAATAGCATGTTGGCAGAAGTTTTTTGCCAGACTACAACAAAAAAAGTGTCCAAGTAGAGACAGTAAAAAAAGTAATCAATAATGAAACTATGGGG
This sequence comes from Falcunculus frontatus, assembly GCA_013398115.1. NCBI lineage: Eukaryota > Metazoa > Chordata > Aves > Passeriformes > Falcunculus > Falcunculus frontatus. Next base: position 64,799 of record VZRV01008519.1, on the reverse strand, counting down.
GAAAAAAAAGTAAAATTCTGAGAATTTTTTTTCCTCTATCAGTTTCGGGTAAATTTTGCAAGTTAACAATGTGTTTGATGTTATCTCATACTTGCTTATTTCATTTTCTCATTTTATGTCGTTTCAATGATCCTGCTAGTTCATTAACAATCCTTGTAGTTTTACCATTTTGGTTCCACTCTTCTGAGCAGTGGACAGGTGATACCCTCAAATTTTGTCCATTCTTTTCAAATTGAATTTGTATTTTTTTCTTCTGCCACCACTTTTCTGTACAGCTCATTTCCTTTGAATAGGTGTACTGGACCAGAAGCAACGGGCACAAACTGAAACACAGGAGGTTCTTTCTGAACAGCAGGAAACAGTTTTTCCCCGTGAAGGTGACTGAGCATTGGCACAGTTTGTCCAGGGAGATATGGAATCTTCATCCTTGAAGACACTCAGAGGACGAGTACACATGGTCCTCCACCACCTGCTCTAGGTGGCCCTGCTTGAGCAGTGATTGCACCAAATGACCTCCAGAGGTCCCTTCCCACCTCAACCAGTCTGAGATTCTGTGAAATCTTCTTTCCAACGAGTTTATTCAATCTTCCTTTTGCATTTTTTTTCCATTTAACTTCTTTTATTCAGTTCTATGCCACCATTTACTACTCTGTATACTACGCTGCCCTTCTAACATCCCTAATCCTGATTTATCTTTGTGAGTTGTCCCAAAGCGATTGCTGAAAGAAGTAGGTGCAACGAAGCTTTTGGAAAAAGAGAATTATCTGCTAAAGTTAGAACTATAATAGCCCAAACTGACTTCATGTGGTGGGACAACTGATCCCAGTTCAAGCAAAGTCTTAAGGATAGAAGGCATGAAGGTAAGACATCTAGGTGAACATTTAAATCATCACTAAAACACTGTTTTAATGGAAGACTTTAAGAGTTTAATTCTGCGGATGAAAGATGCCCTCTTCTGTGAAGGCATCACATTGGCCTCAACTGAAGTTGACCATGAAATGTGGTTATTTTGTTCTTGTATGAGAATGGTAACCATTACGGTATTTATCCACTAAAATCCTATTTGCACGTTCTTCTTCTTCCAGATCTTAATGTGATTTTACTTTTATGCCAAGGAATTATTGTTAACTGATATTTTGCTGGGTTTTTCTAAAGATTGATATTATTCTTTTGTGCTTTGCTCCCCATATTCTAATGAGAGAAACATACAGAATCAAGTTGATTTCAACTGGGTACCTGAAGTTAAACAAGAGGAGCAATGGAACAGGGGCCTGAATAATGAAGCTCCAGAACAACCCAGGGGCGTGAACAAGGTGTAGGATTTCTGTCACCAAACCCTGTTGTTTGCACAAAGTCAATGTCAATATAAGAGCCACCCAGTCTAGACTCTCCCTGTTTTCAGTTTGGGAAGAAATTGGCACTTTGAGGAAATAGCTCATCTTTGCAGACGTCTACTTCAAAATGACACAAACTGTGCACTTAGAAGTACCTTCTTTTCACTTTGAATATAAAGCAAACACAAGGGAACTAGCTTAGGTATAGATATTTACAAAGGTGGCACCAACATTCAGTCAGCTGAACCCTACAAATTCCGTTGTACTGTTGGATTTGCAGTTAAAATTTATTGCAGTCAGGATTTAAAGGTGTTAATATATTTTCCTAAGCCTTGCTTAACAGTAGCATTTAAGACATGGCATAAAGACATTTTAACAAGGTAATCCACTGTATAAAAAACTCCTTCACTGGAAAGCACAAAGTCACTGAAATGAATTATACATTCCTCAGAAACTCATCTGGCACAAGAAGTTGTGACTCTGGTCTTCATTTGCTAGTTAAGGGTCATTTTCTGTTCTCTGCATGTTTCTTGATTATTTCTAAACAGTGTTATGCTTCAAAGCTTAAAAATCCCTTATGCCAACATAATTTTGCACTTACCAGAATTGATTTGTTTTATGGGTAATGGTCCAGAAAAAAGAAGTTTCTTACCACATCTAACACAAAAACATCTTAAATGTTCAGACAAATCTTCAGCATTGTGCTACAGCAAGCGCCTCTCAAGGAGGCATATTTCCCAGGTCAGAACACTCCAGCTAAGCCTCCGATCAATTAAGAAGCCCACAGGAAGGCAACATGCAGAGAAATACTTGGCTTTGTACCCAAAGAAATTAGAATGCAAATCCTGATAAACAGAGCCACGATTTGAAGGCTGGTGTCCTGAACCACAGCAGGTTAGAAAGGCCTGTTCTAGACGAAGAAAATTAAAGGTCGTGTTTATCTTATTGCCAAAAAAAAAGCCTTAGCAATTTAAAAGCCCAGACTTTGCAAACACAACGTAGGCTTTAACTTCTCTTTCATTTTCACAGAGATGCACCCCCTTCTGTAAATCTCTCTTCTAATTCCTTCAAACACTAAACTAGTGATCTGTGTAACCTCAGCAGCATGACAGAGAAAACTCTCCTCTTGCAATAATACTTGCAGATTATATAAACTCTCTTCTGGGCTTGCCATCAAAGAGAACAAAATGGAGACAATAATACAATAGGTATCTTCATAACAAATGACTGAATAAAGAGAATATATATAAGGTCAACTTGTTTAAAGAACTGTGAGGTATATCACAGCTGAAATCTTGTACTAAGCCTTTTGTAATCACAACGTCCTGGACCTGAAATTAATTTCTTCTTTAGTCTCCTCTTCACCAGTATTTATATTCAAAAAAGGAAACATAATTCGGCCTAATTTCTTGTTTCACTTCAGCAAGGATCTGTGTAGTTCTTTTTAGTTAAATGTTAACTGTGAAGTCACTAGAATAACCTATTTAAAGTTTATTTTAAAAAGTATTCCTCATAAAAAAATCTAATAGCCCAGGCACTTTATGAAGAATTAAATTGCGGTAGAAGCTGAATCAAGACCCTTGCTGGTGTTTTTTTATCATGGCTGCACATAAAGGATGAAATTTTGGTCTCTCACTGAATTTTTCACAATGCTAGTAACAATTTAAATCTGCATGTAAAGCCCAACCTGCTTAAGAAATGAAACAGCACAATAGGAAAACTACCCTGGTAGTATTGCAAAAGCACCTTGGTTGGATTTGTATTTATTCTCTACAGGAAAAAAAGGGATACTACAATAAAAACATTCTTAGCCTGTATTTATGCCTCAGCACTCCTACGTTTCACTATCAGAGTCTGCAATACATTTGTGTGTATTGCTCAATTCTCTGAATCATCTTGTAAATAAAGTGATTTTATCTCCAGTAGCAAGCCAACCCACTGGAACACATAATAGTAGTAAAACAAAATGACAGATCTGCACAGTCTGATGATGGACACAAGAAAATCAACACAAAGAGCAGTTTACTGGAGAAAAGAATCTGCATAATTATGTGAAATAAATACTGGGCCATTTCAGAGCAGCATGCTCAGATCACAGAATTTGCTGCTTGCAGCAGACAAGTAATAAAAGTACATGTATTTTCTGAGACTGGTGACTAGCTGACAAGATACAATCTCCTCACAATTCTCCAAAGCACAGTTAATAAAATATTCTATCAAGCCTGAAGATAACTGTACTCATTGCATAATCAAGCAAAAAGAATTCTGATAAAGTTAACAATTACAGTGAAAAGGTTAAATATCTAGATCTGGACATGCTTTCTTTATATCCATATCTTCCATAAATATGTCTTTCTTTCCTCACCAGAAGGATGGGTGACCTCCCCCCAGATTTGAATAACTACAGCTTAAAAAAAAGTCTCAAATGAAAGGATAGAATTTTATTTCTTACTGCCCAATTAAAAAGTGGATATGACTCTTATGGAAAACATATTATAAACATTTCCTGCATATAAAAACAAAGTATCACAAAAGCATTGCCATCACTAAAAAAATTCGTGTCATCGTGACAAAAGAGAGATGACACTCAAAATACTTTTAAGGTGACTGGGATACTCAAAAAATTATTCATCTGGAAAATTATTCAGAACTAAAATGATTTCAAACAAATTCTAGAAAATAGGACACAGTACATATATGTAATGGTGTCATGCCCCTACCACATAAATCAAATTCCATGACAAAGAAATGTCAGACAGGACAAAGAATACACAATTTTGGTTCTTCTTGGCACTTTTACTCTGATAAATGCTCATTAACATAGAATCATGGAATCATTTACGTTGGAAAAGACCTTTAAGATCATCAAGTCCAACCATTAACCTAACCCTGGCAAGACCACCACTAAGCCACTCAGTGCCAAATCTACACATCCTATAAATAGCTCTAGGGATGGGGACTCAACCACCTCCCTGAGCAGCCTGTCCCAGTGTTTGAGAACGGGGAAGAAAAACCAGTGGAGCAATTTTTCCTAATGTCCAGTCTAAACTTCCCCTGGCACAACTTGGGGCTATTTCCTATTGTCCTATCGCTTGATTCCTGGATTATCGTTTTTATTAAGGTAAAGATTTCTTAATAATTACTTTTTCAAAGCAATTAAAAGAAGAAAACAAAACAGTAGTGGTACTTAGAAGATTAATCCTTGGTTTGATATGTGGTTATCTGTACTATTTAACCACACACATGCATAAAATAAAATTTCTGGAGCCTACAGACCTAGCATTATGATTTCTATATGACTAATATGACATTTGTATGTGATCATGTCATTTTGATGTATTATTTTAGTAAAATGTTTGTGACATGAGAACTGTAAAAGGTTTTAATTATTGTTTTGTTAAAGGAAAATTATGAAGATGTATCAAATTGTCTGATGATTAACTTTGCATGGCATTTATAAAGTGTTATAATCTTCCTCTATCTTTGGCTTAGCAACACTTTTTTAAAAACCTATATATGACTACATTTTACAGAGAAAGGCAGTGACACAATAAGGAAAAAAAGTCTCATATGGGCTGCAGGCTCATGACAGTAGAAACTCCTTGTTTAAAGGAGGTTGAAGTTTTCTCACTGGGGTGTAACAACAGGCTAGTTTAAACAGGCTAAATGTATGTGGTATGTTACACCACTAATTCTGTTTAAAAAAAAAAAAAAAAAAGAGGAGAAAACATAGAATCTGTAATCATCAGGGAGTAACAAACTGCAACAAAAACAACTTAAGAGCTAATGCAGTGCTATTGCTTCCTTTCTGGAGGGCTGAACTTTCTACAGAACGGTCCTACCAGACCATGCTTGAGAAAGGCAGCTGACTCCTGCTGACATAGGAGGATTCTGCAGCCAAGCAGGTGCCTCTGTGCACTGGGATGGGTCACAGAGCTACCATTGATGAGCTTGGGAAAATCAGGGGAGTGCCAAGAGATGCCAATACGCTGAGCCACAGGAGAGTTAAGGAAATGTACCAGCCAAAGGAGGACTCCAGTACCCTGACTATAGGAAATGGTATCAAGAGGAAACCTTATCCCCAAGACCCTTAAGACCATCAAGTCCAAATATACTTGACTCAATGATCTTAAAGGTCTTTTCCAACCGAAAGAATTCTATGATTCTGTGTTTCCTTACTGTCAGAAGGGGAAGATCTCCTTGCCTCCTCTGCTGTGACCATCTCAGATCTTTCCCTGAGCTGATTCAATGCTCTGAGCCAGCAGGGAAACATCCATGTCTTCTGCTGATTTGAATCGACTCACTGCTGGGTCCCCCAAGTACAAAGACAGATCAAGAAGAAGCCAGGAGGCCAGGAACAGATTGTGAGGCAAAAGTGGGGGTAAAAAACAGGACCTCTCCTTTTTCAAGGGTGCTAGCACTAGTCAATCCACCTGGTGAAATCACAGCCTCACTAAGAGCTGAAGGGATCAGACTGTTATCCATGTGCTCGGTATGGAAGTAGTTGGTTGGAGAAAGGCTATGTTTCTTCTGCCTCTCCCTCCTGTAACACATTGCTTGGCAATGCTCATTATTTAATTCATTGTGAGCATATAAGAAAAGTATGCTGCTGCCAAGACTTAACTTTCTGGGTACCTGCTAAAAGGCTTAATTCAGTACTTTTTCACCAAAGATTCTTGGAAGTCAAACATTCATTATTCAGTCCAAAATTGACAAGCTAAAAGCACATTTTGCAGGTGGAAGACATTTTACTGCATTTCTTAAAATTTCAGATTTGATACTTCCATAGAGTTCTAAGCATAGATGCTTATGCAATAAGCTTTTTCTCCACATGGGCACTTCTTTGGTAGCACAAAAATTGGCATTCTTCAAATGGCACACGCACTCACGAACACAGAAATGCAACGAAGGTTAGAAGATTTAAGTCACAGTGTGTGCTTCAGAAGCAAAGGAAAAATCTTTCAAAAATACAAACAATTAAGCTTAATTTTACAGCCAGACTCCAAACTGGTCTTGTTGACTTGTTGAATGAGCAGGCAGTTGTGAGTCCCAGTTCTGTATCATGGGGCAGCTCTAATTGAATGCTCAGCAATATATTGTAGCTAACAGAGACTACAGTAAGGGAGACTAGGAAACAAAGCAGGAAAGGATAAAAGCATAAAAACATTACCTTAAACACAGTTCTCCAGCACTTTCTACTCTGTGTTGTGGCTATTGTTCTGTGTATTTTCCTTCTCAACTCAATTACACTAGGTCCGGCCAGGTGGAATAGAGGCACATGGGATGAACAACTTCTATTTACTGCAGTTTTTTTCTCTGTTCCAATGCTATTAACAAATAGAAGGTCTTGCCCAAAGAGTTGTCAGACATATTCTAGTTCATGTCAGTAATATCCACAGCATCCAGGGGGCTATATTGTTATTTTCTGGTTTGTACCTTTTTTTCGTTTTCTTGACCTAAAAGCTTTCTGCTGAACAACTGCACTTGCTTATTGCCAGAGATCCCAACTGTTTTAATTAATTGCTGAAATTGTCATTCCTTTTGTCATTTACACAGCTAGAAAAGTCAAAGTTAGGTCTCATTGCTATCACACAACATATTTGAGTCTGGGTAATTAAGAGCTGTAGCAAAAACAAATTTTATAAGGAATTCCATTTTTTTCCTTGGCTTCACTCACAGGGAAAGGAGGGCAGACATTTTTTGGAAAAGAAACAGTTCTTCTGCAGCTGAAGAGAATGTTGTTGTATATAAACCCATTAGCGAAATACAGTCCTCTAAACTATCTCTGGTTTGTTTGCAGACAGGACAAGTCCCATTAACTCTCCCAACAAAAAGAGAAAAATAATGAGAATTCTCCTTCCTCTATTCATTGTAAATTCTCATAAAGAAAAAAAATCAACCCTGCCAGCTTTTTAAACAGGTTGAGACAGCATAGGAAAATTCTGAATTTGCAGCACTGGAGAGGTCTTCCTTTTATGAAATCACTTAGATTCCTGAATCTACATCAGAAGATCCTGACCCTCTGCGTGGGGTTTGCATGGCAAGGTTTTGGTAGTGGCAGGGGCTACAGGGGTGTCTGTGAGACACTGCCAGAAGCTTCCCCACATCTGACTGAGCCAACACCAGATGGCTCCAAGGTGAACCTGCTGCTGGCCAAAGCTAAGCCCATCAGCAACAGTGGCAGCATCTCTAGGACAACAGACTTAACAAAGAGAAAAAAAACCCCAAAACCTACAGAACAGCAGAGAGAAGACTGAGAATATGCAAAAGAAACCACTCTGCAAACACCAAGGTCAGTGGAGGAGGGGGAGAAGGTGCTCCAGGTGCCACAGTAGGTTTGCTGGCAGGACTTGTGATCCCCTGGGAGGGACCCACACTGGAGCAGTTTGTGAAAGGGACCTTATGGGGGGGAGGAGGTAGAGAACTCTGAGGTGAAGTTCAGTCCAGAAGGGAGGGGTGGGGGGGGATGTTTTTAAGATTTTATTTCTCATTACCCTACTCTGGTTTGATAAATAATTTCCCAAAGTCGGGTCTTTTGTGCCCATGGCAGTAATTGGTGACTGAACTCTCCCTGCCCTTATCTCAACCAAGGAGCCTTTCATTATGTTTTCATTCCTCTGCCCAGATGAGGAGGGGAGTAACAGAGCAGCTTTCTTCCACCCACGGCCAGCCCACCACACCCTGGAATTACCATTAAACTCTTGATGTCTGCTCAGAACAGAGCTCCAGAGCACCTTAAGCTGACCTAAGGTGCAGTACAGTATCACTGCCAACTAGATGTGCTTCCTCATGTCCTTCTTTGTCAGTGGTTTGTGAAGATAACCACATTAAACCTTCTACAAGGAAAATTTCGGGGGTTTTGCCAAATCAGTTTCCTGAATAGATCCTCTACCTGGTCATAAGTGTTGGTTCCTTTGCTTGACAGAGGACAAGACCGCATGGCCAGAACACAGGACTACCCAAGCCTGGATTTAGACTGTCCTCAGCACTACAGCACACATATGCTCAAACTGGATTTAACCTAGTAAATCTGGGTACTAAATGCAGTCCATCTCAAACAACAGGAAGATTTGGACCTGCTTATTTCCTCAGAAGGGAAGTACTTATAGTGAGAGGACAGAAATGAAGTGCTGAAAGAATCAGTCTTTTATTTCACATCCACATTCATGACCTCGGAACAGGAGACAGCAATGCATTAGTGAAAGCTGCAGATGAGAGAGCTACACAAACCAAAGACATAACACCATACATACATTAAAAACCAACTGATTTTGAAAAGCACAAGAATAAATACAGGATGACATTAAGCTACACTAAATGCAAGGTTAAATACTAAGAGATGACTACTAATTAGTTCTAATTTCACGTGTGATCTCTGAAAAGCAGGGGGAGGAAAAAGCCATGAGATCACTAATGGATTACAAAATGTGCATGACCCACAAATTCAATACAGCTATGAAAAGAGACACAGTAACATAGATGCAGGAGATACCGGGAAATATGAATGCCATTGGACAAGCTGATAGTGAACTTCTCATTTTTTTAATTTTTTTTCAGTTTGGTCCATGTTCATAAAAGAACAGCACAAGGGTGAAAAGCTGAATTTCATGCCTGCACTGAAAGCCAGTCCATAGGGAAAAAATTAACTACTCCAATGTATCAATTGCCTGTTGTACAGCATCTCTTCTGCCTTAATCCTAAAGAGATCCCAGCTAAGGTGAACACAACAGACTGCTTTGCCACAACCAGTCTGGCAAGCAGTGTGTGACAAGCACTTCATCTGCAGTGAAAGCTGTCCTTCCTGCAGACAGCAGACTGGAGAAAATACAAGGGGAAACTGACAAAATATCTTGTATATGTGTAATAGTCACATATCAGAGTTGGAAACTCCGTCATCATCTGTATTAGCAGATAAATGAGCATTAAAGACAAAAACTACTTTTCAGTTCCATGCCACCTTATTAAAGAGAAACTGTTTGTCACAAGTCAGACAAAAAAACCTGGAACATGCTGTTCTTCTGCTATAAAAGTATCCATCACTATCCAAACAAAACTCCACTTCTAGCTCTCTCATTGCAAGGAAGATGTGAACAGTTTTAAATATTAAGGGGGTGGGAATAAGTGTTTGCATCCACCTTTGCCTGTGTAACTTCAACAAGCATCTGCAGAACATTTTGGTTTGAGAGCAAAACAGAATGGCAAAATGATTAGGCTTGGAAAGGACCTCTGGAGATCATCTACTCCAAACCCCTGCCAAGGCAAGATCACCTAGAGCAGGTTACACAGGAACATGTCCAGGTGGGTTTGGAATGTCTCCACAGAAGGAGACTCCACGACCTCCTTGGGCAGTCCCAGTGCTCTGCCATCCTCAATGTAAAGAAGTTGTTCCTCATGTCGAGAAGGAACTTCTTGTGTTTTAATTCCTGGCCATTGCTCCTCACCCTGTCACTGGGCACCACTGAAGAGTCTGGCCCCATTCTCTTGGCACTAGTCTTTGGGGTATTTATATGCATTAGTGAGATCCCCCTCTCAGTCTTTTCCTTCTCCAGACTGAACAGGCCCAGCTCTCCTCTCTCTCTCTCTCTCGTAAGATGCTCCAGACCCCTCATCATCTTTGTGGTCCTGCGCTGGACCCTCTACAGGATCTCCTTGCCTCTTGCACTGAGGAGCGCAGAACTGAACACAGCACTGCAGACGTGGCCTCCGGTCACCAAACCCCCCACTCCTACCCACTCCCTGCGTGACCGGAGCCCCGCGGTCCCGCCCCGGCCCCGTTCCCTCCCCGTCCCGCCCGTGCCTCCCTCCAGCGCCTACGGAAGCACCGGGTCCCGGTGCCCCGGGGTCCTACCTCAGACGCGGAACAGCCACTGCCATTGCCTCATTAGAAACCCTCCCCGCCATTCTCCGCTGCGTCTCGCCCACCCCTCAGCCTCTCCCTTTCCCAGCTCTAGTGAGGTGCGGAGGAAGAACACGGCCGCTCCCTGCCTCATAGAAGGTCAGCGGGGCATGTTATCTTCCCTTTGTGGTCAGGCGCGCCTCGGGCAGCTCAGGGCCGGGGAGGCCCCTGTGCGGCGGACGGCGCTGACGTGTCGGTGGGAGCGGTGGCGGCCCCGGCAGCGCCATGTGAGTGAGGGAGGGACCGGGCGGGGGTTCCGCAGCCCCCCGCGCTCACTCACCCAGCCCTAACCCCCTGCTCTCTCCACAGGTCGAAGGTCACCTTTAAAGTGACGCTCACCTCGGACCCCCGGTTGCCTTACAAAGTGTGAGTGCCGGGCCGGCGCTGCGTGGGGCGGCGGGGAAGTGAAAATGGGGCGCATCGCGAATGGCTTCTAAAGGCCGTCCCGGCGGGGCATTCCGCCAGCGGGAACGGCCTTTGTCTCCCTCCGTGCGGAATGACAGGCGATGTCCGTATTTAGCTCTGTTCTTGGGGCTTTTCCGCTTTGCCCCACTGCCGTGCGCGTCTTCCACAGAGTCACAGAATCACTCAGGTTGGAAAAGACCTCCGAGGTCATTGAGTGCAAGTTTTGACCGATCACCGCCTTGTCAACCAGACCATGGCACTAAGGGCCATGTTCAGGCTTCTCTTGAACACCTCCAGGGATGGTGACTCCACCAGCTCCCTGTGCAGCCTGTTCCAATGTTTGACAGCCCTTTCAGTGAAAAATTTCTCCTGATGTTCAACCTGAACCACCCCTGCCACAGTTTGAGGCCAGGTCCTTTCCTGGAGAGGACATTGCTACGGAGCTTAATCCCACGCCTCCTGAGATTTGCCACATCTGCTGAAACTTAGAGGTGTTTTCATTTTCTGCTAAAAATGCTTCTCTTGAAGCATCTCACGCCCACCAGGGACCTATTCTCCCCTTGAATACTGCCTGCACAGCTTTGGCAAAAGTACTGCCTTTGTTAAAAGTGAAGTTTCAATTAGTAATTTAATAGCAGATAAAGTTGTTTTTTGGTTTGTTTTGGCAGCCACTTATTTACTTGTGTTGTGATTTCAGGTTAAGTGTGCCTGAGAGCACACCTTTCACAGCCGTCCTCAAGTTTGCTGCAGAAGAAGTAAGTAGAGAGTGATGATGCTGGTTTTTAACATTTTGTGTGTTTTTGAAAGCAAAAGCCTTTTTAATGGTAAAAATGCAGTGGTTAATTCAACACGAGGAACTGATGTTGGTTACAGATGGTCACAAGCTTTACTGGCCTCAGTGGGGGCCTGGCAGAACTTGCAGAATCCTAAACTTAGTGATCCTTGCACAATTTGTGCATCTGGCATTGAGGTGCTTTCTGTTCTTCTTTGTAATTAAACTATTTTATATCAGTGATGTCAAAATTTGTGACAGTGGAGAGAATTTAAAAATACTGCTATTGGATACTTAATATTAAACTTTCTTATGTGGCATATCAAGAAAATTCTGTAGAATTATTCAGGAAACTTTTAAACTCTTTCCACATTCAGTTCCGGTAACCTCTGACTTTGGAAGACACATAGTTTTTGATTGTGGAAGGTATTTAGATCAGCCATATGGGATAGATTCGAAAAACTGCCTGCCTTTCACATGGAATCCAATACCATTAGGTGTCTAAATTGCCCACATAATATATTTGAAGAGATGTATCATGTTGTTTCAGATTAAGCACACAAAGATTAAGAGACATTCACTGGGTGTAAACTGTAAAATCGAGTGCTTAGAAGCATGATGGGTCTCTTCATCTAACTGACAAAAACTTCAGCTGAGAGCCTGTTCTTGCAGTTCCCCCTCTGTCTTTTTAGGAGAACCTGGGAAATTTTGGGTTATTGAAAATTTCTTTTGTTCGAGTATTATAATTGTAATAAAATAGTTAGGAAGGATAATGGATTCCAGGTCTCGAGTCTCCTTATGTTGTTACTGTTACACCACAATGTGACAGAATTTCTTAGAGAAAACACAGCTTGTAGGGGGGAGGTTGTGGATTGGTTGTGTTGTAAATTTACTTGAAGAGAATCTTATACAGAATACTGCATGCTGTTAAAGATACTTGATGATTTGGGGGTTTTTATTATGTTTTCTTTTCCCCAGTTATTTTTATTCTGAACTAATAGGGCTGTCCTTACACAACCCATACATAGAGACCTAGACTGAAAAGTCTAATAAACACGTATGGGGCACCAGAAACAAGTGTGTGACTGAGTAGTTGGAGATGTTGAAAGGGAGGGGCCACTTCTGGTGAGGGTTGCCATTGAACCTGTTAAGTTCACCTACTCATGGAACCACAATGTTAGTTAGTGATAGGGTCATCTGAGAAGTGGATTTAGAGAATCATTACTGACTTAAATATTCACATTTAGCAAACTATTATTTTAATTGGTGTGTTTTGAGTATCTATGGGAGTTTTGACCTCAGACTACTCTGGATCAGCACTGAAGCTTTTTGCATCTCTTTGAGAGCAGGCAGAATGAAGTGTTTTGTAAACCAAGAGCAAAAAGAGATTGTTAAACTCTTCCCCAGGAATGAAGCCCCTTTGTGAACTGGCATTGAAAAGAATGAGAGATAATTTTTGTGTTACATGATTTTTTTAGTTCCTTGCATAGCTTAAGATCAACTTACACAGTGTGTTGTGGTTCAAGAACCAGTTTCACGGTACCTGAATGAAACATATGTGGAAATGATCAAAATTTGGGCAAAGTTGTTATTTGTTCTCCAGGGCAAGTGGATTATCCTCTCAGTGATTAAAACTCTTGGGGCAGAGGAGGATATAAGTTCTGGCTGCTTAGCCTTAGTAAGTTTCTACTGAGGTATCTCTCAGAGGCTTAAAATTTGCCAAATAATAACCAGACTTGCCCTGGTTAGAAAAAACTTCATTTCACAGTGTGTGATATCTACTGGATTTTTTTCCTTCATCTTTTAGAGCTACCTGGTACATGTCTCGGGTGTACATTAGCACAATAGTTAGAAAAAAAGTCTCCATTACATTTGTGGAATTACTACTAAAATAGTCATTCATTTGCATTAAATAAAGTTAGCTATATCTATAAATCTGAAGGAACTTTTTTCTTATTTCTTTTGTACCTGAACCAGCTAAAATTATAATTTAATATTACTCATATTTTATCTGCTTTAACTATGTCTCTCATGCTATTTTGTCCTACTCTTGTTTCTTTTAGTTCAAAGTTCCTGCAGCAACAAGTGCCATTATAACAAATGGTAAGAATATAGCTTATGTTTATTTTTAATAGTTTTTGTATTGAAGTTTCAGTAAAGGTTATTGATAAAATCAATACTGTCTCATATTTCATGATCTCTACATACTGTAAATTGAATTTAATAACATTGCAGCATTGTTTAAATCTCTTATGCATGGGGTGAAGATACTAAACCACTCATTCAGTTTTGTCCAAATATATAGGTTTCTTGTCAGTTCCCATGCTAAGACTGTTTATGGCTATAGGAAATAGCTACATGATGACCTGATGTAATAGTTGTATCTTGCTGGTATGTTTTTTGAGCTGCAAGTTTAATGTAATAAGTTGTAATATGTCTGTTCCATCTTCTTTTTTTTTCTTTTTTTCCTTCTTTTTAGATGGTATAGGAATAAACCCTGCACAGACAGCAGGTAAGTTACTGTATATGAATCCCAGTAGTTTAAACTTGTTATTTTTCTTTCAGTCTAATGTATAGCACTTGGGGTTGTATTACATTTTAGGTTTTGACATTTTAAATGGGAGGAGCGTTTGGGTTTTTTGTTCATTGGTTGTGTATTCAGTGCTGTGAAAAAGTGAGGCACTTCTGATCTTCAGAGCTTCGCATTTAATGTGCAGTTTGAAAGCAATATTTTATTACCTCCTACTGCAGTAACAAGTAACAGCTATATTCTTCCCCCCCCGCTATATCTAATTCAGTAGTACTCGCTGTTTTAGCAGCACTTCTCATGAGATACCTTTAAAAAAATAAGAGTTTTAGAGCAGGAACCCCAGGGGCTGTGAAAAGCGTGTTTTCAGAAGAGTTGGGTTGGAACTAGGTAATAATAAAAGTCTCTTCCAGATCAAATAATTCTTTGATTCTTGGTGGTAGCTCTCTTGTTCTCACCAAGGGATTCCATGTCAGAAATCCCTGATTTCACATGTGGAGGCTGGCTATGAGAGAAGAATTTATCTCTGTCACAGAAAAGTGTAAGGCTCTTCCCCATTACCTCCTGAAATACATGGAAAGATAGTACAGATGTCGAATTGTACCAATATTGTACCAACTGTACCAATGGTCTCCTGTCTGGAAGCAGATTGTGTGGACTTGTTCTTGAAAAGCTATACTTTTAAACTAATTGGGAAATAATTACAGTAATCTAGTCTTAAGCCGTTTGAGAAGAGAGTGGAACAGAGTATCTTGATAGAAAGTTATGAACGTTTCTCACCTACTAGGTACTAATAAAAGTGGCTTTGGTGCTTATGGAATCCAGTCATCCAGTGAAAACTGAACAATTTCACCCCTGCTTTCAAACATGATGAATGGTTGATGGAAATTTGCTGCTATTCTGGTTTTTGCATGAAACCCATGCATCCATCCTTTTCTCTCATTTATGCCTTCTGACTGCCAGTCATTATTGACGGTACCGCAGGAAGAAGAAACCCACAAAAAACAAGTTATTATCAGCACACTTAGCTGTGTAAACTAGAGTATAAAGTAAATCCTTGCAGAGCACAGAACAGTGTCTGATGGTTAGAAGAGCAGTTGCTTGACATTAGTTTGGGGAATTTCTTGAAGCTGTAAAAGAAACCATTTAAGTGTAGAGATGTGTTTCTGAAGTCTGTGATTGCATCAACAACATTTCAAAATGAAGATGAAATAAGCGTTTGGCTTTCTGCTCCACTGGAGACTTCTGTCCTGCCTTCGGACACCTGGATTATGGTTTCACGGGTGTAATGCCTCAGGCAGACTCCTCAGCTGATGCTGTCCTCATCGTGATCCCATGACCAAGTATATTAAAAACAGATAATAGATCTAATAATTTAGTTTAGTTACTAGATCATCACCCACATGTAAAGCCACATGACCACTGAAGAATACTTAGGCAAAATGGTAAAGTTGCTTGAGGTGTACTTAGGCTGTTTCTCTTCCTCAGCAGTGTGCTTTCATTTTTTATTATGTAGCTCAAATTAGTTACAGCTTAATCCTTTAAAGTAAATGTATTTAGAACTACTTGACTGCTGAGGGAAAGCATCCATAGAGTAGTTCATTATACTTGCAGCTGTGCATGTTGAATTCACATCTCCAGTTGATTTGCTTTACCTCTCCTAAGCTCTTAAAAATATCGAGGAATTATTCAGTAGTATAAGACAGCATCTCATAATCAAGAAACAGGTAAATCAAGGCCATCTAGATGCAAAATGTTGTCATCACTACCTTATTCTCCAGGTGTAATATTAGGGACATGGATTATGTTTTTTTAACATAGGTGTTCTGGCAATGCTGTGTGATGTTGCTCTTAACTGGGAAAAAAAAACAAAGCAAACCAGTCCACAACAAGACAAACCTCCAAAATAAACCCAAAGAAAACAAGCAAAATACTACCCACACCAAATCCAGTTTTCAGACCAAAATCCCACCTCAGTTTACAAGTAAACATATATAATTTAGGTATAATCTTCTGTTCAGCCTCATTAATTGGTATCTCAAAATCTGCTTTTTTCCCTTCTTTTTAATTTTTTTTTCATATATCAGGATTCCTACAGATTGAACAGTTACTTTAGTCTTCAAAAACTTCCAAAATAAGTTATACAGGAATAAAATCTTAGTAATCCTTGAGGATTTCAGAGGTTTTGTACTGTTCCACGATTTCCCCTCCTTTCTGAAAAAAAGCACTCAAGTATGACTTTCATTTTCCTTACATGAGTTCACGGAGCAGGAGAAATGAAAGCTGAAAGAGCTAGGCTTAGCACTTAATCCCGGTGTTGATCTCAATTTTAAATCCTTGATAGTTCAGGGAATAGTATGCCATAATTTTAATAAAACCAGTGTGATATTAATGATGGAAACACACTGAGGTGAGCTGCTCTGTCCATGAGATGCATCTGTGGCCTGTTTCAAAACGTTACGAATTTTATGATGGCCGTTACAATAGGACATTTCCATCTAGGATAGTAAGGTTAGTAAGCAGTTCTCCAGTTTGTTGGAGAGACGGGTTTGCATTCAGTGGGTTTTATAGATCTCTTCAGTACGTGGTTTCGGCAGATCTGTAAGATCAGAATGTCTTCTGATAACATGTTCTTTTGAATTGATTTTCTAAGGGTCATTATGTTGACTGTGTACAATGGTTTTGATCTTGATCCACATGCTGGAGAAGTGGAGTTCAAAAAAAGGGTAGCTTTGTTCTAATATGCAAGTAATGGATGTCGAGTATCTTAATCTTATTTGTGAGAGCACTCTACATCCTTGGAATGGGATGCTTGGCAGACAAATACAATTACTTTGCTTTAGAAGTTAATGCAAGGTTGAATAAGGAAGCACATACAGTCTGTTTTGTGCAGTAGTAGTATGAAGTAAAAAAGTAAATGTTCCATATATTACTTAAATAATACATCACTTAGAGATGTGGTTTCATTTTCAAATGTTACATTTAACAGAAGAAAATAGCAGCTTGAATGACAATCCTGAATACATTAAAAAAATATTCAAGGCATCTAAGGATTAGAAACTTCGAATTTTTTATTATGTCTTCTTGTAAAGATTACGATGATTAAGACAATACAGTAATAAATAAGAAGTTGAAAGGGATGACCATTTGGAGAATCTTCCTAAAAGGAGAGTATAATTGAGGTTCTGAAGTTAGAAGTCGATAAGTACTGAACCAAGGAGAGAACTAAAAATGAGTGAATGCATGAATGACCTCAAGATAACAAAATAATTATGGAAAAGTAAAACTTTGTTTTCTGTTCTTCAAATTATTATGGCTTATAAGTGAAATCAGGCATTCAAGTGTGGAACTGCAAAGTTTGAAAGGCTACACTTTGCAAGGTTTAGCATTTTTATTTAAGATAAAGAGCTCTTTGGAAAAAGAAGGGCATGATAGAATTCTATGGAAACATGAAAAATTTATTTCTGGTATGTCAGAGGAATTACTATGCAGCTGTTAAACACTGATGTAACATCGTTATCCTTTAAATGTGTTTATTGAGGTAACACTGTATTTTCTTGGTTAGTTATACATCCTGTTTTCTTTCTTTGTTTAGGAAATGTGTTTCTAAAGCATGGTTCAGATCTACGGCTTATTCCCAGAGATCGAGTTGGGAGCTCATAACATCTCCTGAAGGCTGGGGAATAAGTGACATTGCTGTGCGGCAGAGGTCTATTTATTTTGGAACTCCAAAATGCAACTAATGAATTGGACTCTTTTAAAGCAAGGAAAAACGACTTCCCAGGATTTTTTTTTCTTGAAATAGAGATAAAGGCTCATTTTCCTGTTAAAATGCATTAACTCATGCACTGATTCTTCCCTGAGTAGTAGAAGAACAGGCTAATTGCATGTTATGTTGGTGTAAGAAAGATAGACTTCTCTATAGGTGTTATTGACACCACAAGGGTAAACACAGCCACCATCAAGAGATACTTAAAATACTGGATATTGTTGAGCCTACTTCATGAAAGGGAGAATTGTGTTACAATCTTGCTACAAAGAAATTATTCCTACTGTGTGCTGAAAGTTGGGGGTTTTCCCGGTATTTTTTTTTCTAAAATTATTCCCATGTTTAAAGGAACAGCTTTCACCTGGCTCAAGTATTAAGCTCAAGTAGAAGGGAAATTTCAGGAGTTTATTACTCAAATAAGTAAACAGCTGCCAAATGTTCCAAAGTAATTCTGAGATTTAATTGCTGCAAGTATTTGAGATAAAGGAGAAAACAGAGGTTTCTGTGTTTTAAGACTTCATTCTGAGATAGTGAAGTTAAATTAAACTCAGTTTACAAGAATTTATGAGACCTAGTCTCCTCACATGAAGTGCCATCAGCTGAGAAAGATTGCAGTGTAATTTAAGAATGTGTAGGTACTGGTCAATATGTCATTCCTTTTTCAGTAAACTAATACTGGTTCTTTCCAGAAGTCTTGGTTTTGTTACTGCCTGTTGCATAGAAAACAGCATAGAATTCACTGAAATATTTGTGTTTGGATTATAAATTGCCAGGTGTACACTATCAGTTGTGTATTTTAAGTAGAGAAATTGCTGCTTTTCTTGAACTGGTTATCTACGTTGTAATTTAATGTAGTTGGCAAAATCTTACCATATTGCATTTTTTTCTGTTCTGAGTTGAACAGAAAGAACAATGGGTATTGTAGTGCTTGGTTAAATGTCACAAATGCAACTGCCCTGTGCAATCATCATGCTTTAGAAAGATGTTCAGATAATGTGTCAGATAATGCAGAAGTACAAAATGCCCTTCTGAGTGGGTGTAAGCTGAGGAAATAGGGAAAAACTCTTCAGAAATCAATATTTGACTATTAACAGCTTCCAAATTTAAGATAAATTGTAAAATTCTGTATTTTTCTTTAATAAACAACTATACAAAAAAGTGCATTGTTCCTCTCATATACTTAGAGTTTGGCGATAATTAAAAACTCTTCCCATTAAGCTTTTATTCAACATGCTTTGAGATTCATTTTAAGCCAAAAGATTGCTATTATGCAGAATTCTACAGAACACTGCCCTGAAGGGCAAAGTGCATAGTTTTTGTTAATCTAATGCCACAATATAATTAGGATGAGCAAAATTAATTGCTTGTAATTTTTAGCTGCAAATCTCTTGACTGAATGCTTGAAAAAGCACCTGATACTGGAATATAACAAACAGGAATTGGTTTTTTCCTGTCAAAAGGTGCTATGTTTTTGAAAGGCCATCATGGTTAAATGCATTTTGAAACTAGGATGCTCTGATGTTTATATAATTGAGGGTTATGTAAAAATGATTTAATGTGGTGGCTAACATTTCTCACACTGTTACTTAGGTTATAACACAGCATAAAGTATTTGTTCGACATACTGCATTGCAGGTAGTTTATGTAACGTGCTAGGAGTTTGTTCATTTGGAAAAATAACTGGTATTTTTAGTACTCTGTTCATTACACCTTTGTCTCAGTATGGCCTCTAAAATCTGAACATGGCTTTTCTGTTTGGTAGAGAGACTTGATTTCAGTACTAAAATGTATTTAGCAATCTTTTGCAAGTTGGTTTGACCTTTGCAAGTTCATTTGGTTAAGTCATGTTTGATGGTTGTATAGGAAACTTGAAGTTTCTAGGGCTTGGGATTTGTTAGAAGATTGTGGAAATGCTGTGCTCCCAGGTTTGTACTGGTCTGTCTATTCCTACTTTATGGTGTACTTTGGAAATCAGCTCTGCCTGGCAGTTGTATTGTCTTCAGCTCTGGTATAACCTGAATGGTGATAAACGAAAGATTTGTGTTGTTTGTGATTCACTTTGTCACACCTTTGCTGAAGTAAATTTGAAGGGTCTTTTTTCTGTATTCTACATTATAAAAGGACAGCTGATTTATGTTACAAAGATACTGTGTGAAAAAAATTTGGCAGAAGCATAAATTGTGAGAAGTCCCACCAAAACTTTCAGATATCTCTAATTGTTCTTTTGGTTTATACAAGATTGTATAAATATTATTTTGATAGAATTTTTGAAGATATTGTCAACGTTTTTCAGGGAGTAAAGCACAGTGATCTGCTGAAGTACTGTGGAATGAGAGAAGTTAGAAAATGGCCCTGGTAATAAGTTCTGTCAGCAGTATGGTTTTCTTCCTGTATTCTTGTCACAAAATCCAACTTTATTCTGTGTTTGAGATGAAAAGGCCATTTTCCTTTCTTGTTGTTACTAAGTAAGAATCATACAATTTGTTGACAGTAGGTCTCAAAAGCTGAGGATTCGTATTCTTTGTGTTTAGCTTGATCATAAAAGCTCAGCTCCCACTGCTTGCTCCAGTGATACGAGGAGCAGTCGGAGTGAGAGAAGGAGCTGTGCCAGCAGGACTGCACAATGAGTGGATTCTGAAGGTGCTGGGGCACAGCAGTCCTTTGTATGGCAGCATGCAGGTGGCCTTCAAAGAGAGCACTTTAATGGGGAAAAGCTCAATTCTGCAGTCATCCTAGCACTGCTGTGGATACTGTTCCAGTGATTCTAGTAGAAGTGCTAAGCTCCAGCTGGGTGAACTTCACTGCAATGCACAGTGTTCAGAGTTAAATACAGTATACCCAACAGTACATCTCAGTAGTGAATTTCAGCCACTGATGGAAGGTGAATACTGGGGAGTGTTCACAAAAGCGAGTGTGATCTTTTTGGGGCTAGTCTCTGCAGGCTGCTTCTGACCTTAACAAGTTGAAGTCCTCCAGGGAGATTCAGAGTAGCTAAACGAATCTTCAGTTCTAAATGGCTCTCTGAGAAGCCTTTATCTCTTCACTGGCTAGAGAAAGCAATTGAGGCATTAACCTGCAGGGGCTAATGTTAATGCTTAGGAATGCCTTCCCCAACTGGTACTTCCCCCTCCCTTCAATATTATGTGTTACATACTTGTCCACTCAGTCTTGTTTGATCTTGATTAACACGATACAAAGTTCCCAGGGACTTGTTCAAAATAACAAGAACCTTTCTGCATTAAATCAAAACTGCTTTTTGATGTAATAGAATTAGTTGAATGCGTTGTTTTTCCTTTTACAGCCAGTTCAGGACCCTTGGTGGTCGTGTGAGGAAGGCTTGTCGTTTTTTTACAGAAAGCTTTGCCAGGTTAAAAATAGTTCTGTTTACAAGTAAAGAAGAAAATGTGTGTACTGAAGAAGAAAACAAAAGATTCTACTACTGCATCTTTTTAGAGTGTGGATTTGTTCTCCTTTATCTCTCTGAGGTGATTAAATGTTCCTGACAAGCAGATTTTGAAGGGTTTTGGATGCACCCAAATAGCTACTAATAAAAGAACCCGGTGCAGGTGTTCCTGTTTACTACTGTGAAGAAAATCCTGAGGCTATGAGTGGGAACAGTGGCTCTCACTGCTGAGAAATACCAGATGTGGTGTGTAAGAACTATACCAACCCTAGAGGCTTTTGATAATTTTAATGGAGAGAAACACTCTTTGATTTTGACCAATAGATAAATTTGTTTACAGACCTTGAAAGTCATCTTCATCTGGTGGGAGTGACATCACTGTCCACAATCCCTTTCACTGCTCATGATATTTGACAGGAAGTAAGTCTGGAACAGACTGGCCATTAAATAACTGGACTTCTCCCTGTGGAATTCTGTCTCAAAGGTGAAGTGTGAACTGAGAAGTGAAGCGTCTTTACCTTCAGAAGACTTGGCTGTGATAAAAATCCATTGCCGTCTGATGAAAAGTTTAAAATTAAAAGAAAAGGGGGTGGGGAATATTATTTATATTACCTATTGAGTCATGAGGTTGTTTTGCAATTCCAGGCTCACTTCTCATAGGAAAACCCACAAGATTTTAGTAAATATTAGCTATCAAACATCTTAGAAATTCAACTAAAGAGCTGTGGGCTATTTGTAAGACAGTAAATGTGAAACAAATAGACATATGAAGCATATCCAGATCCAGGGAACACTTGCTACGGATGATCATAAATAGCTTGGTATTAATACTGATGCATGCTTCTAATGCTTTAAAAGCATCAGGCATTACTTTGAACTGCTTTTCATGTCTGTTTTTTGCAAAGTAGTTTGTAATACTTTTGATTGCATGCTTGCTTTGCCAAAGTGCTGTTAATTTTTACTGTGGGCCAAACTTTGTGCTATGATTTTTGTGGAGTTTAGAAATAGAAATGCTGCTTCTGCCCCAAGCTGGGTTTATGCAGACCTTGAATATATATCTGTTTGTGACTGACCTAAGAAGCGCTTGTAACTCCTCCCCTGAGGAAGGGACCTTAAAGATCATCTAGTTTCAATCCCCCTGCCATGGGCATAAATACTTTCCAATAGGCCAGGCTGCTCTCAGCCATTTTGTAAATTAAATTTTTTATGTTTAAATCGAAAACAAAAAGGCAATGCTGGATGTAGCTAATCAGCTGATGTTTATTTCAGTAGCTTTTTAAACTGTGGGCGGGGGAGGGAGTAAATAACATTGCTGTAATAAAGTGCTGTCAGGCAATTCATGTTGCTTGAAAAATTAACATCCTTAAATTCATTTTTGCATTGACATTTCCAGTTAGTATAGACCCATTAATTTGTGACAGGGTTCTGTTCTGTTGCTGTGGGCTCTTGAATAGTATACAAATAATAACTGGCTAACAGTGAGAGCAGCCAGGCATCCTTACCAGCAGCACGAACGGTGAAGGTTTGTACAAGCACTCAGTGTCAGGAAAGCTCTACCCATGCCGAGCTGCTTGTTAGTACTTGAACAAGGGCACAGTACATCTTGCCAGCTGTTCCACAGTTGATGTTATCCACTGTAGGTGACAATGATAATCAAATGGTCCTATTATTTATGTCAGGTTCATTTAATTCCCACTTCTTGACTAAATGCTGTTCCAGATGAATATGTGTGTGTAGCACAAAGTAAGAGTGTCCACAGTGAGCTCAAGTACTCATCATTCTTATTTCATGACTCTTGTTTTGGAGAGCTCCAACTCCCTCCAAGAGAAGTCTGTTCCAAAGTGTCATTGCAGGACACTCAGTTCCATGGGGCCTCACGTCCAAGAATCTGTCATTTAAATGCTAGTCTGAAGTTTATGTATTTCATTTTTATTTGTCATCCTGTGGCCATGGAAATTTAAGGTGGAGAACTTCCACTGATTTTTAGCCCTTCGGATCAGGGATTGCTGAAGTTTTAAGTGCCATATCTAAATGTCTAAATAACAGGAAAGCAATTTTAGCCACGTGCTTTTGTAAATTAGACTTAAATTTCTTCTGTCCTACTGACATACCAGAAGAACTTAATAATGTCAAAATTTTGCAGCCATGAAAAATATTAAGGGGGAGTAAAAAAAAAAGATCTGAAACTGAGAGCATGTGGGTACTACAGGGCTTGATGAAACCTGACATCCCATTTCAGTTTTGTGGTTCTTAAAATTTTCACTGGTGACCACTGCCCTGTTATTATTCCATTACCCTGATTCCAGACACTTCCAGTTATGAACAGAAGAGATGACTTGTCTCTGAACATCTCTGAAGAAACATCCTGCTTTTAGTTCTGATTGTTCAGGGCAGTCATCTGTCTGATATCAATTATACTTCACTAGGAGACATAATGTCTTTTGTCGTTGCAGTAGTGCAGACTATTTTATGTCTAAATGGTTAAAGTAATGGAGTTTACACTGGGAAGATCTTTGCACCTAAAGAAGCATAGCAAATACATAAATTGCCCCCTATTCTAAAAATAGTTAAAGTTATCGGGTATTTTTAGTTCTCTAAAATGAAATTGAAAGAAAACCTGTAACTTTACCACTTTATCCTGAAAGCAGCAGCTATCAAAGTGAAGTATGCCTTCTTCTTCCTATGTTGCCTTAAATGCGAATTTTACTTTTAGTTTGAACAGTGAGACCACCTGGAAAATGAAGCCTATTAAATTGCTGCTGTGTTGTGCTAGCACTGATTGATGACCTCAAATTAGAATGATGAGGAAAGGCTGTAACAGCCTCTAGTGTTCATCACAAAATTAAGATACTTGTAAAGATGTTTTAGCTCAGGGTTTGGCTGGTTAGGGGAAACTATTTTAATGAAATCCTTGACAGCTTTTTTTTTTCTGAAGACTTGACAATTGATGATGCTTAATGCAAAAAAAAATTCCTGCTTATTAGTGCTGGAATATTAGTTTCAGTGATGCTGTGCTGGTATGAATGAGGCATGTCACTGCACCCCAAATCTTGTGCACTGTACTGCAATTCATGTTCCAGTGTAAAAGCTAAATGAAGACAAATAATTACTTCCATTATTTACTGATGGTGGACTGAAACATCAATTCTGTCCAAAAAGAAAAAGAAAGAACCCTGAACTGTGAGCTGGCAAATAAACAGTTATGATATCAGTAATATGTATAATCATCTACTTGAGTTCATGTGAACTTTTTAGTATTAAAAAATGAAAGAGTCTTATGGATGGGGAAGATCTGCAACCAAAATGCACTGTGCTTCATTTTGGTTTGCCAGAAGAAGTGTCAGCACCATTCCGTTTGATTTAATGCAGAACACTATGTACAAAGAATTTTAATTTCTTTGATACAGTAATTCTTCAACTATTTTTGTTGTTAACCTGCATGAATTATATATATATATTACATATGTAGAATTTCCAAAGGGATCTAAAACTGTTCTGGAAATTTGTTAGGGATCCAAAGTTGAAAAAGGCTGAGTAAAATTGATCTGGTTTAACTATTGGTCCTGCAGTATTTAAAGAATAAGGCAGGAGTAAGTCCAACTGTACTAGAAAGTGTTTCTGCAAAGGTGGCTCTTTAAAATATACTGCCAGTCTCTGGAAGTTTTGTAGACCAGTGTTCTACTACACTTATATTCAGAAAGTTTTAAACAAACTCCATTTTAATTTGCGAAAATTAAGCTTCTATCTAGGACAACTGATGGGACCAATGCCTGCAGGTGCCTGTTTCTACAGACCGTAGGAGAAGCCTGGTTGGTAAGTTTACACTAAGTGAGCTGCTAGCTCAGCTAAGATGGATTCCAGTCAGGGAGGCTTTTACAGAAAACAAGTGTGAACCAGCACAGATGGGGAAGATGATGCTTCCTGTTCCCTGCAGATCATTGGTTTTATGAGCTTCCTAGCTACCCACAGTACTGCTGGTCGTAAACATAGGCAGCTTAAGAATCTGTTTGAAACCAAGCTAAAAAAACTCTGTAGATTGTGTTTTAATTAAACTCCTGTCAGAGGCATTCAGGCAATAAATGAATTTAAAATCTTATAAATAATTCTGTCAATTTAATTAAATTCTTGTGCCATACATTTAAAGATGTTAATTTTTCTTCTCCAAGGTGATTTTTTTCACTTAGGTTATGCTTCCATTTTCAGACTTTATCACAGAATGTGCTGAGTTGGAAGGGAGCCACAAGGATCATCAAGTTTAGTTGTTGGCCCTGCACAGGACAACACCGAGAGTCACACCATGTGCCTGAAAGCTTTGTCCAAACACTTCTTAAAGTCTGTGAGGTTTGGTGCTGTGACCACTTCCCTGGAGAGCCTGTTTGAGTGCCCAATGGTGGTTTTTTTTCTTAGAATTATCTTCCCATCTACTTTTGAATATTTTTCTTCTTTCTTTGTTCTAATCCAATTCAGGTTGTCTGTCATTACCTTGTTCCATCACAGCTCTTTGAATTCCATTTTTCCCTTCTTTTCCTGAGACCTTTCCACAGTCCTGATTTCTGTTACTTAACATAGCAAAATAAAAGAAGTCTGTGTGGCTAGCTTGTTATGAATTGCTGAACAGCCCTCCTGCCTGTTTTGCTTTCTTAATCCCCAGTCTAGCTGATACCCTATTTTTTTTTTTGCCTTTCTTGGCCCCAGGGATAATTTGGTCTGTGAGAATGTGCTAGAATATTAATATAGGTAGCTGAAAAAGTCTCCTCTACACCAAATACAGGTTCACCAAAAAAGAAAAAAAAAAGATCTGGCATGCAGAACTAAGGCTCCAGTATTCTGGAAATATATTTTATCAGTCTGGATGACTCAAACATGAAATTAGTTTTGTCTGGTTCTTCATATTCTCCACATTGCTTCAGTAGAACTAAGTCTGTCTTACTCAAAATATTGAGAACTGGAAGGCTGTTGTGTGAGCTAGGACACCCAACGCTGTTGTGCCTTAGTTTTCTCTGTAGTTTTCTCTTAATTTTTAACTTTTTGGTGTGTTTCTCTTCTCTTTTTCCTATTTTTTTTTTTCTTCTTCTGGAATAGTTCTCAACGCATACTTTAATCCCGTTATCCTACAAATCCACCATACATTATTTCCTTGCAAACTACAGCAGCTGATAATCAGTACAGCCAGCTCTCATCCAGAGTGGTGAGAAAGACAATAAACAGAGCATAAGAAACTGTTCCAAGCATTTTAATCATACCTGCAGCAAGAGACTATAAAAATTATGATTTACTCAATTAAGGAACATAGGATTTTTGTGTTAATGGAGGCTATGAAAAAAGACCCTTCTCAAGCACTGAGGGGCTTCTCTTGAGCAGATGTACAGAACTGTCCTCTTCTGAGGAGGGAGGGAACCTCTCATGAAGGTTTTGATTTTAAGTGGGAGATGGGCTGGGTGAAATAACCTGATCTAGGAAAAAAAAGGAGGTGAAGGTACATCAGGGGGCTCATCATCCGAGTGTCTGCATATCTTGAAATAGGATGCTGAAATCTCTAAACATGTGCGCATGAACTCCTGACATTTTTGGTTCAGTGCCCCCACCCCCATGCACTGCCTTTTCTCCTGCTAAATAGCATCTCCATCTACTCACTGCTGAGCAAAGGTCAGCTTATCTCAAATAAGGAGAGCAGAATCTGACAGATTGGCACCATCCCACCCCAAATACAGTGCAAATCTGCCTTCCCTTCAGAAATGTGGGAGCTAATGCAGGGTTTGCGTTACTGGAGGGTACAGCCCATGCATTTCATCCAGTGTGTGCCTTGCAGGGGTGCACAAATTAGTGGATTCTTACTGTGTTTGATCTTGCCACTTTGCAGCACACTTATGCTATTGTTAAACAAAACACTTTGCAAAGCTGTGTGGTTTGTTGAATAGCAGCATTCCTCTTAGTAGTGGATTGTGGAAAGCAACCTGTATTAACTTTCAGCTTTGTGGCTGAGTAGCTCAAACTGAGAGTGACTGATTTGTTGCAGAAAACTCTATAGCAATTAAGCTGTCCACCACTAAGAAATACTAACTTAACACTTTAATCCAATTTACAGGCAAGAGAATTGATACACAAGCCTTCTCTTTAGTTATGGCTGCTTTCCATCTGCTGCACTTGGAATACCTGCCCTTGTCTCATGCATAAACCAGTGTGGGATATGAGGGAGAAGGAAGACATTAGACCTTGTTCTTTTCCGATTCTGTTCCTCTCAGCTCTGGTATTCCCGATGCAGGTCCCTTCTGCACATCACAGAGGAAGGACTGTAAACTGAAAAGCTTCCTCCCCATCCCCAAGAGAACATGTGTTTCCCCAGAAAAGGGCATAAATGTAATGTAAGGGCTCCCTGACTCCAGAGGCATGATAAAACTGAAAGAGCTTTGCTTTTCTTTCTTGACCTGTTTCCTTCGAGGGCTGAACTGAGCTACAGACAGACACTTTTGTTCTAGAAATGAAAGTTAGATTATCTTGGAGAAATGTCTATTGCCAGTAGTGGAAGCCCCAGAAAGTTTTGTCTCAGGAGATAGAGTTCCAGAAAGTAGGTAATAATATCAAGCAGGAGAGCCAGGAATGCTGGAACCATCAATGTAAGTTATATACAGGTGAGAAACCAAGCAGAACAATGTATGTATGAACCCAATATAAATTGCTTTTCCAGTGCAGAATGCACATCAATCAATGAGACAACAGGAATTTTCAGTTTCTAATTCCTCAGTGAGCACTTCCTGTTGGCTTATACATTTTTAGGGTAAGATTTGTGAGCAGTCTTTGTTTTGATCACAGGGTTTTTTCAACAGGAAAAACACAAAGTTGATGGAATGAAAAGACTTTTTTCTTAAAATCTCGGGTGTGTGGGGGAGGGATAAAATCACTCCACAGAATGAAAAGCCTCAAGTGACAAAAACTGGTGTGTCTACACTCCTGTGTATGGAAGGCATGATGTGTCATTGCAAGATGGAAAGTAGTTGAGGAAAAACTTATTTTATTCCTCTGAAAATATTAGGTTTTATTTATACAGATCTTTGACTCCAGAAGGGGATAAAAGTGCATTTGCAATGTTCTTAAGAGAAAGCAAGGCAGAAGAATTTAATTAATCAAACCTTATTGCTTTATTAAGGCTTCTTTCTAAGTACAGTTTTTCATGTAGCAGAGGGCAGGTGAGAGTTTAAATGAATGCTTCATGATGTAGATTTCTGTGAAGAAAAATGCCTTAAATGGATACAAACTCAGTACACATCTGCTTCATCTCTTAAAAACATAAATTGTACGTTTTGGCACTATGTAAAATAACAGTTCTAAGCAAGATAGCCATAGCAAGAGGACAAAATGTGTCTATTTAAGGACCAGGAAAAACTTTGTGATACAGTATTATTAGTTAGAGCTGCCTGGGAAATTTGATTTCTATCTAAAAATGCAGAATAAATTGCTATTTACAAAAATTAACACCTGAAGTTGTTAAAAGTGCGGGGTTCACTACAGGCTTTTGCTAGCAGAAACATTAAACATTGAAAATAATTGTCTTAAAGCTGTGGAGGGAACTCTGACAGCACCCATGGCAATGAGGTGGCATCATTGTTTGACCAAGGCCTCATCTTATGTGTCTGCTTTGTGAGATTTTGGGGAATGTGAAACACACCCTTTTTGACTAATTTTTTTTTTTTCTAATATTGAAAACATAAAGACACTAAGTAAATTAATAAAAAAGGAAACAGGCTTTTTCCATTGTTGTCTTGCTCATCTGCTGTACCTAGTGGAGCAGGTCTTTCTTTCCAGACAGCTCAATGATATTCTGAGTTGGAGAATTCTCTGCTCCATCTCTCTGGTCTCAGGGAAGGTTTTTATCTCTTTCTGGGGCAGGCGTCTTCCTCTTCCTCATGGCAGTTTCCCAGTTCTTGCTTCTCCCACCCTGGAGCACCTCCTTTGACTGAAGCAGTAGGTCTCCCGGGAAGGTGCAAACTTCTCCTCCTAGGTTACAGTTTTTCCAGACAGTGTTGAAAGGAACAAAATATTCATCTGGGAAGACATTCTGTGATGGTTATCATCACCTATACCACTGAAAGAAGTACCTTTGTAATTTGGAGTCAGATCATTTATGGTGTGGCAAATTTAAAGACAGCTGTCGGTGAAAGTGGGCATGCTGATGCCGGAGGTCTCTGTCCGCTGCAGTTCAGAATGTGTTAGCAAGAAGGGAAGCTGATTCTTTCCCACATTCCTGAATAAGTGCTCAAACCAACACAATTGTTGAAGATGTAGAAGGTACCTATTGACACCTGTACTCAGACCTGACCCTTATATGCAACTGCTGTAAATGTTCGGCTTGTTAATTGAATGCTTTCCTCTAGCGGGGACAGAGTGAGTATGTTTCTGTCTGAATTCCCATGCAATTTAAAGATGACTCAGTAGTCCGAATGCCTTCCCCATGCAGTAAATGAAATAGACATATGTGAGGGAAATGATTTCTCTCTTCAAGACCACGTCCTGCAAGTAGAAATGGGTTACATAAGCAGTCCTAGTTCTGGCATTCCCTACTTTGACTTTGCTATGTTAATCTCAATGATATATATACCTACATATATTTTTTGACTAGCTTCCTGCAGATGAAATGTCCTGTGTGAATGCAGCTTCAATCTTCCAGACAGAAAATATTTCTTCGAACATAAACTCTTGGAGATGAAAGCTTAAAACCTTCTTCCGGTCCTTAAAATAAGTTTGCTTGAGGCTCAGTTTTCACCAGCACAGTTTTATCTGTCCTGAGTTTCTGTGCACTCTGATGCACGTCTGCTCTTGTCCATCATTAAAGAAGGAGTTGTTCTGTCCCTGCATGGAAGCATGTACCTTGTCTGTTCTTGGGGAGCTGGTGTTTCTGGACTGTTGCTTTTAAAGTCCAATTATATCCCATAAAGTTTTATGCTTTACTCAGATAATCAATCCCTTCACAAAATGGAATTTCCTTTGTGATCTAGGGTTGCAGGCATCATAAAATTTATTGGGTCCCTGAGGCACTGCCAGCCCTGACCACAGCCCAGGACTCCCTGTCTGCCCCTGGGGCCATCAGTCCCTGCCCTGTGATGCTGCAGCAAGGCTGGTCTCTAGCTCCCCACAGTCTTGCCCAGCCATGGCCATCACTGTTCTCTGACAAAATGTGCACAGGACTGATTCTGCTCCACAGTCTGACACTTCTGTAAGATCTTATGGAAAAAAAATTTCATATTTAAATTAGTTTACACTGGTACAGAGTTCTATTGACATTATTCTTAGGTCTGGCTGCAGATTTGTAATTTAACCTATTAGCAGTAAGGGATTTAAATTAATATACCTTTCTCATTTCCACTGTAGCACTACAGCAATTGCAAATGTTACAGAGTGTTTGTTTCTTTTTAAATATTAGTTCAATTAGTTTCATGATGGATTTTTACTCTGAGCAGTGCCACAAATTAATTATGAATCCACATTCAAGTAAATTTTTTATGTTGGGCCTAGTTTTTTAATTAGTGTTTAAATCATTTACAAATCTTTCTTTCAAAATAACCCAGCATTTGACAGGTGTTCTTTTTAGCTATTTTTAGTTTTTCAGTATCTGTGATGTTTTTTAAATGTGTCCAAAAGAGTAAGGGGGGGGGGGGGGCAAAGAACACTTCCATTTAATTTTAGGGTCTGTGAAGTCCTGATAACATTCCACAAGGCAGTGACTGGCTTGGTAGATGAGGACACTGGTGGATGTTGTCTAACTTGATTTCTGCAAGGCTTTCTGAATTGTTGTGTGGAGTTGGTGATGTATGGGCCGGATGAGCCCATGGGTTGAAAACTGCCTGAATGGCCAGGTCCAGGGGGTGGGAATCAGTGACTGACGCTGTGCCTCAGGGATCAGTACTGGGCGCAGTCCTGTTTATCATCTTCACTAATGATCTGTATGACAGGATGACCCTCAGTCTTGTTGCAGACAACACAAAATGGGTAGGATGGTTCATCCCCCCCCAGAGGGTTGTGCTGCCATCCAGGAACTCCTTAGCCAGCAGGAGAAATGGGTTGATAGGAACCTCATGAAGTTCAACAATGAGAAGTGCAAAGGTTTTTTGGAAAGGACCAGTACAGACAGTCTCACCCACGCTCCAGAACACCAGCAGACCGGTCCCAAACCAGCTACTCTACTTTTACTCATGGCTGACACAAGGGCTGTAATGTCTAGAGCATAGAGCTGATCATGCACAACACTGTATTTCCTCTAGTGACCTAGTTGTATGATTAGGAGGAAAATAAAGAATCGTTCTCACGGGTTTTTTTTCTGTTCTTCATGTTATGGCCTGAAGCAAGAAATCATTACTTGTTTGTGCCTGTGTAGCAGTCACACAAGGGAGCAGAGCATCCCACTTTCTGCAGTCTGTTTTGATGCACTGCTTCTAAGATGGAGGATGTATCTTGATCATCATAGTTAGATATGATTCATCATACAATTGGATTTTGTACTGCATGCAGACTGCTTGGCAATAAACTAGAAAAATAACATCATACTGGTTTAATTTTCTTTGGGAAGAAAGTCTATTTAATCACAACACAATTCAGCCACATATCTATATTTCTTTTTGTACTGTGATATTTGTAGGAGCAGCACTCTGACCACCTGATGTATTTCTACACTCAAGAAAGAAAAAGGATTGCAAATCTCATTAGAGCAAAATGCCGGGTCAGAGGTCAAAACATATTCAGAGAAATTTTCTCTGCTTTCTTTTGGTAGCTCTAAAGCTTCAAATCAACAACTGCAATTCCCAACCATATGCTCCCCAGGCAATTTCTTGCCCTCTGATATAGTCTGAGGTCTTAGGAAATGTCATGGTTTTATTTCTGTGTCACTCTTACAAGTTTTTATTCTTTTGGGCTACATATGTGTCTCCATGCTGTTTTTATCCAATGCTGTGCCTGAACTGAACAACCCTCAATGTAACAATGAAGACATGCACTATATTAAAATATTTACCTAAAATTTTACTATTTTATTTGGTTTTATTCCCTCAAATGACTCATGTCAGTGGTGCCCATTTTCTTTTCTCTTCTTGTTTGTTATGAGTTTTGTTCCTAGAATTAATAAAGTATTTGCGAGCAGGAATATCATCACATCTTCCTATTTATGGTTACTATTTCTTCCCTCCTTGCAAGTGATCTCAAAAGGGAGAAATCAAATTTATGATTTTCCATCCAATATACCGAACACCAGTGTTGCTCCTATGGTGCTATGATATCTAGTGCTCTTATGTTTGGAGTTTATCAATCTGTGTAATGACAAGCATGAAAACTGTTTTTTCTTGCTCATTTATGCTGGAGTCAAAAATTCCGTCCAGTCTTCGTTAGTCCTCGTTGCACTTTGGACAATGCAATTCTTGGCTGCCTCAGAAAATAAAGAAAAAACACAGGTTTTTAATAGAAGATCAAGAGTTTATCACAACTGTTCTGTAACACTTTTTTTCCTGCTTTCCTTACTGCCGCTACCTGTTCTCTTCTTGCTGGAAAGAATTGTTTTCAACTCTTCTTCTCCCTTCTCTTTTTAGTCTCGACTGTCCTTATTTTTGACACAGGCATCACCCACACTCTCTCAATCTCTTTTGCAAGGTGACAGGAATCTCAGGGCATTGGGACCATGTTCATAACAATATCCTGCTTCTTCCTTGTTATTTATTTACCTCTTCTCTGCCATGGGTTCCTCCACATACTTCAGCCTCTTCAGGGATGTCCCCACCTTTGTGTGGGTTGCCCAAGAGCTGCAGATCCTCAGGGATCCACTCCAAGTTTCTAAAACCTGTTCTCTTTTACCAGCTCACATTTTTAGTAAAACACTTGGAAACCAGCTACTCGAAGTCACTTTTGAGAAGTGTTTGTGTATAGGATTTAAAGGCTATGCAAAATATTATGGTCTTCCCGGATTCTGATTGCGAGGGATTCTATTTATATTTGGGGGTGATTTATTTTTTTATATATATTGAGAGAGAAGTGGGAGGTGAATGAATGAAAGAAAACAAATTTGCACTATCTTTGAAAGAATATGATCAAAAGAATATAAATTCTGTGTTACTGAAAAAGAGCTGTAGGGAGGATTGTCACGCAGGCAGTTTATATTCACATATAATATTAGAAAATCACTAAAATGATAAAAATGCCACTGCTAGGCTTTACCACAGAAATTAAAAACAAGATAGATCAGCTGAATCTCTCAGAAGGAGGCCAAAAGAATAAGAAAAAATTCCTTGAAGAGAAAATTCCTATTGTAGTTATTGAAAAGCAGATGAAGAGGGGAGTTACTTGGTTGGCTGATCCTGTAGAATCATTCAGAGCTGTCCATAGCTCCCCTGACATCGGCCCTTCTTCCTCCTCCTTTCTCTATTTGTCCTGATCCTGCATCCCATGCCCTCCCTAATCTACCCTGGCCATCCTGCCCGCCCTTGCTGTGCCAGGTAGAGTGATGGAACAACTGAGAGAGCTGCAGTTGGAGGAGTCTGAAGTTGAGGGTGTTTTCCTTTGCCTTAAGGGAATGTGGGGTAGCTCTGGATCGTATCCTGTGGATTGAACCATGAAAGAAAACCTGTAATGTGTTGCTAGCTGAGTAGGTTCTGTGATGTAAATGTGCTGAGGACAGGAAAAGCGATGTTCTAGAGACATCTGGGGAAATTGCTGCATCTTCTGCAAAGGCCTCCTTGGAGCACCTTTGCAGTGATGTGTGTTAATATGAGTATTTCAAAAATGCCTGGAAGGCAAAAAATATCTGTGCCCATTAAAAAAATGTTCCTTAACTATGAATCGGAGAAAATCTGGAGGTCAGAAATGGAAAAATATTTGTTTAAAGAAGAAAAAATATGTTAAATGCAAGAGAAAAAAATAAGTGGGTATTTTAAAACATAATAGGAAAAGTGCTTTGAGATCAAGAGGCAATAACTGGGTACATAACCACTATCTTATATTCAGCCATAAAACACTCCTTTAGGAACAAGCTGTCAGAGCTGCTGTTGTGTTACCAATAATTGTTCTTGCATTACTTACTCCTGAGAGGATAAAATAGTCAGAGTTAGGTTCCCTGTAATATTAATTGTCATAAACCTTAAAATAAAAAGCCAGAGTCTGTTTATGACACCACTTACTGTTCAGAATGAAGACTGAGGCTCAAGCCTCTCACAAATGAGAACTGCAAAATTATTTAGATACTGGAGGAAAAGAGTGAATGGTGATCAACATAGGCTGCTTCAAAACAATCAGCCATAAGTAAAACAAAAGTAATAGATAAGTGAACGGAATAAAATCCAATTACTAAAAGAAGTACTCGGCATTGAAGGATCAGACCTAGGATCACATTTGCTTGTTCAGGAGAGTTGTCTTGTATAGACTTGACAAGTTACCAGTTTCATTCTTCTGAAAGAGTTGGATGGGTTTTACTGGACTTTGTGTTTTCACCTAACGATATCTAATATCCCAAGAGAGAGGACTTAAATCATCTATTTCAGGAGATTTCCACAGACGTATAAACTTCTATAAAGAAATATTATTTCAACTTCTTTTCTGCAGTCACTTCTAGCCATTCAGTATTACTTGGCTTCCTCATTAACTTACATAATTTGGGACTCCCTATTTTATACTTTTGGTTCAATAGGAAACACCATGAATATGATAAACGTAGAAGTCTGGTTCCAGCTGGCCTACCACTGACATGTCTGGAGTGTGATAAGAGTGCCATACAATCGTATGGAGCTCAGAACACTGCACATGGGATAGCGACTTGTGGCCCATAGTGAGTGATGGATACAGACCTGCTTAGCTGGGCTCAGACGTGGATTTTTTTCAAAGCTTGTATGAAATTGAGCAGCTGAGAAGCATTTTCATATTAAGGCTAAGAAGAAGGAACACTGTGTTCCTGATTTTGTGGCAAATCCATTTCTGTCTCTTCTGGCCACTCTGGGGCTTGGAGGTACTGAGGTGAATAAGTGCTTGCAGAGGTCTTGTATTTGTTAGAATATCAGAAATTAGATTGAAAGACTCCTGTATTGTAGACCAAGAAGCCCATAATAACTGTGATCTTGGTTACTGTAATGACACCACTATATCTCTAAATGAGACAGGAAGAACAATAAGTAGTCCTGTAAGAGTTACTGTCATCACTACTTTTTCTTTTTTTTGCCTTTTTCTTTTTTTTTTTCTTGTGACACTGATCCATAGTGTTCAGATCTCAGACATGGACAGCTGGATCTCTCTTAACTAGAGAATGATTTTATTGTATAATGCAAGAATTGCTACCAAAATAATTTCATTTTTTATCATTTTACCTCATTCTCCAAAGCATTTCCACACCTACATCCAACCACCTACCTTTTGTTCTGTGTCAACACATGAAGAATGGAATTCAAAAACTAATTTTCTTTACTTATATTATGCAATAAAACAGCACTTACTAGGAAAAAAATGAAATCTTCATAGCTATTGGTTCAAAAATGCACAGAAGTTAGTAAAGCTTTTCTCTTCATAGATTCATCTTAATACATCAAATGCAGTTATCTTACAAGAGTTTTTCCTAGTAGCTAAGAGAATACTTCTGTCAATACTTTAGCCTGCTTCATCTTATTATTTGTTTTATCGTTTTATTGATAAGCAGAGGAGTGTGGGTTTTTCTGAGGGGTCTGAAAGCTGATAACCTTTCCACTGCTCAGAGATCCTGACTGACAGCAGGAATGGTACAGATAGCTAGTATCTGGCTGCCAAAGGCAGCAGGTGCTTTGACTCACTCATCTGTCCTGACTCAAATCACAAGCCATTGCCCTGCACATCACACCCAGCCCTAAGTGAGTCATGTGCTGAGTTCACTTAGATACCAATGAAAATTTGCCTTTTACCAATGAGAGCCTGGAATTTAGCTTTACAAAGCCTGGAATGAGGATTTACAGCTAAATGCCTGCAACAGTGAGTCATACCAGTGTAGGATGGTGTACCTCACCTGATAACACCCCAAATGATGCCAGATACCTATGCTTAAGCAATTAAATTCTGCCCCAGCTCTCCACTGATGACACTATGTGCTCACACATATGATCCTTGCTCTGTGGGTATGCACCTCTAGTTACTCCAATGCACCAGAAAAAGGTACTAAGGAAGGTGGTACATGAAAAGCCAGTGTATCTGCAGTCAGAGCTCAGGGCTATACAAATATAGAACTTATTTTTAGAAAAATTCTGTCAATATTCTGTATATTCAAACCCAAATGACTAACAATCAGAGATATTTTAAGAAAATGAAGACAGACATCACTGATTTCAAGACTGTATTTGTGTTAGAATACTGTCCAGGTAGATGTCATTTGAAAGATTATGTCACTGTAGGAGGTATCAGCATAATGAAATGCTGTTATCTCTTTTATTTATAATAAAGCAAGTAAAATTACTAATTATTCTCTAAAAGCACATTTCTCAAGTTCATGATAGAAATACTCAATAAATTCCACCATTTTGTTTTCTATATACATGTGTAGGAAAATAACAGAAAGGTGTATACTCATTAAATCTACAGCTGCCTTTTAATGGTGCTTTTTGTCACCTTGGATAACCTTACTAACTGAGTAAATTATTTCCTTTGTGTTTTAGGTAATTGGAATAAAAATATTTTGTCAAATATGAATTATTTATTTACAGTGTCTCATCACTGAGGGCAGGATTCCTCTTCCCTAACTTTAGCCATCTACAACATGCAAGATCAGAATTATTTTCCCTAGTTCACCTTTGTCAGCAGAGAAAAGATCAACACTTGCAGCAGCGTATTTTTATTTTCATTAATTATAGAAGGATTTTGTAGTGACTAGTTCAGACAGGGTCTTCTACGTGATAAACATGTAAAATCTTTGTTGCCAGCAAAGCACATTCTCACCAGGACAGGGATAAGATGTGTTTAAGGAAATCTCATCAAATTGGAAGAAAATGTGGTCTGTCAGCAATTCAGTCAACCTACACACAATTTTGTGTTGTTGTTTCAGGACCAAGGTGCTTTCCTGTCAATCCAAAAGGTCATTTCTTCTATTAGCTGTGATATATAGCAGGTGCTCTTGAATTACCATCAGTCCGTGGATGAAACTTTCACACCAGGTAGTTTTGTGTCACTGGCCGGTGAAGCAGCTGTGGGAACATGGCTGTGAAGAGACTGAGCTTTACCATATTTTTTGACATGGAGGTAAATTAGATTTTCTTTTGCCTCGAGTACAGTTTTCCATCGTGATGGCTAACCCAAATTAGCTATTTCAAAAGCAGTGTGTGTTTTTGTCTACCAATGACATATTAAATGTAAGGTAACAGCTATTATGTACTCAGGCAAGTTGTATGCATTATTAATGTGCTTACCATTGCTAGACAGCACATTCACTCTCTCAGGCCTGCATGAGTGATCTGAATACACTAATAGCTGTTTTGTTGTGACAAAAAACCTCATGATTATTAAATTATTGAATATTTTTCAGTAAAAGGACTTTTACAGTTAATGAGCTTCTGATGTTGGCATCCATTATTTTCTGGTAACACAGAATGAAACCATGGAGGTGGATCCCAGTTCTCCTTTTAATTTCATATATGTCAACATGAAATTGCTGCAACAGTGTAAAATGGGAACAACATAAAGAGGCCAGTAGTGTCCAGCTCAATACGAACTTGCTTTCTATATTTCTTTTATTTGTGCTCTGCCATGAAGAAATTAGTAAATGCAACACAGTCATTAGTTACTTGAAAAAAAAACCCTCTACCTATTTTTGCTTTGTGTAACAAACAGCTTTATTTTAAAGGTTACTTTCAATATTAGAAATTTAATGGGGAAAGTTTCACCTCTCTTTTAAGAAAAAAAAAAGATTCAATCTTTTCTTCTGGATGCAGATTTCTCTCTGTATAATTAGCAGAAATTCACACACTATTCCTAAGAAATGAAAAAGTTACCAGAAAGCATCAGTATATACCATTCATAATTTTTTTTTCCTTGTTCACTGTTTGACTCAATCTGATTATGTATTTAAAACAAGATCTTTGAGCTACATTGAGGGACAAAGCTGAAGGACGCCCATTAACAATATGGTGAGAACTTCTCCAGACACCACAAGCTTTGCAGCAATGGCAGATGGGATATTCTGGGGGATTTTTATGGTAAGGATATGCTTTAGTTTATATTATGAAAATTGCAGTTCACATGTGACCAAGATAAACTGATTTTAGTAGTTAAATCTCCAAAGTATCCATCCTCTAGTCAAATCACTCCCAGCATTAACCAGACCTTCCTGGTGTTACCCTTGACATGTGGCATCATCCTTGGCTCTTCCACAGTGTGCATGAGAAGTTCTGGGCAAATCATTTCACCTAAACTTTTCATGGAAAACTAAAAACTGTGCTTCTCACTTTCTCTATATTCTAATGTGAGACACTAAGGTCTGATTCTCAGATAGATTAAGCCAATGACAATTGCAAATGAAGTCATGTCACATATAAAATGTGTTGCACAAGCTCATGAGCTCTGAAAAAATGAGCTTCTAACTATTTCCCAATTATCATTCAAAATTAGTGGAAACACTGCATCTCATCTTAGTTACAGAGCCATAAAACTGAGGTTAATATCACCTCCTACTGCTCTGAAGTTTCAAAATGTATTGTATTAGGGCATGGAGCTATCTATACAACAATAAGAAGAAAATAAGTGTAACTACTCATCAATTTGAAAATAGTAACCATTCACTGTTGTACAAGAAACAAAGGATGGTGACCTTTCAATTATATGCAGTCATATACTTACAGACAAAATTGGTAAAAAGACAATTCTGACTGTCTTCATTCTGCCACTTCCCTGCTTTTGAATACTCAGCTTTGTGATTCTAATCTTGTTCTTTTGAAGTGGAGGTTGGGGGTTTTTTTTGTTCTGCAGTTTCAGCTGCTAAGACAATAGGCTCTACTTAGTATGAAGCCTCTGTTTTCCTACGATGACATGCTGAAATTTTATGTCCTCTTAGGACACAGTTTTAGTAAGGGACAAAGAGAGAAGAAGGGGTCCTTACTTTAGCACCCATGCGGACTGGATCACCTCCTCTTTATTGTCCAAATAAGTGGGCAGTTCTTTGGGGGAATTTGGTTCTGATCTCACAGGCCTCACCTGATGAAAGCTCAAGAACCCTGCTGGTGGTATCGGTTTTGTTGTTGGTTGGTTTTTATTTTCTTTCTTCTCTTAGTTCAAGCACATCTACAGACCTGTGAGCATGGAACTTTTGACTCATTCTCTGTTTTAATAATGTGGTTGGGCTATAATTTGTAATGTATAATGTGATTATTAAAACAAATTTCAGTGCTTTTCTTTCCCGGGTGAATGCTCAAACCATTAGGATGCAACTCAAGCTACCTTTCATTTATTTTGAAGTTCGAAAGGACAGTTTTGTGTTTATTAACCAAATTATGATTTCAACTCATGTCTCCCAGTGCTTGGGTCCAGGCTGTCATGTAAATGATGAGGTTTGTATCTTCCCTCAGTCTTAACAGAAAGGAGAATCCATTGTCATTTTCTCTGCAGACCTTGATTCTGCTCATTCATGCAAAAACGTCTTTGGAAAGCATCTGGTGGATAAGACACTACAAAACCAAAGAGGATTTGCTTTGAAAGTGAGCTAGGGCTGAGTTGCTAAGATAAGACAGTTCAGAACAGACTTGCAGCCTCACAGGCACATTGAAGCAGAGTATGGATGCCTCTAGCATTCAGGTGTGACACATATTTAAGACATAGATAAGGTATTAGTTGAGCCTGAGTATTTAAATTCACCTCCAAGTGTTCTCTGTCCGTCTGTTTTTTGTTTATTTTCCTCTATTCTGTGCCAAGAATTTGCAGTCATTGCAGGTGGGTAAAATTTCCCTGGCTTGCCAGCTGGAGATCAAGTTGCTGGAGACAAAAGCATGAGATCTTCAAGCAACTCTGCTGACTCTATTGCCTCCACTAACTTTGTGTTAATTTCATTCTTGTTGGTTGGTCTCATCTTGTCTAAGTCACTAGTTTACAAAGGAAGGTACAGCTGTCTTAGTTCAGCAGGGTAGTAATTTAGGCTACCTGCTTTAAAAGTATTTCTCTTCACTGCTTTACAGTGATCTTTAGCAAACAGCATGCCTTAGCAAGAGAGGTGCATCTTTAAATCTTACTGGCTGTGTTAGAACAGCTTGCACCTCTGAACAAACACATTATTTTGCATGTGGTAGTGATGGTTTTGGCCCATCCCTCATACATGTCATGTAAAACACCACACTTGCAGGCTGGATTTAGAAGAGTCCAGTGTAGCTACTGGGAATCAGTGCGTATACCCACACGAGTTATTAACTGAATTTTGTTCAGGAGAGTGAGTACTTTCAATCAGAAAGTATTCTGAAGTACAATTCAGGATGAACTGGTATCCTAGATACAAAAGGGGCTTAATGATGCCAATCACAGTTCATATTGAATCCTTCCATATAAAACCCACACAAGTAGGAAATAAAAATCCTGTATTTCCAGGCCCATTTCTGACAGAAAATAGTGATATAATCGCACT
This sequence comes from Falcunculus frontatus, assembly GCA_013398115.1. Taxonomy (NCBI): domain Eukaryota; kingdom Metazoa; phylum Chordata; class Aves; order Passeriformes; genus Falcunculus; species Falcunculus frontatus. The sequence continues at coordinate 24,120 of VZRV01008519.1, read as the reverse complement.
CTGATAACACGTTCCAGAAAAAACAGCCAAAGGCATAATTTTTTAAATTAGTGGCATTCAACTTTGTTGCTTGTGGGGAGCTTTAGATTTTACTCTTAGATAAGTCATTGTACTAAAATTTCAGGTCATTGAGAAACCACTGCTTTTATGTCTGTTAGCTGCAGTCCCACACATGAACCCCATCAGTCTTAGTTTTTTGTTAGGTATAATTAATTTTGAAAATGCACTGTGCTGAACAAATTGTGTGACGCATTGTGCACTTCACAGTTATTTGTATCCATCTTCCATTTATTCCTCTTTTTGAATAGCAACGTGTTAATCCATACTGAGGAAAGAAGAAAAGGTCAAAAAAACCCCCATGAGTGACTGCAAAATAAAATTACTTTGTTAAAATATAAGTGAGCCACAAGCTTCTGGCACTAATCTGAGATATTTGATAGTGGAGCCTGAAAGCTCAGGGTCCAGGCATTTGGGAATAGGCCAGGAAACAGAGACAGAGTGAAAAAAACAGAGTCTTGAAGCAAGTTATTACTGATTGTATGCTGAGAGAGGTTGCCCCTGAGAAGTCAGTATCCTGCTTTTATTAGAGATAGGATGAACTTGCTGAAAAGTCCCTGTTTAATTTTTAAAACACTATGTTAAGTATTTTTAAGCTTACCACCTTAAAAGCCTTTGACAAACTTGTCTCATGTCAATGACCCAAATGACATCAAATCCGGATCCTCACAAAAATTGAAAGGTGCACACAGTTGACATTCCAACTCACATTCAGATCAAATTTGTCTTCAACCAATAAAAATAGCTTTTGGGCATTTTTCTCAAATGAACACCATATGAAAAGCTGCACTTCCATATCATTCTGGGTCAAGAAACAAATTATTAGCAATAACCCACACTGGTTTGCCAGGTCAGCAAGCTATGAAAAGCATGTGACAGATCTATAACAATCCAGCTGCTCTTCCATTACATGAGCAGATCCTGAAGTACGTGGTGTTAGCAGGGGTAAGGGAAATAAAACCCCTGTGTATCCCAAAGATAATTGAAGCTGACTCTACAACCATAGTGGTAGTAATACTTCTACCTCTCCTTTACGGCTTCCCCCTCCGTATAGTCGCACAAAACTATTCCTTCTTCTAAAAAGAGCTTCAAAAAGTGTGTAACTCATAGCAAGTATCTATTTTATAGTCTTCTCACAAAGCTGAAATTTAAACAAGCCTCAAGGATGCAGATTTATGTGTATCTTTACACCACCACTGTGCATTCCACTGAAACTGAGATTAAATACTTTGTGAATAGTTAAGCACATGTATAAAGTCTTTATCACATCAAAATCTTATTTATTTTCTCAGAAGACTCTCTTTTTAAAGAGGTATGAGGTGGAGATTTAAACAAGGCTTTTAAATGGGTTTGAAAAAGTCGTATAGGATGCTGAGTTTTGAAATTTTGAAGGTTGTAAGATTCCTGTATACATATCCATACAGTTGGAAATACAAAGAAGTTTTCTTCTAAATCTATCTTGTGCACAGAAACTGCAGAGCTTTGTGGATCTTGGCTGAGGCCACTATTCCCTATTTTAATTAGGGTAAAGTCAATCCTTTCACTATTTGTGTATGAAAGGATTAGACGTGGTATCTATTTGTGGTATCTATTTAGCTGGTGACAAGGGTTGATAGACATTATAGGACACATCTGTAAGAGAGCCCTTCAAACCTCTCAATCATATGTGGCTTACAAAGTGTCCTGAAGACACAGACTGGATGAGGAAGGTGCACACACTTGACGTTCCAGAGGCATTTCGGAGAGAAAATCCCAGGCCATGCATGAAGGAAACTGCTATCATTTCTAGATTACATAAATACAGGTTGTCTGACCTTCTGTCAGACTTCGCATGCTTCCTTAAAATGTCGTATCCTCACAGGCAGAGGTCTCTAGCTGGCCTACAAATTAATTGCAGTGTTTGATTTCCAGCCTCTAGGCAGCAATCACTGCAGCCAGTAGAATTAGCTCCATGCAGTGTTGCTTGTAGCCTGGCTGCTCACCCCTGGCTGGTCAGGACTGGAGCTGGTTTTCCCACTCCCTTTATCCCACATTTCTCAGTGCAGAGCTTCAGACAAAGGCAAGCAGCCAGTGCCTACCAGTTGCACTCCTCTCCCCAGGTCCTCCTGAGCTTCCTGTTGTGCTGGTCTCCCACTGCTTGTGCTGGATGAGAATTCCTGCAAATAGCACAGCTTCACAGTGGTGAATCACTGCTCAGCCAGAACATTACAGGCTCTTTACTGTCCGGGTTTTTTCTCTTTCTGTGATTTTGTTTTCTTACCTCGTGTGATATGTATTTGCACAAAGTTAACCCCTCTTTGTTTCCTCACAATGTTTATTTCTTCGTATTTAAAACCTCTGCTTCTGCAGAGGAGACCTGCTGGCAGATAGAAGAGGGCAGAGAACTGTTAATACCAAAAAAATCTTCCTGCACTTGGAAAGCGGCCTTTTCAGAGTAAAAATGTCTGGATGCTAGTAGAAAAATATGAAGCTTAATTGATTAATGTAGAATTGGTGTGGATGGATCTATACAGGGCACTACTAGCTAAACAGAATCAGAAAGAAGCAGGATTGAGGGTCAAAGACTGCCTTGGGATATTTAGCAGCTGAGTTTTAATAGGATGTGACTTAGAAGCTACATTGACCCCCCCCCCCAGTGGTACTTTGCTACAAGTCGAAATGTGACTCGTATTCCAAGGCCTCTACTCTGACACGTTCTGATATCTGTGCATTTTTTTCCATTTGTTTCCTTCTTTTAAAGCTCAAAGTTATTTGATTTCACTTCTAGGGGAAGAGGTTGAAGAAAACAGGCAAGAACATTGAACTGAAATTACTTTCCTTTGTGATAATATTTAAGAACATCCAAAAAAGATCTACTCTAGAAAAGGGACAACTTTTCTCACATAAATGTTGGAATAATTTACTACGTTTTCAGGATCATGATGTACTTTTTAAATGTCCCTCTTGAATGCGAGAATACCTGCAAAGCAAGCTACACATAAGAACTGACCAAAAGGCACCTAAAATGCATTTGAAAATAATAAAATTATTTAAGTTGCTGTTGCTAGAGTTAGAGCTACTCATCTGGGCAGTGGTTGTGAGGGTGGTTCTATTCTAAGGACAAGGAATTTAAATTATCTGAAGAAGCTTTCATATTCCCACATAAGGATACGACATTAAAGACAGAGGAAGAGGAATAGGCAGCACCTTCAAAGTATATTCTGGATGCAGCAGTAACAGAGAGGAAAAGAACTGGTTTGGGGAGATTTCTGTTGTCAGTAAAATGCTGCACAGATAATCAAATGCAATAATTTGACAGGTGTATTGAGGCAGTACCTCTGCTTGCACAGAAGTTTTCCCATGGAAAAAGAAAAATTCTCTTCTTATTAATCTGAATTAAATTCTTCTGTTTAGAGGGAAATATGCAGTCTCTTCAGTGACTGCTGGTGTGAGTCAGTCACTGTCTCTAGAAATTCCTTCTGCTGCATAATCCCACTGCAGCCCTGCTCAGGAACAGAGATATTTTCATAAGAGCTGCAGCACAGATATTCTTTTATACTTTTTGATCACTTCTGGAAAAGAAATTAAATATGGCCTTTATAGTTCCTATATGATCCATTCTGTTTCACCGCAACACAAAATCATATCTGATTTCCTTACATTTAAGGGGGCTTTTTCCTCAGAAGTAGCTATGGATACCTGACCTGAGATGGAATTCTGAACTGATCTGTTACTGTACTTCTGGTGTTCCTAACATGAAGCCAAATGCATATATATGGAATAAGTGGATAGATTCTAATAAAAAATAATCATTTTCTCTGAAAGCGAAAAGTATGGCCTCCTGTTCCTGACATTGCATGGAAAAATCATAGAAGTTATACAGATCTGAGCTTAAAGGTAATTTTTTCCTTCTTATTATGAAGATGATTTTTTGAAATTGATCCTCAAAATATGACTTCTCTGTAAGAAGCCCACGTTCCCTATTTTTGTTTGTTTTTTTGTTTTTGTTCCCCATTCATACCAAGAGCTCTCAGGCATTTACCCCTCATTCAACGTTCTGTATTCAGCTATGCCCTATGCTGGACAATTGACTGATCTGTCCCTGTCATATCATCTACCTACCAGGAAATTAGGTTTCCATAAGTGTTACCAGCCCTAATTCTTTGGACACTACACAAAGTCCTCTATTAGCTCTCCCATCTTCATCCCCCAAAGTATGATCCATTCATCTGATTGCATCATTTGTCCCTCAACTTTGAAGATGTTCACCTGTCTTCTTTCATCTCAAGTGTCTAGGTCACAGACTCATACTTCATCAGATTCAGGCCCAGGCTTCATCATTCGGACACTGAATTCTGAGGTCTGGTGGGCGTCTGCAGAACAAAAGGCAATTCAGCATTGCTGAGGGCATTCACGATCTTCAAGCGTGTTTGTTGCTTTTTTGGTCTCAGTGAAAGCACACAGTGCAGGGCTGAATCAGAGCCACAGATTGTGAGTCAACTAAATGAAAACTTAAATGCTTTGTAACAAAGTATTTAATTCACATATTGCCCAAGGGATGTATGTCTTTGTCAGTCCACTCTTTCTTCTCACTATTTGCCTGCTGTCCTATTTAAAGTTCACTATTCTATCAGCAGGAACTAGGGAAAGTATCAGGAAAACCTAACTCAAAGCAGCAGCCATAACCTGCCCTCTTTCTCAACAGCTGTTTCTAATATGCTATATGAAACTGTAACCCTAATTCTGGTATTGCTTTCTGAGCTATTTCAAGTTTCTCTTGCTCTTTTCCTGGAAAGAAGAATGATATGGAGAGAGACATGACTTTGAAAGATTAAGAGTAGTTCTGAGGTTTGAAAAAAAGACATTATTCTGACCATTTTCTTTTTTTCCCCTAGAAAATAAGTGTTTTGAAATTTTGATTTTTCAAAAAGACTTTTTATCTAGAAAAGAAAATTCACTAATCCTCTCCATACTAATAAATCATAACAATTCCATCAGCTAAAGATTCAGAAAAACCATGCAACTTCTCAGCCTTTCTCAGAACTTGTATTTCCTTCAAACAACCCATACTCTGTTGTTCTGTGACTGTAATATTGTGCATGATGCTTCTTTCCGTTCACCTTTAGATCTGACATGTCTGCTTTTCACTCTGCGTCTTCAGTTTCTCGAGGAATGTTGGTGGAGCCCGTGACCAAACCCAGGGCTGTAGTTCCCCTGGACCTCGTACAGAGCAAACAGCAAAGTAACAGGTGATGGAAGTGTAAATTAGGGGCTCGATGAGAATTAACAACAGAAGAAGCACCTAATTTAAGACAACTGGAGAACTGATGTTGAGAAACGAGTAAGAGCTGTAAGGAATACTTTGGAAAGGGGATAAGATGGAAGGATAGGAAGCGATTGAGCTGGAAGCTGAGCTGGGGCTTGGAGGTTGGAGTCACACACGTTTTTATTCAGCTGCAAATCCAAATATTGATCCCAAGTCAAATGTCCATATCCACCATGTTTATCAATGTGTAAAGGCTTTAGACACTATATCAACAGGCTTCCAAGAAATCCTTAATGATATATAGGCTGGTTCAGTTCTGTTCTCACTTTTGCACAAGACTGATCAAGTATCCAGAGAGAAAATGTAATACCTATTTTAACATTATCTCTTCCCATGGGGTACATAACATACACTTAAGCACCAGGACAAAATACTCTAAAGTATAGAAGCTATAGATACATCGAAAAAGGCTGGATTGCCCTGTAGTTTAATTTAAAATGACCACGTTTTTATTTGATATGTATGGAATACTCAAAAATGAAGTATCTCAAACCAGTGATATATTACTTTATTTCTTAGTTGCTATCTTCTCCCCCACTAATTCAAAAAATCATTCAAAAAGAGATATTTATCTTGAAATGTCAAATTTAAATGTTAAGGACAAATTTTCGTCTATAGTACATGAAATATATTTGGGAATTCAGCTGAAATGCTCTTACAGTGCCATCTGCTGAAAAGCAGCTGAGGCTACAAAACATTTGGCAATTATTTCTTGCTAAGATATCTGCAAATCCTTGGTCCATCCTGAGTACTTTTCAGCTGTTTATGCCCTGCAATATCACAGCACAAATCTGTAGACTCAGTACAGGGGAAACTACGAACGCTGCATTTGCCCATATTGGTAAGTGTATGGTGCCACTGGAAGGTAAGACCCAACTGTCTCAAACAAGAGGATGCAAGCATGCTTAGGGTTTAAATTGGTTTATGTATAGGCACAGCTCAAGGGCTGGATGTCAGCATCAATATTTTTACCCTCTGTCAGGCTGCCTCTCATAAATAAGCCTAAATTTAATAAGCTCTAACATGTTCAAGAAAAAAAAAAAAACCTGGTATGCATTGGTTAATAAATTTTTAAACTGGCTTCAATTCTCATCCAGAAATGCTTGTCAAGCATGTGACTAATTCTTTTAAAATGAAGAAGACAGACTGCATGGATTAAGGTAAGCTTTTGTCACAGCCTGAACTTGGGCCATGTGATAACAGCCCACTTGTCTGAACTCAAAGATGATTTTTCTTTTCTTTTTTTAATCAGCAACTGATCTGAGTTTCAAATTGGTTCTTAATTAGAGCTGAATATTTTTGTCCTGCTTGCTATGTTAAGCATACACATCCTTCATTATTTTTATATCACTTTATAAATTCTTCTGGCTTCTCAGTCCACAGTGAATCAAATTTTCAACAGGTCTCATGTAAGAGCTGGTCAGTAAGCTCAAAGCTGTGTACGTGCATCTCCACGGGAAATGCGGGGATTTTTTGGTGTACATACAGGTGTAAGGCATCAAGTCAGTGATTATTTCTTCCCTCCCACAGACTAAATTAAAGTTTGAAAATGCAGTTTGAAATGCAGGCTATTTGGCATTACCCCCCCTTCTTGAAAAGTTCGCAGTGGTCATTTCAAGAAGTAACAAAAGGTATTTCAGCAATTAATCACAAGCTGCACCCTGTCAGAGTGGACATTTCATAAATAACCAAGAGGCTGGAGTTCTTTTTCATATGATCTGTCATGAATAATTTAGACTTGTAAAAGCAAAAAACATCAGTAACTCACTGAAAGAGAAAAAGACTGAATTTCAATTAACTCTGTCAAGCAGCATGACTAATTCTACCCACAGCTCCATGGATGTAGGACTGGCACAAGTTTGCTCGTAAGTGCTGAGCACCGTGTCAGTGTCTGTTAGGTGACAATGTTCAAAGGTGTTCGTATGATTTATTGCTGTTAAGTGATATTGGTGTGAATCGCCCAAGCTAAGCAAAAATGTGTTTAAGCTTGGGTCTTCCATCTTTGTATTTTACAGGTTTAAATTTGTGTGTAACTGATTCAGAGACCTGAGCTAATTTCCCTAAATTCCTCCAGTGCAGTAAGATGTTCTTACTCCAGAGGGTAAATCTTAACAACTGAATTTCAACTCAGTTTCTGACTTGTGTTCCTACAAGCCTCTTTCCCTCTTCTCTCTTCTCTGTTTCTTCAGTATTGAAGAATTATAGGTAGATTAGCTTCTGGAGTCTCTTTAAATGCACATTCAAGCTCCTCCTTTTTTTCCCTTCGCCTTTCTTTGTTAAAAGCTCTCATAAACATCATAATGATAAACCAGTACTTAATAAAGTACAAAGAAGCTCTGGGGAAAATGGTTCTGATTTATCTCATTACAGACTGCTTCTGTAGCTAAGAATTTCCATAGTGAAAAAATTCACAAAAAAACCCCCCAAACCTTGGGGCAAAATATTCAAAATATGTGCATAAGTATCTGAAAGGTTTTGTAGAATTTGACAGATGCCTGTGTCTGTAGGTGCCTTCTTAGTCAGAAATTTTCATTCAATTTTCATTAAATTGTGTTTCAATCAAGACAAAATACTGTGAAATTTGCTAAAAACAGCACTGTCTTGGGTGACATTCATCTGTTTACTGGCAATGGTGGGTATATCAAGGGTTGTAGCTGTTACTTTAAAGTTTTTTAGTCAGTCCACTCCGTTTAGTAGCCATACCCTAAAAGAAGACTGATTTCTATGAAAGAAGTCAATTGGTAACTGCTGCATACTCTTGGAGCATTCTAAGGATTGTGAATTGTCTTCATGGTTGCAGCCAGCCTGATCCTGTTATCTTTTTCTGCTTGCAAAAATGGATTACTTCCAATGGACTTTTTTTTGAAAAATGCCCTCATTTTTGTATTGTTGTTACAATAATAGTAACGAGGATAATCTTAGCTGCTTATTTTGGCTCACAGAAACAACAGATTCATAAATGGAACTGATGGAGGACATTGTGAAATCTCCCAGCACGCTGCAGTATTTAAAGAGAAAAATAAATAACAAATGCAAATACTTCCCGAGTGTAACCATAGCTTAACACGGTGTCAGAGCCTCGCCATTTGTTTTCATTTAGATTCAGTAACTTTCACACAATTTTAGGGCGCGATCTAATGACCACTAAAATTCATGGACCAGGTGATCAATACTCTACAATGATTAAAGAGATCAGTACTTGACTGTGGCCTGCAAAACAGTTGGAAGTTTTTATTTTGACACCCCTTAAGGTACTCAAAGGTCACAATAAGGTCTCCTCGGAGCCTTCTCTTCTCCATGCTGAACAACCCCAACTCTCTCAGCCTGACTTCATGGGAGAGGTGCTCCTGCCCTCTGACCACCTTGGTGCTCCTCCTCTGAACTTGCTTTGTCAGGTCTTTCTCGTTCTTATGCTGGGGCCTCCAGAGCTGGATGCAGCACTTCAGGTGGGGTCTCAGAGTGGAGTGGAGGGGCAGAATCCCATCCCTCGCCCCGCTGCCCACGCTGCTTTGGATGCAGCCCAGGATATGGTTGGCTTTCTGGGCTGCGAGCACACGTTGCTGGGTCATGTTGAGCTCTTCATCCACCAGCAACCCCAAGTCCTTCTTGGCAGGGCTGCTCTCAATCCTGTTATTCCCCACTCTGTACTGATACTACGGCTTGCCCCAATCCGGGTGCAGGACCTTATACTTGGCAATGTATACATGGGCTCCCATATATGTGGGAACCTCACGAGGATCCCGCTGGGCCCACTTAGGGCATCATTTGGCATCACTGGGATCCCCAGGCATCACTGGCCTCAAATGTTCTGTACTAGATAGCAGGTATGCAACAGAACTTCAACATATTGACACAACCTAATCTACAAGTAGGTAGCAAAAAAGCCTTTCATTTTAGGTCACATTAGAATTTACTGCTCTATAAATAAATCATTATAGAGGCATTCTTTTAAAACGTGCCATAGGAATACTCTCTGTGCATTTTACATGCCCTGACAAGTTTACTTCAGTAGGGTATAGGTTTCCTGAATAAAGAAGTGATTTCTTCATTATCTTTGGAAGTCTACACCATGCTGCTGTGCACTGCACGCAAGCTGAAGCATTGTTTATGTGCACTCTGCCAGCTATCTTCAAGATGCTCAGTGTTCTTACACTCTTCTGCCAGCTCCTGTCCTAAATTACATATTTACAACACTAATGGCTTCAGGGAAATGAAAACTCAGGGTTGAAACCTCTCTGCCACTTTTCAAAGAGGCTGCTTTAATCCCCACTTTGGAGTTTCAGACACTTGCACTCCATCCAGCAGTTTTAGTAAAAACACTCAGCACATGTTCAACAAAACATCATCTTCGTCTCAGCATTTTGGACTACAAGTTACAGAAGTCAGGGAAACAAAGTGCTTAAAAAGAAAAAAATCTCTTGATCATTCCCCAGATCACACTCCTCATTATATACTGAAGAAATTAAAACTCCACCACTCTTCTAAATATCACAGCCATTGAGATTTCCTAGGGATGTGTAGAAGAATTGAAGTTAAAAGAGAGTGGGAGATAGTCCTGCATATTGGGGTTTGTCAGGACATTGCCTGCTGTGCAGCAGTCCAGAGAGAGAAGAAAAGCAGAGACAAAATGCACTTGTCGTTTCTACTTGAAGGTATGGTGCATCCTCTTTTGAATAAAAAATATCCTGTTTTGAATAAAACTCAATCAGAAAAATACTAGCAGAAACAAGGACGTTGAGTACACATTTAAGAAGTGAACATCTGTAATTTCTATAACCATCCTTTCCTTTCCCTTTCCTTGCTCTTACCTGTCTTGTTACAGAGCCTTCACTAATATTCGCCCCGGGTAAGGTGCAGCAGGAGCTGCAATCTCTTTTTAAAACTTAACGCTAAAGGAAGAAAAGACAAGCTCTCAGCCATGTAGACCCTTCCTTGATTATGTTCCCAAAATTCTGTGTTTCTTCCTGCTAACTGGAGGAGTTTGTTTAAAGATATGTTTATCCAGCTTGTTAGGGAAAAGATGTGAATGCAGGAGCAGACGAAATGGAGATTTTTTTCAACTTGGTTTAGGGCTAATTTGCATTCTTTTTGATTAATATGGATAATATTTGTTAAAATTTTTGGTCAATAGGGGTTTATATCAGGCTGCTAAATAGGAGGCATCTGACCACCTCGGGGCTTCACTCTGGCATTTTTTCTGGGGTTGTTACTGGCCTGTAATTCAGCTGGGCTTTGGGAAGTTCATGGCTCCTCATCACACGAAGCGTAACTATACTACAGACCCATGACTGGAAAGGCTGGGAGGAACACCAAGTCTGTGGTTTCGTCTGTGAATTTTTATAAACCTAGATCACTCTCCTTACTGATGCATCCCAAGTTCTCTTCCAGTAAAATTTAGTGGTATTCCATTGCTACCAAACAATTAAATATTCTGCAAAAGCGAGAGCTCGATTTCTGTCACCCAATTTGCATTTAGTGACAACAAAGGCAGAATCCATCCTAAGTTATAGAATTTGTAGACTCAATTTAGCTACGCACTTTTAGCAGTAAAAAAGAAAGGGAGCTGGGGAGTGGAGGTGAATGTGCTTGTTAAAATAGCACAGATATGGTCTGTCTAACTCCAGTCCCTAAACAGGGAAAATGTGTTTGCATGACAAATTTGAAGGTAGAACATGTTTAGCAGAAATAGTGCTTCCCAGCCTTCACAGGCATATAAGGCAAGTTCTGCAGTTTACACTGTGCTTTACTCTGTATTGACCTGAAGAGATGGATATTGACAAAAAGGGAAAGGTCATTATTAGCCTGTAAGATTGAATTGGAATGATGGGTCTATATAGCCAGCTTTAACAACTTGTTGCCGAACATCTGTTTTAATGAAATTCATAGAAAAAACCCCGTAACGTATGTGTTTCTAAATCTTTTGAAAATGGTGAATTTTCCAGTTTGTTTTTCAGAATTCTATTTCAGTTTATTGTCCAGATCCTCATACATTTTCAAAATAGCAATACTTAGCATTGCCATAACAGCTTATATGTTCCTGGCTGCATGCAAACAATTACTGATGTGCATCCACGTTGGCACAAATTAAGCCCACGTGTAGCTTTGTCATGCACATTCAATTTCTCTGTCATTTAATCTCAGTTGTAAACGACAACTTTGGAATTCTCTGCCTCTCTAAATCTGCATTTCTCATTGAATCTAAATGGATCTCCAATATATAAATAACTGCACCAACCCTGAATATTGCTCTCAATTACTTTGAGTTTGCTGCTGCTCACGTGGCGTTCACGTTGGTCTTTCATGCTGTTTGCATTAGGAAACCTCTCCTTTCTAAAACAACCTCCTGCATTCAGAACAACTCAATCCAAGGTTGAATTTTTTGAGCTTCTTCTCTGACTTTTAAAAAACTGTACAACTGGTGGCCTGTGGCTACAGCTCACCTATTGTTCTTTTAAACAAGACTTCATTTGGAGTCACAAAGGTTAGAACTGGTTTTGAACAAAAGAAGTGGGTCTGTTTCATAGAATGCAAGCTGAAATTCAATGCAGAATTACAGTGACAATAATAACATCTTATTACAAACAGACCATGCATTTTGTAGGTGCCCAATAAGAAAGGATCAGGCCACGGAAGCATCATTTCAGACAGCTGCTGCACCCCATGGGTAGCAAAACCAGATTCACTGATTTTGCCTACAATGTTATTATGGAGCAGCCCTTTCCGGGGACCAGAGATGAATTTTCTGTTTTATTTCTGGCTGTAGCACCAGCCTTAGGGCTGACTCTGGGGAAACTGCAAGGAAACCTCCAATGCTGATGGTGACACAATACACAAGGAAAGGGACATCTCACCACCACAGGCTACATGTCACACCCTGCTGCTGGGCAAGGAGGCTCAGTCTAGCCCCTCTGGGCTAACAAAGTGCTCTGGACAGTTAACAGCCGTGATTATGGGAGCAGAGTGCTGCCTAACAGCTTCTCATTGCTAGTTGTTGTCACAGCAGATGGAATTTAGGCTTGCAGTAAGTTCAACCTGCTCATGGAGCAGTGTAAATGGGCAGACCCTAATCTTCCCTGTGGCCTGCATTTCAGGCTGTTAGGTTCAGTTTGAGCATTCTTCAAACTTCAAAAAATGAAGTGCTTGTTAATAGGAATATTAAATTCACAATTCAGACCTTAACAGGTAATGGAGGAAGATAAGATCAAGATCAGACAAACCCAGAAGCCAATGTTAGTTCACATGAGCACAGGCAGTTCAGCTAAGGAACATAGACATGCTGGAAAGGACTAAGAAGACCTGTCTAGATGTCTAGATATCTGTCTATTATCTGATAAAGGCCTACAAAGTTCATTTAGAGCAGATCAACTCTATGGAACAAGAGCCTCTGTACAATACAGAAATTAATAGTAAGTGCCTTGCCCAGATACTCTACATATTGCAACAGCTACCTGCAAAGAAAATACTTCAAAAGCAGGGAATTATTTCAAAATCATAATGAAATTAGGAAAGAATGAGATCCTTGCACTCGCTGGAAGGCATTACCGAAAGCAAGCTGCAGCTAGAGGGAAACACAGAGACCTTAAATGGTTCTCCAAGGTTTCTTTGCTTTATTGTTTTACTCACTCATGCCTCATTTGGGCACAGATTTCCTTCTTGCTAGAGGTGTACATGTCCATGGTGGTCCATGTTGGTTAAGGTAAATGAAGACACTTCTCCTTTAGAGTAGAAAACAATAAATAAAACCCTATTTTGACTGAAAGACAATGCTAAAGAGACCTTTGAGCTCTGTTCACTTTTCAGTTCCTGGTTTGTCTGGGTAAGGATTTCATAACTGCTGCTAAAAGGCAAACCTTGGCTTATTGACAGGAAGAGATGTGCGCAGATCCATGTAGTAACCACATTCCACTTCAGGCATTTTCCACCAGCACCAGTGGGTCCCAGACCTGCCACTGGCCCTCCTTCATTTCAGCGAAATTCTGTCCAAAGATGGGCAAGCATGACCCAGCCTAAAATATTTCCTTTTACTCTAAAGTGAAAACAAAAACAAATAAATGTGTTATGAGGAGAATGCTTCTCAAGGCACCATTTCTGTAATAATTTATAAACAACTGTGCAATTTAAGCCAAGTGTGCTATGTGTCTACTAAAAGTATTTAAAAGATACCCTTGCTGTTATGATAATTAAACAAGCATGAGATGTAAAGTAACAAATGCACAAAAATAGCCCAAGATGACTTATAAGTACAATATCAAAAAAGCTAAATTTAATAAATAAAATAGAATCATGTGGTGACAGTGAGACAAGAACATAAAATCCACAGAAAATAATGTACTAAAGAGTAACAAAAAAACCTTGTCTGAAGGGCAGAAAATTATGATGAATGATATACTGAAGGAGAAAATAAAATATTGGTGAGCAAAAGACTTCAAATGCTCAAGGCTGCATGAACAGTGTGATTATTCACAGTGATTACTGAATGTCCCTGAGTTTTCTCAATGCCAGTAGCATTCCATTTCTTCCTAAGACCAGCAGAGCATTGTGCAGGAAGTGAAATCAGCCAACTCTTTAACTAAACTAAAGGCAAGCAAGGTTCTGTACCACTTTCAGACACTTTTCCTGGAGGAATTAAATCACACCCATAATTAAGCTGAACAGGAATTTGTCTCCACTACTGCCCTTAAGAAATAATAGGAAGGAATCTTAAAAGACTCTAAAAAATGTCTTTCCCTCAATATCAGATCATTTTTTTAAAAAGCATTGCTTTCTTTATTTATATATGAAGTGCTATTACTTTTCCTGCTAACTGTGACTTTTTTACTAGAGAGAAAAAGCCACTCCTTATTCCTAAATACAATGTAATTCTTCCCTTCCTACAAGCAGTACTAAAAAATGGGGAAATTTTTAAATGCAGATTAGTTTGGTGTGACCCCTGGATTGGCAGGCCAAACTTTAAATGACCAATATACTCTTAGATACTGAGTAAAATTAGGCTTGATAAGGCCTCATAGAGTTTTCCATTTATGCTGTGTAAATATTATTACATATTCTTCTTATATTGATAGCAGAGTTCTGACCTGCTCAATCAAAATCTTTAAAATTACCAGGGCAAGGGCCATTTACACCTCGCAATAATTTCCAGGTGCTTTGTTTTCTTTTTGCAGCTCTCCCTTTAACAGATGCATGTAAGAACTTTTAGTTCAGAGATTTAGCATCAGAGGAGAGGCAAACAAGTGATTCTCATGTTGTCTCACCTTCCCACCTTGAACTCTGTGAGTGTTGCTACTGATACACTATTTAATTGGTATCATTGTGGGGAAAGGTCCACCTAGATTAAATGTAAGCTGTCGTAACATTCTGGATGTGACCAGGCAATGTCCTTTCACATCGTGTGAGAATTTGTTTTCCCATATTTAAAGCCTTCGGTTCCCTAACTTCACCAATTCATCTGAATAGATTAATTAGGACCAGGATCCATTCAGCTTTCAAGTTGGAAACATGAAAAAATTCTGAATTTTCTTGGCTTCCAGACTCATAATAATCTTTTATTTTTGCCTTTGTGTGCATGTGATTAATAGTAGCACTAAGTTTTGGCTTAGCAGAAATGAATACCTGTCCAGACACCCTTTAAAATATTGCACAGCAGAAATTTTATGAAAAAGCCTGTTGAAGATGTGAAGGCTTTGATTCTTCAGAGATTGATGCCACTGGTTGTCTGGAGTTAGATGTGTCAGATCCGTGTTTCACTGTCAATTGAAATGAACCCAGAATTAAATGGAGTTCAGTCCTCTCATTTTCCTCATGACATCAAACAGCTTTGGAATTTGCTTGCACTTCAAATAGAGAGAAAAACATCCTTTTGACGTGCTGCTGGTTAGAGCACTGTTTTCTAACATGAGGGCCACTTTCTGCTAAGAAGTCACACTAGGGCCAAGTTTGTAACCAGTGTTTCAAAGAGGCAAAAACGGGAACCAAGGGGAAGTTTCACTCTACCTTTCAAAATAGGAAATACAAAGACTGAGAAAATAAAATCCCTAAAGGAAAACAAATCACTTTATAAATCTGGGGGGGAAAGGATGGCCACATTAATGGTCACTGCATCTCAGCACTCACAAACTGCATCTGGTCTGCAATACACAGGCTGAGTGTAACCCCTCTTATCCTTGAGAAAACAGTAATATATGCAAGTATCACTTTCGCAAAGTCTTGCGTTTTCTGTGGTGTCAGCAAAGGTTTGACATTGGGAACTTTGCAGGCTCATTTTCAAAGCTGAGAAAAATTATGTCACTTTGGCTCAAGAATTCTATATGTACATCTATTTTATTTATGCTGAGACATTTTAGGTCCAATCCTATATGTGGTATTTACCTACAGCTCAGGCTGTGAGCTCATCTGAGTAATTCACTTTTTCTGCCCATATGTTTACTACTAGTGATTTAAACAACTAGTAGATCATGAGAATAATTTCTATAATACATATAATAGTTCTAATATCTACGTGTCTTGAGCTCTGTACTCCCTGTTTAGGGCTGATTCTGAAAAAAGAATGTATCTTTTCTCATTCCTCAGATAATATAAAACCTCCTTTTTTTTTTTTTTTTTTCTCTCTTTGCTTGGATGTTATAGCTATAGGTACCTATTAGATTATGCATGATATGAAATGTAAAATATTTCAGAATTCTCACTGAGAGAAAAAACCAGAAAACTATTAAATTACATAAAGTATTTTTTAAATGTTTTTAAATTTAAAAACTCTACAGAGAAAACATTACAAAAAGAAGGAAAAATTGTACATTTATATCAAGTTTAGTACTTCTGACTAACTAGAGATGTCAATCAAATATAGTAAAAAAATTGGCTCTGACAGAGGAGTTCTTTAAAACGACTTTGGCTGAGGATAAAACAAGTCTCAAATTTGCACATGAAGTTTTCGGAGCCTCACACAACAAGCTTCAATAAATTATTTTATTCTCAGTATTGTAACTTTCCCCTGCTTTATAAGCAGGTTACATTCTTATTCTTGTTACGTTGCTCAGCTGGCTTCAGCCCAACTTGATATTTTGCTGCCCTTTTCATCTTTTCTCTGCAGCTTCTGATTGATTGTAATTTTTTTCTTCTTTCTCTGTCTTGCTTGCATCATCCTTTCCTCTTTCCACTATAGGGCATTTATTATTGCCCTTTCTCTTAGGAGCAGTCACTGCTGGATACATATTAGATGTTTTTTGATCCTCGCCTTTTCTTTTTACTGAGAGATGGCTGTCTCTTCTGTCACTTGCCATTGTCAGACAGATCCCTAGCAACACAAATCTGCAGAACTCCACTGCCTTCACTGGAATAACTCTGCTTTGTATTAGCAGAGGATCTAGCTTAAAATTCAAGGATGCTTCTCGCGTTATACCTCAAGAACTACATCATTACTTTCTCTCTTCAGTTTGAAGTCTTGTATTTAAAGAGAAGGACACAGTACCCTCTTTTAGTAGTACAGTATCTTTTAATAAGGTTTATATACTTTTAAAATGTAAAATAGATTTTACAAAATCTTTTTGGTTCCACTCATCTAGATGGTCACATTTATTTTGGGGAAGATCTGTAGAGACTTTTGATAGGAGATAACATGACACTGGCACTGAAATAATCCTTAAGGCTGTGAAATCAACAGATTGAAAGATCTGTCAAATAACAGGAATAGAGCTTGGAAGACAGACACTTCTGCTGCTCTGTACCTTGTTACTATTTAAATTACTGTAGGAATATAAAACTCAGCCTAGAACCAGCAGCAAAGTCTGAGTGAGGTGGAATCCATCCATCACAAGTGAGGTGGAATATACTTTTGAACCTTGTTCAAAAGGTGACATTTGAGACTATTCCTGTAAAACAGGCCGGGGTTTCAGTGACTGCACCAGCACTTCCTGACTGATCTTTTGGGTGGAAAACCAACTATCAAACAGCAATCACTGTTGTTCCCAACACAAATGCCCCTTTAGTGAACATCATAACTCTCTCCAAAGCACAGACAGATCTGTGTAGCTTTGTACCATGGCATTACTGGACTAAGGTTCCTATTTGCCATTGTTCAGGGGACATAAGCATTAACTGGATAAAAAAATCTATGAAAACCTGTCTAACATTTCCCAATTAAAAGAGAGAAGATGGAAAATGTTAGATCAGTTCTGAACTAGACTGCCAGAGAAAGGAGAAGGAAAAACTGCAGTTTTCTGCTGATTAAGTAGGAGAGCAGTGCACCGAGACAGAAGTCTCCCCCACGTCATCATGGATGGATGCATCCATCCTTCCCCATCCTTGTTGGGGAAGGCACCTGTGCCTGACCTTCTCCAAGATGATGTGAAGCTTTGCCATCTCGTGTTTCTGTGCCCCAAAAAGGAATCAGGGCTGTGTTCCTTTTTGGGCCTTGACCCAGTAATACTCCCACTGATCAAATTAGCTGTAGGTAAGCCCTTAGCCACTCTTGTTGGAAGTGATACCACCCCAATGTACTCCCCTGTACACCACTGCTTGTGTTTCTAGAGGACTGGACAATGGAGTGCTAATTTCCCTGGTGAGTCAGGTAACATTCCTATGGAAACCAGAGGATTCCCTCACTCTTCATTATGCCATCAAGTTCTAAATAATTCATATTTATAAATTTCTTCTGATGAGGGAATATTACATAATTCTGAATTAATTCTTTTTCCGTAAATCTGATTTTTTTTCCCTTCTGTCCTGCAGCCAATAAGATGCTATTAAATAATACAAGACACCTGCTATTTTGCACAAAGCTGAGATAAGGGGTATTATTGCTCCCTTTCTGTCTTTTTTGAGTGTCTTATCTATAACCTGTGCAAAACTGCTTTTGCCTGTGTTCTTTCATCAGCACAGCATAACTGCAAAGGCCACCTCAAAAGTTCTGTGATACCATAATTCAGGTGTTAGATGCACACAAAGTCTTTACTTTTAGTTTTCGCCTGTACTACTAGGAAGGCTACTCTTTGGCCCTTCAGGAGAATAGAAGGACACACTATAACCATAAGAAGAAACTTTATTTTCTGAAAAGTAGGCTAGTTGTTACATTTGTACAGAATAGCATTTTTACATTGTAGCGTCTAAGATCCTAGTAACAGATTTTAATACCATTCTGAGTTAGGTGAACTTCTAGTAATCAGATGTTTTCTGTTGCTCTTCCTAAGTTCTACTGGGAGTGATTTGCTAATCCTAGGTTGCAGTTGTCTTCATCTTAACAACCTCTTTTTTTTTTTTTTTTTTTTTGGACATGTATTAGTAGTACTTTTTTTAATAATACGTTGACACTGTGTACTGGTGGTATAGCAGCACTCTTGGAAAGTATGTGAGGTAAATTTCTTATGCCTCAGAGCAGAAAATGGATGAGAGGATGGGATACTCGCATCAACAGTATCACCTCACATAACAGTAAAAAAGTGGGTGAATACTACAATACGGATAGAATTTATCCTGAATGGGCTCTGAACAAAGAAGGACTTTCAGTTCCATCTGTTTGGCATTCTCTGTGGTTTTCATAAAGTTTTAAAAACCCTTTTATTACTTAAGTCAAACAACTATAGGCTTTTGCCCAAACTGAAATACACCATGACTACTCTGTGGACATATGTTTGGGCATATATTATGCATTACATAATCTTACACCAATAAAACTTCTTTCATGCTAAAGTGCTTTAATAACTGCTAGCCATAATTGGTTTTGGCCTGTCTGGGTGGTATTTACTGTGAATGAGCTCTTCACAGATTTTGCAGCTGTACTCCTCTGGTGCCAGATTGGAGCCTTGCTGGGTAGTAATCAGAGAAGTGCTTCGTCAGCTAAAGGACCATGGCCAGACAAATTTGGGAAAGTCAAAGCCTTACCTGCCATTGCTTCATGTTATGCAGTCACTGTCAGGTCTGATACTTGCTCTTTCATCTTGGAAGCAAAAGTATAACATCATCCTTCTGTCCTGTATAGGCAAATCTGTCTGTATCTTGGTCAGTCCTTCCTTCCTTCCTCCCTTCCTCCCTTCCTCCCTTCCTTCCCTCTTTCCTTCCTTCCTCTGTGAATACCAGGACAAAACAAACAAAAGAATACTTAAGGGTGTGCTTCACAGACTCCCAGTCTCCATGAGCAACATAAATATTCAGTGTGTTCTCTGCTGTTCTGTTTAGCTGGAAGGACCACAGCGTTGCGGTGGCTCGGCCCACTGGTGGGCCGGGCGACATCCAGTGGGTGGATTTCCCCGCCCAAGACTCCGACCCTGAGGGCGGGTCTGAGGGCGGGACTGAGGTCTAAAGCCACATCCCACTGGGTGTCGCCTTCAGCAACATCTCTCCTCCCTTTTCCCCAGAAAGTTCTTTGTTCCCTAACCCCTGATTGGTTTGTTTAAATATGTCTCCTCCTTCCCCTCTGGAAAGTTCTATGTTCCTCGGTTCACTATTGGTTTGTTTATGTATGTTCCTCCCCTACTCTTCCCTGATTTGTCAACCCCTGTTACCACCCCGAAATCCCATTGGTCTGTTACCCCGGATCCTCCCCTGTTAAAAAGCGGTGCGCAGAGGGCTCTGGGCTCCTGTGCGGTGCTTCTCCCTTTGGCTTGAGCCCACGCTGTGGGTAATAAAGCTGGACTGTGAACACCAAACCGGAGTCCCTCTCTCTCCTTTGCCGCTCTCCTCGCGCCTCCACGACACCCTTGCTGCAGCCTGCCATCGGGGAAGCCACTGCAAGCGCCCCAACTGCAGACAGGGGTTGGCTTGATCCCGCTCAGACCGGAGACGCCGCCACCCCTTGTCGTCTGCCTGGCCACCGGGCGGCCAGCAGCCGCGACACCACAGCAAATAAATCTACCCTAACCTGTTCTGTACTCTGAGGAAAACCAGCAAAATTTGGTTTGGCATAGAGTCCATGAAAGAAGAAGCTAAAGTTTTGGACTTTGTCCTTTCGGGGAGAAGATGAGAGCCCATACGCTCCAGGATAATGATGGGAAAAGATGCCTGTTCTCGGAACCTTTCCTAACATGCAAGAAAGGTACGAGGTGAGTGTCTACCCATCTTCTGTCACCCACACCTTGGGGAAGCCACACTGACCTTTCTCGCACTGTTTAACAGTTCTGAGGTGGTTGCATCCCAGCACAGTCACTCTCCCATCACCAGGCAGCTGCCTGACACTGAGATGGCTGACACAAAAGCAAAATAATCTGGAATTCTGTAAGAGATGGTCTGGGCTTTATCACAATGTTATGCCAGTAATGTCCATAAAATTAGGGCTCTTTTTTCAGTTTTGCCGCCAAATATGTGGAGAAATAAAAAAACCTGTATGGAATATGCATCTATATGCATTTGATAAAGCCAATCATATTCAGTTGAAATCTGTTTTAAGACAAGTTTTAACTATCGGCCCATATAGGCTGAATCACCTAGAAGCACCTCTGCTAAACTACATTCATGAAGCTTTTGAAGAAAAAAAAAGGTCTTACAAGCATGTATGTGTGTTTACATGTAAAAGGACATTAAAATAAAACATGAGGTTTTAATCAGGACAGTCAATTTTCATAAATACAAAGAGATTTAGATATTTGTCTATATCATGTTAAAAGCTTTGAGAAGCAGGGTTTTTTCTGATAGCTCTGCAGATGACTGTTTCCAGTACTAGGGGTATGGGGTGCATTCTTGTCCTTTGGTGGTTTGCTCTTGAATTCAAAGGAGATGGAACACCCTCCACGGACTCAGGAAGGACAAAGAATCTCTAAAGTCAAAAAATGTGCCCCATAGTCCCGATATTTTCTTGAAAGTAAACTTTCTAATATCACTATTTATCAAATTATGTTCAAAACCATGAGGTGAAAAGACAGCTTTGGGCTTTTTTCCATATCCCTCAGGATCTGAGAGGTTATTGTCCCTTATTTTTTTTTTAATGTATTTTCTGAATTTTTCTTTTTGCTCTTTGTTCCAGCACTATGCAAAAAAGATACTTCCTTTCCTTTTTGTGACTGCACTTCAAATATTTATCCTGTAGTTACTGTTTATCCTAGCTGCCTGTACTTGGTACTTCATTTTCCCCTTCACTGTCTGAAATCCCAGTACATTGTCAATCCTAAGAAGGAAAAAGCTGCACAGAACATCAGCTGATGTTAATTAACCTTGATTGCAGGGAAGCTGCTTTTTTATGCTGGTGAATCACAAGGCCTCAGTTTTCACCAATGATCAAAATCACATCCTAATAGGGATGTGATAAATTGGGGGCAAAAATCTTCCAATTTTCACTTAAAATTACACTGAGGAATAGGGAATTATTCCAAGTGAAACCTTATACAGAAATTCAAAATGTTAACTGACAAAATATTTGGAAATATCTATAATTTGTGATTATATTACATGTTAAATCATGCCCCATCTGCTGGGCCTTCTGATCTTTTTTCCAATTACAGATATTTACATTATGTTTTGCGATTTTTGTTTTAATAAAATGATATCTTTTTTAATTTAAAACTGTAGGATTATACTACTAAATAGCAAGTACAGTAAGATTGTACTATTTTATTTACAAAATACTGCACATTTACAAAATCAGTTACCCAGTCTCTCTTGGCGAATATTTAATATCTCCTGGTTGAAATTAGACATTACATATGATTCCAGTGGAAATCACCATGGGAACATTTCATTATTTAAGTCTGTGAGAGGCTGTAGGGTAAGGGGCTTAGACATCAAAGTTTAACAACGTATTACTAAATTTAAGCACTGTAAAATTCTCTTTTATTATGTTAGAGTATAAAGGTCAAATATGACTTTAAAATAAATGGTAAATTTAATCTCTGTTATAACTCTATGGAACTGCATGAGAGAAAGAAGAAATGTGGTATGGGGAAGACAAGAAAAAGAAAATTGAACTGAATTGAAGCAAAGAAAAGTACTTCTAATGTATAAAAACTACTGGAGCATATTTTATCAAAGTTCCACATGTGGATTAAATTTTTATTATCCTCTTTAAATTGCTAGACTCCTTTTCCGGCAACATGCTGAAAATCTGTAACATCTAAAGATATGAAACACAATCCAATATTTATACAGTATATATAGTATATATGAAATATTTATAATATTTATTCAGTGTATATAGTCTGTTAAATTATTATATACAACAAGTGATAATATTGCAAGCTGTTATGATGATACCAAAAGTAAACACATTATTTCTGCCAGATACCTTCTTATAGATGTACCACCTATTACACATATGGACACAATTTCTACTTCAAAAGATTAAAAAAGGCCCATGGCTACAGTGAAGTCACAGGAATGTAAAGGTTGATCTGACACTTGAGATATTTTATTTATAAAACAGAATTTTGGTCTGTTTCTTTTTTACCTTGCAGCCTGAATACCTATTTATATGTGTTTGAAGTGGCTGTAAAATATTAAAATTGAGATAATTATTTCCAGCTCCTCACATTGGATTGAATGGTTTACATGTAGGTAAGAGACAGCCAGTGTTACTAGACAGTGATGAAGCTGACATACCTATGAACAGCTGCCTTCTAGCACGTATTGTTTCCCAATGCCATCAAGAATCTTCAAACAGGCTGGTTCAGCATTACATTTCCTGGATCTCTGAAAATACTTTCTCTTTACTGCATTTTTTACATAACCATTGCTGGAAGCATTTCAAAAAATATCTTTACAGTATTCTTGTTCTGAAAGGATAGTAACATATTATATCTGAAAACCAGTTGCTGAGTACAGTTCACACTTGCATCACTCCAAGTTATCTGTCTGTCCTTGTATCTGTCTAACAACTAAGAATTTGTTCATGGCAAAGATATGGAACTGTCACTTCATTATATAAAATATTTATATATTCTTCCTACAAACATTACAGTGAAAACTCTAAGGTTTCTAAAACATGTCAAAAATTCTTTTCTGAGTCATTTTCCTGTCTGGTAACACCCCAGTGCAACCCATTCTGGTCCTTCATTACAATTACTGTTAGTTGAACATAAATGTCCTTGGAGATTTTCATCTGTAGAGAATGCTGTCTAAGCAGACTGTCCTGTAACCATGGAATCCCTGCATCACAGAAGAGCTTGGGCTGGAAGGGTCATCTACTACAACCATCCCTGCAAGGAGCAGGGACATCTTCAACTAGATCCTGTTGCTCAGAGCCCCATCCAGCCTGACCTGGAAGGTTTCCAGGAATGGGGCACCTGCCACCACTCTGGGCAATCTGTCTTGTTTCACCACCCGCATTGTGAAATATCTCTTCATTAAATCTAGTCTAAATCAAACCTCTGTTAGTTTGCAACAGACCCTACTAAAATTTTTTTCTCTATCTTTCTTAGAAGTCCCCATTAAGTATTGAAAAGCCACAATAACCTCTCCCCAGACCCTTCTCCTCTCCAGGCAGCACAGCCCCAGCTCTCTCAGTTGTTCATCACAGGCCTCTGATCATTTTCATGGCCCTCCTCTGGACCCACTTCAACAGGTCCATGCTTTTCCCATGCTGAGGACTCCAGAGCAGTATTCCACACGAGGTTCCACCAGAGCAGAATCACCTCCCTTGACCTGCTGGCCAAACTTTTGATGCAGCCAAGGACACGACTGGCTTTCTGGCCTGTGAGAGAACACTGCTGGCTCACAATGAGCTTTTCATCCACTAGTATCCCCAAGTCCCTCTCAGCAAGGCTGCTCTCAATCCATTCATCCCTCAGCCTGTGTAGATGCTGGAGTTTGCCCCACCCCAGATGCAGCACCCTGCACTTGGCCTT
>VZRV01008517.1:183585-250525 GCA_013398115.1 Falcunculus frontatus | reverse complement strand
GTGGGTCCGCGCAGCCGGGGCCGCTGAGGGAGCTGCCCCGACCGCCCTGGCGCGGCGGCCTGGCACACCGGGCCACTCGGTTGTACCGTAGCGCTGTCTCAACAATAAAATGAATCTGTCCCTCACGGCTGCGTTTCCATTGTGTTGGCTCGCCGTAGGCGTGCTGGGAGCGCGTTTCTGCAGCCGCAGGCAGCGGGATGCAGCAGGCGGCCCCCCCGCGACAGCGCAGCGCTGGAGCGGGCACGGTGTCAGCGCCCGGCCAGGCTGTGCCGGGCTGCGGGGGGGCCTTTGAGCTTCCTGGGGCCGCGAGAAACCCCCCGTTCCTTCCACTAACCCCCCCAAAATAGGGGGAATGATGATGAGACGGTGTTTAATTATTCTCAGCGAAATATTGAGCGTTGTTTAAACTATGGGTTGCATCTCTTCATTTTTGTCAGACGCGTTCTTGATCGGTAAATTCTGTGCTCTCGTAAGCTATGAGAATTGGAACGTTTTGGTATTGAACATAAAAATAAATTGTGTAATTGTCACCAGGCAATTAATCCAGAAATGCTAAAGCAGAAACGGGGGAGAGGGTTGCAATTTGCAAGATCATTTTTAAACCTCACTATGTAGAAATTTAAACTTGATAGTACACGTTTTCAGTGAAGTGTAACCAGTGCTTTATTATGTGGTTTTGTTGTTTGTTTGGGGTTTTTTTCTCTTCAGGTCCCTCAGTCAGGTGGAAATTGAGACACTGATCTCTTCTGCTAAACTTGTAGATGATGAAAAAGGACTAACTTTATTCTCTTCTCACGGGTAACTCCGAAGAACTGCAGAAAAGAGAGTTTGTTTTAACACTGACTCAATATCCCTCAAGTTAAGGTCGTACAGTAAAAATACCTTTTTCCCCTCTTTTTTTTTTTCCTTTGGAGACTGTAATGCTAGGCCTCGTAAGACAGTTTCTTCTTTTCCAGCATGCGTTAGCTGCAAGTTCCTATCTTGCTTTAGTGTGTTTAAGGGAAACTTCTGGCTTCCCTTTATTTATTAGCTAGATAGTGGGTCCCCAAGGAACACCAGAGACAGCGGTTTGGAAGTATTCCCAGTAGCTGTCAGTGGAGGTAGATGTGTTTTGCGGAGGGGTGTTAGCTATGAGCCTGAGTTACACCCTGAGGCTTTTATGGGAGCCTCTGCCAGTAAGTCCTTATCAGAAATATCAGGAGACCCACACTGAGCATTGCTACAGCACCACTGTCCTAAACCATCGGTAGCTGAACATGGAAGGAAGAGCAGTGGTTGTTGAAGTCCGTGGCTGTATGGCCTGAATATACATTCTTTAGCTTGTCTGTTGCTGGAGAAAACATGTGAAAACTTCAGTGTGATTAAGATTAGTTGATCTTGAATAGTTCTTTTCCTTCTTGCTGCCATGGCGTTAATGTCCTTCTCAGGCTTAAGGAAGGAGGGGATAAAGAAAAAAAAGCATCCTCCAAACCTGTCGGTACAGCTGCTGCATTGTGGTAGAAGTTGCACCAAATTACTCTTGAATTTAAATTCTTTGCTTTTATGTTCCAACCCCAGGATATAGGTCTTCCCAAGTCAGTGAGAAGCATCATCTGAGGGCATAGTTAAATGATAAGTCGCTGTGGTCTGTTGCCAAGAAAACCCACAAGCATATCTGGCACAAGAATTTCAACCCCTGCATCACAGTCTGCTACTTCACACTTGCCAGAAGTGTTCTGTGGACCTGTTTACAAAAAGAATCCACCAGAATCACCTGAACTTTTAGAAGAGAAAAAGCTAAACTCCCAGGAGGGAGGGTATGAGAAATATGAAGTCAGTTTTTTTCGCTGCAGAAAACAAATTGCACAATATTTTTCTTGTCTCTGAAGCAGCCTGTCATTATGAAGCAAGCTTCATGACTTGCAGTATTTTCTCCTTAAATAATGCGGAAACAGGATCACAGAGGTGGGATGAAAGTCAGGCTTTGGATAAGTGCTGGAACTGATAATGTCCTTGGCTTTTTGTTAGCTCATCTAACCTCTAAAGCATCAGCCTTCTAGAATAAAAGTATGGGCAAAGGCCATAATAATTTTGCTTCTGGAAAAAAGACATAGAAAATAGGCAAGGGTTTCAAATGTACAAGACTTTCTTTAAAATAAAAAATCATTCTCAAAGGGCACAATGGGAAGAAAATTTTTTCGGGCGCATATTGTTTTTAGAAAGAAGACCAAACCACAAATAACTGTGCTTTATCTATGTATCTAATTATGTTCTTTTAAGCTTAGTGCTGCAAATGGGGAAATGAGACCAGAACTCACAAGATGTTTATTAAAAAAATATAATGCTTTTTGAAGGGAATGGGAATATAGTTTTATTTCTGAGCTAGAACCACAGCTTATAAGAAGAATTTGTGGAAGGGCACTTCTTACTATCTGCCAGAACAGTTTCATTCTGAATGATGGTTAGAAAAGCCCAGCACATCCATTAATATTATAGTTCATTTAAAAAGATCTGAAAGTACGCAGTTACTTTAATATCTTTAGTTTCTTTTTTTATGAAGCTCTTTTAAAAAAAATTTTTTTTGAGGGCAGAAGAAATTCTGCAAGTTGCAGCCCTCCAGTCATGAGTGCCTTTTGGTGCAAAAGGAGTTGAAGAGGATACTGTCTGAGGCCCTTTTTAGGTGCAGCTAGCTTCTGCTTTTCTCCAAGCCTCTTTAAAAAAAACTGTTGTAAGGCTGCAGGTATTTTGTTTATACCTAAAAATGTACACAGGCAAGTTATTCAACTGAATATTTCTTGGTTATCTAATACTTTGTGGTGTGTGTTGTCTAAATTGGTGATTCTGATGGTCACTGCTAGCTGAGAAACTTTGTTTTAAAAAGATGAACAAGGTAATCAATGAAAGCTATGTGTAGTCACTAAAGATTGGAGATTCAAGGGAAAATGAAAGTGGCTTTTTTTCCCTAGTCCTTGAAGGTGCTGCATGTGAAAACATGGCACACTAAAATACTTGTGAAAGCTTGCACTCTCCCTGCTGGCACTGGGCTGTCCGTGCTGTGGCTCTGGGTTATGGTAATGCTGGCAGGACCCACTTGCTCCACGATTATTTCTGAATGAGGTGTGGTGGAATAATGTCTTGGAATGGTCTCTGCTTTGCCTTACTTGTTTTTAAAGGCTTTTTCCATTCACACACCAAATCCTCTAAAAGCAAGTTGATAAAACTGACAAGTTATATCAGGCTGTGAGTGCAAATGTGAGCGCTTGGAAAGAGCATCAACAGAGTTGGTGTTTCAGAGTGAAGTTCAGAGTATCCAAATCAGACTGTGCGAGGGAACTATCTTGTGAGGAAACCTTGTATGTACTTTTTTAATCTAACCATTTCCTGACAATCATCTCCAGGTGTAATAAAAAGTGACTGTACTGATTGGCCTGTTTACAGACTAGTGGCTGCAGTGTAGGTGCTTTCCAGCACAGTGCTCTTGGGTTTAATCGCTTCCTTTAGCCTTTACTGTGGTCCTGGGAAGTCTTGGTCTGGAGCCCAGGGCTGGAGCCTGCAGTGGAGGGTGCCCATGTCTCCTTAGGAGGTGCATTTGAGGAGAGTGGTGTTGGCAGCTGTGTTGGTGGGTGACAGCAGGGACAGGGCTTTCCTTCAGCCCTTTCCCTTGTTTAATTCTTTCACTGGTGGAGTGAGTGGGTGGTTAAGGGCAGGTCTGGCTGGCTTTTGTTCTTTCCTTTTCGCCTACCCTGTAGTAAATGGTGGTGTTTCACTGGTGAAGCAGCTCCTGGCAGAGGATCCTTCTCTGTTATGGTGCTGGGCTCTCTGGTAGGGATGTCACTTAGGGCAGCTGTCTGGAAAGCATGGATCAGCACCTGACAGCCACCATGTGCATCGTGCTGTCAAAAGTGAGGCTTCCCATCAGCTCCTCTAGAAATGACCCAAAATGCCCATTAATGCATTATTTCAATAGATGGAGGGGTAAGAACATTTACCTGCAGGAGTCTGAGTACAAGAACATACTTGGCAACTAAAGAAAAAGTGTGCAGAATTGGTGTAGCTGTCTCAGCAGCGTAGGGATAGCTGGGCTGATGCTGGGGGAGGGTTAGGTGGGCAGGCACTTTTGGCACTTGTTCTCCCAAAAACTAGGGAAATTAATTTTACTGTTCTCTAGCATACTTTTGGGAATTTCTGTTCAAGGAAACCAATATGTCTGTTGTAGAGCAGAAGCAAAATTCTCTCATGGCTGACAAACCTTCTGGAGATGGGTCCTACCCAAATACTTTTAATGGCTGTCACCAGCAACAGTCGTCTGTTTTTGCTGAACGTAGCTCCAGGCTGGTTCTCACGTGTTCAGATTTAAAATAATACAGTGCAGAACAGGTAGGAGTTAAAGGCAGCTTAGAAATACAATACTTGCAGTTATTGTATTTCCAAGTAAAATTGCTGAAAAGATGAGGTTCTTTTATATAGACACCTGCTTCTTGTGTTTAACTTTGACAAATGAACATCAACCACAAACTGAGGTTAGTATGTCTGCACTGTTAATTGTGCTTTTTGTCAAGACAATAGATGAGTGCTTTCAAAGAAGACCAAAACTGTAGGACACCTGAGTTCTCCAAAAAGTTGTATATGAACCTACAGCAGTTCTGTATTGACTAGTCCCAGTAAATTGTGTAAAGAAAAGGGCCCTAATAGTTTTTCCGATGCCAGTTGCCAGAGACATGGAAGGACAGTTTCTGGCTTTCAGGTGTGTAATTGCAGGAAGGCATGAAAATTTAAAGCTGATGGCTGAGGTGCTGCTGTACAGAGGTTCTGAGCTAATTCTGTTTGTAGATGTGGGTGTGTCCTGTGATAGTCAGTTGCAGCCAGGTATGTAACCAGGCAGATTTTCTGCTACCCCAGTGTTCATGTGTGGTGTCTGCATGTGTGCATCTTCTCCATAGAAACAGCTGAAATAATACTTGGAGAGTTCTGGGTGGAGTTTGTGTTGTTGCTGCAGGGGCAGATGTTGAGCAGCGATGCACAGGAAGCAATTGAGGCTTGTTGGGAACTCTGCTGAATTAAAATGGAGGAAATGATCTAAATGAGCTTGTGTTTTGAAGCACACTGTGAAAACACAAGATGCTGGTCTTGAGCACAGTTCAGAGTGAACCCACAGTTCAGAGGCTGTTGTAAGTTTCTGTGAAATAAAATCTGTCCTGTAAGAGTGTTTTGGGTGACAGCTTTCAGATGATTTGTGGTAGCTCTTCTGCTGTCTCTTGAAGGTTTCCCCAAGCAATGGTGTCAAAAAGGATGGCACTTGTCAGCACTGTTGATGCTACTCACAGCCCCAGGGGCAGCAGATGACTTGCGTCTTTCTTGTGCTCTGGTAGAGTGAAAATTAAGACTGGGGGGTGATAGTAGTTTAGTCCATCTTTCATGTGCTCTCCGAGTTCCTGATAGGTGTAGAAGTCCTCTGAAGAAGAGACATACAATTTGTGAAGTAGGAGGATGACTATTGGTTGCAGTCAGTGCTGGCTGGACAGAGCTGGCATGTCTCTTCCCAGCCCAGTCAAAGCATTGCTCCAGTAAGATGTCTCTGCAGGGCGAACTTTGCCCCAGTGCCTGCAGTGTTTGGCAAAGGACTGGATGTTAACATGCAAAATACTGTATTAGATTCTGCTATGAATTGCTGCTATGCATGTTTCTTTATGTTGGATTTTTCAATCAGATTTTGGACATAATCCAGTGTTTTTGAATTCTTATGCTTTTAACTTCAGAATTCCTCCTTAGTTTAAGGTCCTGAACTTCTACTAGATGGACAGGTGGAAGTGATAGGGATTTAAATCAACTGTGTGAAGGGACAAGAAAGGAAGGAAAAAACCCAACTTTAAACCAGTTTTCAAACATTGTAATAGAAGTTGTAGTCAGTAGAACCATGTGTTAAATGTGGCACTTGTGACAAGTGTCTGTGTATGTCCCTGCTGTGAAGCAAAACAAGCAAAATTTGCAAAAAAAAAAAAAGTAGTGAAATATGACCACAACTAAAGAACAGTGCAAGGAACCTGCAAAAACTTAGCAGAGGTTTGCAAGAGCTCTTGGCTTCTCTCCCCTTGAGACCATGATGATCTCTTCCTGAAGAAGAGAGGAAGAGAGGTGGTTCAAGTAGTCCAAAGACTGACTTCAGGGACTTGAAAAACTAAACAAGAGAGGTGAAGCAGCGTAATGCAAAGTGTTCAGTGTTTGCTGTTGCTAGTTGTTCATACTGGCAACTTTTTCAATGCAAGGAAAATATCAAGATAGATAGTTCTGACAAGCTGCTGGCTTTTCTGCTTCTGGCGAAGCTTGGTATTGCTAGTCCTTTAAGAGTAACTTAATGCTTAGTAATAATGTTAAACTGAAAAATTACAGATGACATAAGCTGTGCTTCTGGAATGCACCAGATGTTTCTCAATTGTTTGGCATCCAGCTTTCGTGGCTGGTGGCATATTCATGGGTGATTTGTTGTGCTGAAAACAGAACCTGAACTACTATTCTGATTTTTAGCCGTTATAAAAACATTTGTAGTTTGTGTTCCTCCTTCCATCTTCAATTGTGGACTGAAAAATAGCAAAGTGAGCACGGTTTTGAAAACCACGTGTGAGCTTAAGCTAGCTGATTCAGTTTTATTTAAGGAAACTTGAGGGTGATTGATTTTTCAAGGCAGTGTTTTCTCAGGATTTCTGTATCAAGTAGTATTTTAAACTGGTTTTAGTTATTTTAGAACTCTCAGGCCAAACTGCCACTTGGATAAATGCACAGAAATGTCTTCCAGTGGTCACTTCAGGAGTCTTCAAACTTGCACTGAGGAGACTTCTGTACAAATATTCCCTGGTCCAGGTAACCCTCAAAAAATTTGGCAATAAATCATAACTTCAGTGAGAATATTGCTGTGGTGCATAGTTGTCCAATGAAACTTTTTTATTAAATTTAAATAATTTTCCTATATACATTTCTGTTTTTAAGACAGATATCAATAGAAGTTTGAAAGTCTTTTTAAGAAAGTTGGATGCACTTGAGAATTTAATTTCTGTATGTTTTCACTTCAACTGCTGCAGTTGCATCATAGTCTGGAATGTTACATCGACGAATACAGTGTCACTCTTACCATAGAAAAAGTTCCAAAAAATGGAAAAAAAAAATTAACTCCTCCTCAGAATTAAGTCTCTAACTTTTTTTAAGTGCTGGCTAATTTTCTGTGCAACTGTTAGAAAAAACACTCTGGGTATGGACTGTCCTTTTCCATCTCTTCGGTTCATAACTTAAGAAAAAGAAATCTCCATGTGAGAACCACCTGCTAGATGCCTGTGAGGGCCTCAAAGGGAATCTGTTTTGCTCTACAGCATTTTCAGATTTGGTTCACAGTATAAGGAAACTGGATGCATGACCTTTATTCTTACCTCCCACAACGAGAAGTCTTCCACTGGCTCCGTGTATGAACTTGAATGACAATTATCCTTTAAAAAACGCTCAAGCGTTTACATAGGTTGGCATTTATATTTTTACTATGCTTAGGTTACAGTAGCTATGTTATCTTGATCTCCATATATAGAGAAGTAGATGACAGAGATCTGAGAATATAGAAGACAGCTTGATTCTGAGAATGTAGTTAGATGTGGAACTTAGGTGAAGCAATTGCAAGAAAACCATATTTTTCTCACCTCTTTGGTTTTGCCAGCTACCATTCCACAGTGGATGACTGCAGTCGTTCTCAGTGATTGGTTTTAATAAATAGAACATGCAGGTGTGCTGTGGAAATGCTGTGCAGGTGAGCTGGGATCACCAGTTACCTTCTACTGTGCTATTGCATTTGAGGGAGCATGTTCATCTTGTGTGGGGGAAATATTTAGCTGGGGCCTTTTAAGTTGTTAAGACACTTTGAGTGCCTAAAGAATATTTCACCTTTCCTCATTCACTTTGATTCAAGGTGATGCTGTGATGCTCTCTAAGTGTAACTGGTTTTTTCTGTCCTTCTAAAGCAGGCTGTTTTCCTGTGCAGAAAAGCCCTACTACAGCATTACCTTTTTGAAGACTACTGGGCATCTTAAGCTTGTTTCTGCCACTTGCTGCAGCTGTTGCTCTATCCTACTGAAAGAAGTATAAACATCTCACAGCATGTGCTCTAATGAAGACTACTGTCCATCCTTGAAGATAAGCTGCAGTTGCTGTAAGAAGTGTGATTTAGTTTTGCTTGAGCTGTGCTCCACGGTCCTTTTGCCCTTGATTGGGTGTGCAGTGTTACACAGGCTGTTGGGAGGCTCTGCCACCTTTCAGTGGGCAGACTGCCATCAGCTGGCTGTGGTTGCTCAGGTGTTGTGCCCTGGCCCAGGAACCCAAATGCTGCTGTGTTATAATTTATGCAGCACCTCATGGGGACTGTGTCCTTAATGAGGGTTTAACAAAGCATGTTGTAAAACTAGGCTGGGTTTTTGCCTAATGCTCATGTGAAAAACAGCATTACTTGCAAGATGTTAGGAATACCAGGAGAAAGATCTTCCCTGATAACTGTGCTTAGGTAGCTGCTTGTACTTCTGTTCCCATTTCTAGGGCAAACTCCAGCAGCCAACAGGGTAGGCACAATAAGCGTAGTCATATAATACTGCTGTTCCTTTAATTCCCTGTCAGTAAGGGGGAGAAGACACGCTTCTCCAAACTTGGAGTTTGTGGTTTGCTTGCCAAATTTAAAAAGAGGAATAGCACCAACAGCAATGCAGAAACCCACAAGATAAATAATATAAGCTATACAGAAAAGTTACCGTCTTGTGAAAGCTGAAGGTAGAAGAGCCTTTCGTGATAGCTTTTTGATAATAGTTTTAAAACAAGCAAGCAAACAAACAAAACTCCTTCAGCTGGTCCTACCTAGGACATTTTACCTAGTTTTTCTTGCCAAGTAGATGTCTCTCTTCATAAAAACAATAAAGTGACTGTGAGTTGACTTTTGTGTCCTGGCTTTATCTGAAATGGAATAATACTGACCAGTGTGGTTGAGGTGTAGCTGGTTGGGTTTCAAGTTTCAACTTTAATTCAGCATTTTCCAGACAAATGGACTTGCTTTGGATTCACTGAAGCCAAAGCAGGGCTTCTATTCATAAGCTCTTTGCTTACTTTGGATTAGGTATAAAGTAAATAATGGGAATAATGCTGTTCTTTCATTTGTCCACTTAACTGTGTAATGGATTTAGTTTTGTTTGGGAACAACAAATGCCAGGACAAGCAATAACTTGCTTACTTCTCTCAGTTATAGGAGATAAAACTGCTCCAGCAAAAGGTTGCTCGTTTTCCTTGTTATTTCACAGTAGATTATGAAAGAATTGCGTTTAAACCACTACAGTACAGTTAATATTTCCTTCAGTTGAGGATGACAGCATGACTGCTTTTTCCAGGTACTGTCGTGGCAAAAATACCACCATTTTTAGGTTGTTGGATATCACCTTTTGCTGGCTTTCTCTGAGAACAGAGGCAATAAACCCTACAGTATTTCCTAATCTGTCAGCCTGGCGTGCTGATTTATTTTTTGGCCATGTACGTGGGGCTGGGAAGGGGTGTGTGGTGCATGAGCAGGATAGGTCCTTCCTGCAGCCCCCATGGTCTTGTGTTGCTGTTGTAAAAACACATTCCAGGGAACTTGAAACTGAGGCAGAAATTGCAAGAGAGGGTTTGGGAAAGCTGTAAAGAGTGTGACCTGCTTGGTTGTTCTTGATTTTTAAAATGATTGAACACCACTATTAAAATGAAACCCTACTCTTTTCTGTGTTTTAGAGGTTAGTACAAAGTTTGTTGCTTCAGTTGCATGTCCTGAAAAGATGTAATTAATGAGCAGGATCTGGTCCTTGGAAAAAGCAGGGTTTTTTATCTCTCCCTGGTGTTGAGAGTGAGTTGATCACATGAAACAAGGGAGATAAGAAACCTGATATATCTTCCCGATGTACTGCAGTCTCTAATGTGGCAAGGGAAACTTGTGGAGGTTTGGTCTTAATTTTATTTCGGAGCACAGCATTTCTGCTGGCAAAACAACAATGCTGCTTTTTGTAAGAGAAACCATTTGCATGGAGAATATTTTTTTTTGAGTAATAAATCCTGGAATTGTTGCACCCTTCACTGAAGTAACTTTTTCCTATGGTTCTCGTGCCTGAACTACTTATTCCTGGTGTACTGTGAGTTCTAGAATGGTCCTTGTGCCAAAGGCATGATTTTTTTTTTTCCTTCCCATTTACGGAAGGAACATCTGAAGTTACCTATTTGCAGATATGCTCGAGCACTTTAAAATTCATCACAGGCTGTTCATAATGTGTACAGTTCACCATTGTTCATTTTTTTCCCCATGTCCTTAATTAAAAATGAAGTAAGATGCTCAGTGATGAGTGTGCAGTCATTGTTGTCCCCGTTTCCCCCATGGGACTCTGGCTTTGGCAGAGGAAAGGAAACTGATGAAAATCAAGAGAGGTAGCTAGAAGAAGAATTCCTTTTGGTGTCAACCAGGTAAGGTGGGAAACAAAGCTGAAATTCAGTGCTTACCAACTAACGGGGAGTGTTGTGATGCATTGGAACAGTGTATCACGCTCTCAACTTTCAAAAAGTTAAGCTGCTGTGTTTGCTTGGCGTGATTGATTTACTGTGGGCAGTGGTTTGAATGTGTACAAGCAAAACTTTCAAATTTTTTGGAATTCAATATGAAACTGATAAGGTCTAAAATATTTTGTGATTATTTTCACTTTCCTGTTTGGTTTATTGAGTGCAGGTCATCTTTCCATAAATTAGTAGTGGCTTTTAACTGCTCTCCCATCCAGCAGTGCCTATTTGTGTGCTTGGGAGGCAGAGCTATAGCTGAAAGCAAATCAGATGGCAGAATTGTGATAGAAATTTTTTTCAGTCAGTAAAGAGAGTGAGATTCTTGACTAGTTTTCTGCGGAAAGTGAGAACTTTGGCAGTTAATTCTTGTGTTTTGTTTTATTTTTTTTTTTCTTCTTTGCTTTTCTTCCTAACAGAGGAAGAATCTCACTTTGGTACTTGCTCAGTTAGAACCCCGGACAAATTCCTTTATCTTTTTTGAGGCTATACCTCAGCAGACTGTCCAAGCAGAGATGATGTGTTTCTGTGTAGTTAAGGTATGGTTTGAGGTTTTTCACTCTGGGGTTTATGCAAAGATTGTCTGCAACAGCAGCTGCCCAGCTTGCTTTCAGTTTGATTTCAGCAAGAGGTAAGATAATAGTGTGCCCAGTGTTCCTCTAACATTCCAAGCTATTCTGTTCTCAGTGGCACTGTTCTTCAGAATAAGAAGGGAATATGCAAGGGATGAGATTGGACCTTATGTTTTCCTTGTATTACTTGCTGAGAAGAGAAATATGTGTGTGGAGGAGGCTTAAGACGGTGAATATCTGTGGCATCTGGCTGAAATTATGAACAATAAAATAACTCTCAGCTGGAGTTTCATGAACAGCTAAACAGTAACTGTCTAGGGCATGCTGAATGAAAAGGACATGTCTAAAGTAAAACATGCTCACACAAGGAATGTCCCCAGTCTGGCATGAAGCCAAGTGCATACTGAATTAGGTCACTGCTTTAAGTGTGAATGTTTCCCCACTTCAGAAAGACGTACTCATCCTTTGCAACAAGGAACAAAACCAGAATGCTAATATAATTTTTAAAAAAAAGGTAAAGCATTTTCAATTAGCATGCTGGTCTATTCCCTTGTGCTTAGAGAATCAATGAACTTTTTTGTAAGGAACAGAAACATTTCCGTAGTTGAATAATCAGAAGACCCTGGAAATACAGAAAGAATTAACAACCAGTTGCCTCTGAAAAATCTGCAGATCTTTATAAGCATTTTATAAGCCTCAGATGTCTCATTCTTTGGAGATCATACAGACTACTGCAAATAGACTTGTTCTGAAGAATTGATATGAAGTTAAATACCAGCATGTGAAATTTAAAGTTTTGGAACTTAGTCTTTAAACATTGAAATTCCAGGGACTTCTGTGTGATTACTTATTGTCAGGTAATCTTACTGTTCTTTTTTATAAATTTCAAAATGTTCCATGTAACCCAATTAGTTTCCGTATTGTGATTTTTGGGATCCCATGTGCTTTTGCTTGTTCTGGGTTTTCACAGTCTGCTTTCTCTTGTAATCATATTCTACAGCCTAGTTACTGGAATTCCTAAAATAGGGCTGTGCCAGACCGAATTCATATCAAATTTGGGTTGTAAATAGGCAAAAAGAGGGCGCTTTTTTTCTTTTCTCCGAAAAGGGAGGACAGTGAAACAGAGTGCTCATAAGCCCTCCTTTTCCAATGGGATAAGAAGGAAGGAAGATTCTTACTGCCTTCACTCACTCTTTGAAGCATTCAAGATGAAATGTGTCTTTCTCCTTTATGATGACTTTCCTCAGCAGAAGTAATACTGAAGTAAAAAAAAGATATGTCACTTGGCTCAGTTCCCACTGCTTTAGCCAACCAACTTACCCATTCAGTTCTCCGTGTGCAATTTAAAATTTTAATGTTCGACATAACTGGTTGCAAAAACATTCCTCGCCTTTAAAGGCCACGGTGAAGCTGTAGTGGGAAAAGTGCATGTTCTTTATGGTGTTGCAAGAAAATGGTCAAACATAAATAAGCAATGCATATCTCTGTAAAAAGGCTGTCTTGTTAATAGGATTGCCCACTAGATAAAGGGTTTCAGCTAATGAAGGAATAATTAGGGCCTAGAAGGAAAAGGACCAGCGAGCTCTTTACAACCCAGCTCGTGTAGTTCTCATTGCTGCAGAAATGGCTTATTGTATCTCTTCCCTGAGCACCCGTCAGGGCAGTGCTCCCCCAAACAGCCCTCTGCTTTAAATAGGTGCGGTGCCAGTGGGAAGGCCCAGAAATCTGCAGATATTCATAATCTTTTGTTCTTGCGTTGGTGACGCGGTGCCAGCGGGGAGTCCCCGCGGGGGCGTGTTGACTTCCCTAATCCCTGCTTACCCAATGATGTCTGTTTGGCCACGGTGAGGAAAGGTATGGAGAACAGAGTTCTCTCACTGCCCCCTGCTATTCTCTGAGGGGATCTTAATCTCCTGGAACATTGTGTCCTCTTGACACCACATCAGGAGATCTGTTCTCCCTTTCTTCTAAGATGTGAATGAGACCTAAAGAAACTTAGTGACTCATCAGAGTTGAACACAGGGCAGTTTATTGGTGGAGCAAGAATTGACTACAAAAGCCTACTAGAACTAATGCTCTGTCTTCAGGCGTATCTCTTTGTCAGTTAACAACAATTAGAATAGTTGGGGCTTGAATTACTGATATTTTATGCAAGTTAGATAGTTTGATCATTTTTCAATATGCCTTTACTGATTGAAGATGTGTCAGCTTCTGCATGGAGTTGCTTTAGTACAGTCTAGCATTTACTGAGGTTTAAAGAAACTTATGGTTCTTTATGCTATTAATTGTGGCTTCACCTCCTGCCGTCTAACAGAACAAGAATTCGATAGGAAATGTAGAAAAACATCATATGGTTGTCTTAGTACTAAAGAAAGCTTGGGATGATACTGTGTCATTTCTGTGAACTGGTTTTAGCCTGTAGATTTTTTTCTTCTGTCTCCCTTGATTCACCACATCTGGACACCGGTCAGTAGTCTGTGGATACATCTGGTGTTGATCTCTCTTCATAGGCATTCAACTTGCATTTATATAATGTGTTTGTGCAGTGAGGAGTGACTAACTTCTGTCTTGTCTGGACTGGAAAGGATGTTATCTAGTATTCAGTTGATAAAACTGTTACTTATTTTGTATCAAAGTCTCCAGTAGCTTTCCATGAGTTCCAAAAGCTTCGGTTTCAGATGGCTAATTGCCTTTAATCTGCTGTATTAAGAATTTCTACATAATCTATCTAAATTTATTAACAGGGACTTTAGCACTAGAAATACTAAAAACTGCTTCAAGCAGTCCTGTAGACTTCAGCTGGACAACTCCACGGTGTGCAGCTCTTGCCAAGCTTGGTGTGCATGATGTGCCTGCAGACTTTGGGTCAGCTGTGGCAGGCATTGCTGGTGGTGGTATGAGTAAGTCACTTAATCTTTCTGGCCTTGTAATTGGAGCTTTCTTGCAAGTGTGGATGCTGAATATCACGACACCACTGGTAAGGGGTACCCAATTCGTGCTGGAGCAGTATCCTGATGCTGGAAGCTGAATGGGAAGGGAGAAGTGTCACAGAGACGTAATCAGGGAGACACAGTGCCAGGTGTTTGCTGTAAACATGAGGGGCATTGTGGCACCCTGACTGGCTCACAGAGTCGGCGCAAGATGGGCTGTGGGGCAGCTGGCAGTGCCAGATGAGTCTGTCTAACCCATAGAGAAGCAGTATGGGAGTTAGCAATTTTTTCTAGTCTCACAAGGATAGTGAAACCAAACTGGGAGTCTCAGAACTTCCCCCAAACCATAAATGGATGTAGAGCTAATAGGTCCCTGGATAAATTTTAATGAGCTTCACTTATTTTATACAATCAAATTTTAAATGGAAGTATTTTATTAATGTTGAAAGTAGACTAACATGCATTGAGCCTACTTCTTAGCTTTTAAGGCTCTCATTGAGGAGACCCATAAAACATTTAGCTGACTCTCAATGTTGAGTAGGATTTTTGGTATCCCTCTCTTGCATAACTGTGGTCTAGTTCCATGGTCTCTTTCTCTAGGCTGGTTTGGTCAGTCGTGTAAGAGTGTGACCCATGCAAATGTCACTGCCTCTTTATGCTAGCCTAACCATATCAAAAGATGGAAATGTTAGCGGATGGGTAATCTCAGGATCCCTTTCATCAATCAGGGATTGGCGTTTGAATTTTAATTTCTCTTGAATTTGACTTAATCTGAAATGCAGTTTCTGTAAACTTTGATATTTAAATCTCTAATACTTTATTCATGAGTGAATAGTTATACTCTGAAAGATATTTACTTAAAGTAAAAGCAAATGAAATTGCAAGCTTCTGCTGCTTCAAAATAGTTCATGGGGGTTTTTTGGTTGGTTTTTTTATTGTTGTTGTTGTTTGTTTGTTTTTTTAATTTTGAGGAGTAGGAAGGGCATGGGGTTTGTTGGTTTTTTTTTTTCCTCCCACAGAGTAAAACAAAACAAAAACCCCAAGAAGGAATGGTGGAGTTAAAATGTGAAATAAAACATGGTGAGACTAGAAGAACCTTTACTACTTTGGCTAGTGTGACAAATGCATTTTATTGGACTGTCCATATTACTGTTTTCCAGACACTGTGTCAAAGGGAGTTGCTGGTGGGTAATGCAAAGGAAGGAAATGCTTTTTCTCTCTCCCTTTCTCACTCCTTCCACCAGCAGTCTTTTGTATGCCCTTGTTAGAACTTTGTTCATGTGTTTTCTGAGTGACTGTCTGCTTTGTAGTTCTAATATACACCTTTCTTTTAATTTTAGGTTCAGTCTTCGTTTTGCTGACTCAAACCACAGATTCCAAGGAAAGGAGGGGAAGTGGAATAAAATACTCAAGTGCCAGAGGAAAATCAAGACTAGCCAATGAAAATTACTATTACTAAACTGTAGATTGCTCTCACACATAGTGGGGGGAAAAATTGCTGTCTATTCAAAGCTTACAAAATTACTTTTGCAGATTTCCCTCACAAAAACTTCAAATAAGCTAAGCCCCTTCAACTAGGGCTGAATTAGGAAATGGAAATATGATTCCTTGCTGGTGTCTTCCATCTTCCTCCCCCTCTTCAGGTTTTTCTTGGTTGGGGTAGGAAATCCTGAACAAATTGTATGGCGTCAACCAGACTTACAGTTGATGGTTATGGATGACATCGGAACTTCAGATTTACATCTCTGCAATGACACCTGATTAAGGCAAAGCTTGAAAACTGCTCATCAGCTATGTTACCAGAACTTGTAGTAGCTATTACAGTTGTGTTTTCTCTCTTTTTCTAAGATTTGAAGTCTGGGGTGATGTTCCCTGGAAAGCAGAAGCAGATAAATAATCTTTTAGAATTGGAAACAGAAATAATATGAGAATGCCCAGAAGAGGCTTAGTAATTCAAGCCAGGACTCGTTGGCTATTGGTGGGCCTTGCTTTACTATTCAGTTTAGTCTTGCTCATGTATTTGCTGGAGTGTGCTCCACAAACAGATAACAATGGATCTCTGCCTGGTGTCGTAGGTGAAAGTATGGGTAAAGAATACTACCAAGCTCTCTTGCAGGAACAAGAAGAGCATTACCAAAACCGAGCTACCAGTCTGAAACGTCAGATTGCCCAGTTAAAGCAAGAGCTTCAGGAAATGAGTGACAAATTGAAGTCCCTGCAGGAAAAAAAGACCCCGAAGGTCAATGGTATGAGCTACCAGGGCACCAAAGAACAAACATCCAATGATCTCCTAGAGTTTCTTCATTCCCAGATTGACAAAGCTGAGGTGAGCGTGGGGGCCAAACTGCCTAGTGAGTATGGAGTCATTCCTTTTGAAAGCTTTACATCCATGAAAGTATTCCAGTTGGAGATGGGGCTCACTCGGCATCCAGAAGAGAAACCCGTTAGAAAGGATAAACGAGATGAATTGGTGGAAGTTATCGAGGCTGGCCTAGAAGTTATCAATAATCCAGATGAAGAAGATGGACAAGATGAAGATGATGGAGTAGGAGACAGGCAGCTATATAGTGAAAATGATTTTATAGAAGGTATGTTTACATGCTTCCCAGCCCATTAGCAGAATGTCACAGCAGGCATTTAATGGTGGTACTTTTAGGTGTTATACCTACTTGAATAGAGTCTTGAAGAGTAACTGCACAATAAGAACCTTTATATCTGATGATGAGAATATTACTGCTTCATTGTCTTGTGTTTTTAGTGGAGTAACAAATGTATCTGAGAAGGGCTTACCACAAGAGGTGTACAGGGGAAGCTGTATCTGCTTAAAATATGGATGCATCTGTAATTGATTGTAGCCAAAGTCAGTGTGACAGCTGCTTATGGTACTAAATAACTAAAAGACTTACAGTGAAACTGATGGCAGTGGGAGGGAGAAATTGATTCACCTGTCTTGTTCCAGACTAGTTAAGCAGTCCAGCATGAAGCTACATGGTTTTTCTTCACTCATCTCTATGCCACTTTTAGTTAATATTCAGGCATTTGTCTCTCTTAGAGTTGGCATGGTCATACCGGAGGGAGAGCATTGGTAGGCTGTGTTCTGGTCCTGTCAGCTGAAGAGCTTGGTGTCCTGAATAGACCTTTCATGGTATGCAGTTATGGGGTCTGCTAAGCTGTGCAGCCTTGAACTATTCTCTTGTTCTCTCTTCTGTTTTGTCTCAGTGCTTCTAAGTTTATTTGCAGAACACATATTATAAAGGCACGTGTAGCAGTTAAACTTTCAACGCGTAGTAAGGCCCTTAAAAGATGCATAGACAAATCCCATAGCAGGTGGCTTTCAAGGTATGGTCTCATGCTGATGGAGATAAGTGTTATCAAAAACTGCCCTCGTACCTCTTCTTTATACTTACACTATTAAATACATTTCGTGCTGCCATTAATAACCAAAAGGTGGACCATGTTGTAAGACCATTACTGTAGAAGGGTTTCTGGAGTAAGTACTGATGTCTGCACTATTAAGCAAACATGCTGGAGAAAGGTGCCACTGGCCTTGAAATAATGGGTTCTTTCAGTCTCAGATGATGTAATTGGTCTGTTCTGCAAAAAGTCTCTGCTTTTAATAGCTACTGTGTTTAAAGTTTTATGCAAGTACTCTTCTTCATTCCAAAAGGTGGGGCAGGGCATGGAATCCACTCAGCTGGGTCAGTGCAACTCAGCCAGTGCTGTGTTAGGCTCTTAGTACAGTTCTCTTTTAAAACTCTTATTACTTTCTCCAGGGGTAGTCATTCTTGTACTTTATTTCTACATTAAGTATTCAGCTGCTTTTCCATTGCTGTTTTAGATACTGCTTGTACTCTAGTGGATTTTTATTTTACCATGACTGAAATAGCTGTTGATTTTTTAGTGTGCTGCCTTTAATGACAGACTTTCAAGAAAGCAAATAGTTTTAGAACCTTAGAGTTATATAGAGTTATACTTCTGCTTCTGTTCACACCAGTACTTGTTTATGGAAATTAAACTAATTTCCTTTTGCTGTAAAGACAGTAACTTCAAACACAGGGTTACGGGAACTATAGGGAAAGACAAGTATTTTATGCTGCCTATGGGCGTGTTAGCAACCAGTCATAGTGTTATCTATATCTATTAGTATCTTTCTTCAAACAGAAGTTGTGGCTTGTGTGGGTATTCTGTGGGTTTTTTATGTGCAAATACTACTGGCTAATTAAGCCAGCAAAAAAAAAGGCAGCTTCTGAATGTTAACATATTTTTTTCCCTATCCCTGTTTTTCCAAAACTCAGAGGAAGGAAGCAGACCCAGGCAGTGTTGGTATGTGCAGGTCCCTTGCCCTGCAGCCCCGTGAGCAGGCTCTAGCACTCTGCCTCCATAGCCTGTGCATCCCCTTTTGATGAAAGTCCAGTTGGAAAGCTGATGCCTTTCTGTTTATAAAATACTGCTCCCTTAAGCTGTCGTAAACCAGTAGGTTTAAATTGCATCGCAGACTTGGTGTATCAGCTGAAGTCAGAACAAGTCCTGTAACTGTCCTAAGAGCATGTCAGAATCGTTGCTGGATTAGTGTTGCTCATTTAGAGAAACAGTTTTTTAAAGATGGCTTCAGTCGAAGCAAATAATTTAAGTTCTGCATCCTCTTCAGTTGGTAATTATTTTGTAATAAGTGGTTTGTGACTAAAACTAGAGTATTGTGCAATTTGAAATTGGAGGCTGAGAAACTTGGTGTATGGATTTATTTTTTTTTTTACTTCTGGGACAAAAGAGAAACATGGTACTGCATTAGTTAATACCTAACCATCATGTTTTATGCTCAGTATAGATAAACTGATTTTATCTTCTGACGTGCAGGATTTTTTTCCTCAAAACTACTGCATATCTATGTACAAAAACTTACCCACAAAACTGTGCTACAAGAAATAGGCATTTTTATTCTAAAGTGTTCTAGCTTGTTACCTCAACAGGCTGTTTTTATAGGTCAGTATTTGGTTCTGGGAATTACGTCTGCTCTTCTCCTAGACTTGTGAAATAGCAGACTAAACTTTGAACTATGTAATATTTTCTGATATGTGCTTTCAGGTACTCTCTCCTTAGAGAATTTGGTGACTGTTTAAATAAGTTTAGAATATCTTTTCTTATAGATGATTTTACTTCATGGTGTCTTTTAGTGTGTGCTGAATGTCTGAAGTTCTTTCCCAGCATTTATGTTGCCTCTGATGCCCAGTCAGTGAAATATCACTCTCTTCATTTGAAAAAATCAAGAATTTTTTTTCTTGCTGTGTTTTAGGATATATCTGTATTGGAGTATATTGAGACAATAAATACCAATAACTTGAATTTAAAATTGATCTGCTTTCTATTTTATAAGTAGAAATTTCCTTAATAAACTTTTTTCTGAAGAAGTACACTTAATTAGTCAATAATAACTGTGGTAGTCTGAATCTACTGATTTGTATTACTTCTAATACTGCGTAGGCCTAAAAAGTTCCAAATACATGCTGATGGATGCGAACTTTCGTGTTGCCACTCTGCATTTTTGCTCTGTGTCCTCGATTTAACTGTTCATGCATCTGCCTTGCTGCATGCTCAGCCTCTGTGGGCTCTGCATGAAGATATTCTGTCTTCTGTCAGCAGTGCAAGGAAGCTGTATCCACAGCAGGGAGCAATCTGGCCAAGTGTTTTGTGAACTGATGTTATCTTGTTAGTGTTGCAAGACAGAGAGATGATCCAAATCTGCTTTGAAATTGTGATAAAGCAGAGCTGCCACAGCCACGTCATGCTTATGTGTGGGCTTTGAGCAATAACACTAAGTAAAAAAAAGATTTCTAAGTATGTATTACAACTACAAAGACACTTTCTGAGAACTTCAAATTATTTTTCACAAAGCTCAACCGACTTGCTCTGCTGATGAAGAGAAAACCAGCAAATTTCTCAGCTCTGCTTGCTGTACCTGTTTTCCTTTGCAGCAATCCATAATGAAACTTCTAGAATTCTAATATTAACAGAACAAAAATCTGACCCGAAAAGAAGTCTTGTTCTGCAGTTGAGAAACACTTTGAAGTTGATTTTTTTTCTCAGTGTTTCCATTAGATCTAAGTGTATGAGAAACAGGAGTATCCTATTCCCCATGGATGAAGAGTATCTCTAGAGAGGATAAAAGATGCAATTTTACATATTTTCACAAATGAATGGATTTAGGATTGTGAACAATGGACCTAATTGCTGAACTGCACATTCTAAGGTAGTCCTCAATTAAAAATAGATTTCTTTGAGATCAGTATTTGATAATATTGAGAAATGGAGAGTAATTTAGAGGAGATAATAGTATTACCTCTGTCTGTTCCCTTTCTCCAGAAGCTTGTGACACTAAGTCTTGAATGGATAGAGAAGCCTTGAGGAGCCTTCATGGAGACAT
The DNA here is from genome assembly GCA_013398115.1 of Falcunculus frontatus. NCBI lineage: Eukaryota > Metazoa > Chordata > Aves > Passeriformes > Falcunculus > Falcunculus frontatus. The sequence goes on along the minus strand of VZRV01008517.1, from coordinate 230,045 downwards.
TTCACTATCAGTGTAACTGGCTTATTTGGGTTTACATTTATCAGTGTAATTGGCTTTTCTTATCAAGAGATTAAAAGCTCTTCCATTGCACAAACATTTAAAATTAACCTTTGGAAAACAGAAGCACTAGCATGTTTTCAGAAGCTAATTAGCAATTATCTAACTGCTAATACAGGTCTTGTTATTGAATGTCTAGTGGTGCTGTTTGGGTCCATTTCTCCTGCTTCTGTGTTTCCAGTTGGAATTGAGCAACGTCCAGAAATTTTCATCAGGTCTGCATCTAAAAGGAAGACTCCCCATCCATCCGTGGCATGTAAAAATCCTTTATTCCTCTGCTGCAAGCTTAAATCGAAACTCTTCCAAAGTCCTTGCCGTCCATAGAACAGTGTGGACTGCTTGTCATGCAAACAGCCCCTTTCATGTGTGCTGCATAAGATCAGAAACTGGCCACTGTCCTGGGAACTTCAGTGGAGAATTCTAACACACACCAAAAAAACCAGGTCATACGTTTTAAGTTCCATAGACCAAACACTTTCTTGGTAGTCGTAAAGCAAGTAATAATATTCAAGGCAATAGAAGAAGAGCTTTTTGGCTTTGATAGTAACTGATCCCCAGGATTCCTATTTTTAATTTGTTTGGTGAGAAACAGAACTTGTGCAAAGGGAGAAAAGCTTCATGGACCAGGAATAGCAGCTGTTAAATTATTTTTGCTGCTTTTTACCTCTTTGCTTGTGGAGTTCTATTTTGGATGGCAGCCAGTATATGCTAGTTGGAAGGTGAGATAACAGGTTTTATTAAATGAGTCAGTTCCAAGTGTTAAGAACCTGAATACACTAAGAAGTAAACCAGATGTGGGTTCTTTTTCTGGCTGTTCGAGAATCTGGCTTCTGTGTATAGAAACTTTAGTCCCATAAAAGTATTCAAATTAGTAGATTAGCAACACAGGTTAGCTCATAGCAAGGAGAATAACTCGAGGAGTACAGAGTATTTAAAAGAAGTGTGGCTCTAGTAGCATGTTGAGATTCAAAAGTTTGGAAACTTGTATTTCATCAATTAAATGTTGGCAAGGCACTATTCAGATTTGAATTTTCTTATTAAGGTTTTTATGAAGTTACAGCAGTGGATTTTGCTTTTGTTTTCTTTTTCTTAAATTCAGAAATTTTTATTCAGTACTTCAGCCTTCTGTTGTAGACTGACATCTAAGCTTATCCTTTGATTAAAGATAGGCTATTGGCAGCTGACACGCTTCTTAAAAACTTCGCTTATTTTGTAAATGGTATTTTATCGGTAAACAGCTACTGGATGCCAGAGAAAAGAATAAAATATAAAAGACTGAATGTTAATTTCCCCAGGAGTCCTGGTGCAAACTGTTTGCTGTATGTTACATGAAAGCATGATGTACAAGCACAGTGGTGCATCGACTGCTCCATTAAGCAACGTGCTGTTTTCAAGCTACAGTGCTGGACTGTGCAGCACAAAGGATTGGAATGGAAAAGGGTTGAGAGGGATTTAAAATCTTTTGCTGCTTCTGAAGTCAGCATTGTGGACTTTCGTTGTTTGAAATATTTTCAGTGCTTGTAATTAATAATGATTTAAAAATAAGCATTAAAATGTGGTACATACTTTATGCATCTCTGTGTTGATAAAAGCGTAAATGTGAATTTCAGTCTTTTCAAGGGAGAGCATTGCAGAACTTTGTTCAAAGGGTAAAAGCATCTCGGTTAAGAGGTTCAGCCATCACTGACTTCCAGTGTGATGGACCAGCTTGTTCTGCTACACCATGTGTCTCACAGACCCTCTGTGATGGTCATCCGCGTTTCCTGTCGGGTCTGCCAGTGCATGTGCTTGTCTTCGAGAAAGAATGGATTACAGAGCTGAGTGTGGGAGGGGCATAAAGTGCTTGCTGTAAAAGAGAGACTGCTGGGCAGAAAGAGGGAGCATCAGTGAAAGAAACTGGGTTTGCTTTGAGGAAGGAGGCTGGAGCAGAGGAACACAGAGTTAGGTAGATCTGAGAAAGAATCCTTTCTTTGTAAATGCAATCTGGGATATAGAGAAGTTAGGTCAAGGTGGTGTGCACATTCCTTTCCTTCTTATATTGAAAGGGAAGGGAACATGGAGGAATACTTGTCTGGGGATAAGGTGAGACACAAAGCTCTATCATCCCTTCTGCTTCCTGAGACAGTCAAACCAAAGCTGCTCTAAGGCTGAGAGCTGCTCCCTTCACATACTTTGTCCCATGTTGATTTCAGTTGCAAAAAAAAGACAACCAAAAGGACAGTATCAATGCTGGGTACAAAAAAGAACCCTTTGTGTCGCCAGTATGGCTCGTGTGCTCTGTGCCCTGCCACCAGCTGCTTTCTGGGTGGGAGGCCTGGGAGGGATTTCAGCTGCTGAGGACACTGGCTTGGAGAAGGGGCAGTTCAGGCCAGCCAGGTGAATGGAAATGCATCATGTGAGGGCGGGGGTATGCATCACACTTCGGAATATGCAGCTGTTTGTAACTTTCTCTATGGTCTGGGTGGCCAGTTAACTGGGATGTAATGCCAGTTCATGGCATAGCTTGTGGTTCTTCTGGATAATATGTCTTTTCATTGCTGGTGAGAAGAGAGCAGAGGTGGGATGAACATAAGGCATTTTTGTTGGAGGATTTTTCCTGTCATCATTTCTTATTCTCAGAGTAGCAGAGATATGGAATTAGCAACACAGAGCGTGTTCTGAAAGGGACGTGATGAAGGACCATGTTCTGAATGGGACAGATTTTTTTCTACCCATTAGGAGTAAAATATCTCTCAACAGATAATCCTGTTTCTGGAGGACTAGCATTGTTGTCCTGAAGTGTGACAGCCACATAGAAAACCTCAGCCTATGTCCTTAGAAGACTATGGGTGTAGTAAAATACCACTTATTTATCAGATAGAAAGCATTAACTACTGGTCAGCAGTGAAAACAATTTAAAAGCATTCCAGCATTATCACACAGTTGTTTTGTTTAGATGACACATGTCAGATTTTGCAGGCTTTGTCAAGCAAGTTACTGTCGTTTGTTCTGCCCACAGAACAAATTGTGCTTTTCTTGTGTTGATTACTGGCCAGATGATCTCAGATTTTATTGTGGACTAGCTCAGGGCTAGATTTTTACTGAAGGGCTTAAGAGAAGGCAATATTAGATTTCAGCCATCCTTTTCCATAGCAAATAGCTGAATTCCCTTTTTATTGGGAAGACCCAACTCTAATTCCGTCTGAGAAGTTGGCATAGGACCGTGAAACCTGTTGTCTCTAAGAAGTAGGGGAAGCTGGAGTTCATTTGGTATTGTTTCTCAGGTCTGACCTAAAATGGTAGAAGGCTGACTGTGATCAATAACAGTTTATGGAAACTTTCTATGTTTTTGGAGAAACCCAGAAGCTTTGTCCCCACTTCTTTAGTTCTTAGGAAAATCAGTGTTTCTGAAATACAATTGCTGGGATCTTTGACTTTACATATTACTTGTGTGACTTATTCTTCAGGTTACTATCGTACAGAAAGAGATAAGGGGACACAGTATGAGCTGTTTTATAAGAAGATGGATGGCATGGAGTACAGGCATGTCACCTTGTTCCGACCTTTTGGACCCCTCATGAAAGTGAAGAGTGAAACGGTCGATATTTCTAGATCGATCATTAACATTATTGTTCCTCTTGCTGGAAGAACTGAGGCATTTGCACAATTTATGCAAAACTTTAGGTAGGTGCATGAGATTATATAGTGAGCTGTATTGCTGATTTTCAGTATTTTGTTTCCTTTTCAAAATGAACTCCTGTTCTGGTTGATTCGCAACAGAGCTAATGATTCCAACATTGTGTGCAACTGCCTTGGGATGTTTGTAATTGAACCTACTGTATGGAGAAAACATTCCTTCTAAAAGGGTTTAAGAGATTCTCAAATTGCAGCAAAATGACTAAATGTCAGGATCATTGTGAACCTGGACACAGATGATCTTGAACATAATTTTTGTATTTACATCAGTTGTAGAGTGCCTGTTTATAAAATAAGGTATTGGAATATGCCACACAGTATTGGAACCTTCTGATTCAAATGGGAAACACGGGGAAAGAAGAGGGGAAAACATCTTTCCTTGTTTTCTTTGAAGCCATTTGATGCCTAACCAGAATACTTCAATCTGCTAATACTTTTTAATGCAGTAGCTTTTAAGTACCTGAAGTTTTTTGTTGTGTTGCACGTAATTATTAATATCCGCTTATCTTTGTGCTTATAGGGATGTGTGTATTCATCAGGATAAGCGTGTTCACCTCACAGTGGTGTACTTTGGACAAGATGGTCTCTCAGAAGTAAAAAGTATCCTAGAATCTGTAGCTAGGTAAGTGTATCAATCCATCATCAGTCAGTACAAACAACACTGAATGGCATTTCAAATAGGTTTTTAAAATAATGAAAAAATAAACCAAATAAATTTTTTACTCCATTACAGGTTACTAGGAAAAGTAAGCTTTATTTACTGTACACTAGTTATAGTTGGCATTTTACAGCTTAGGTTGCAAAAGTTTTCTGAAGACTACTAAAAATCAAGTTATGGTTAGAAAAGACTCTGAGGTTTCTATCTGACAGTCCAAAAAACAACAGGGGTGAGTTTTGCAGTGGATATTCAGTCATGCTAACAGCTTAATCAGAGTTTAAGTTCTTTCGAACTGGGATGTACATTTCGATAGTTACTTCACTGGAGAGACAATTTTATTTAATGATAAGGAAGAAAAATGTACATGAGTAGGCCTGTACTTACTCTCTGCTGTAAAATAACTTGAAGCACAGCTCGTCATGGCTGTCTCAGCAAGTAGCATTATGTTAGTATGGATGTAAAATTTCCGAATGTGTCTTTTATGCTCTTTGCTCCAGAGAGATGGGACAGGTGTTAGCATCCTTTACCCTATAACCAAGGGGCTCCTTCAGTCCCTGAGCTCCTGTGCTCATCCCTGAGCTGGGAGCCTGTTCCCCTTGAGCTCTCCTGTGATCCCTGTCTCACAGTGCTGGCCAGGCTCCTCTCCATGACATAGATTAGACACAAGCTACTTTGTAACCAGCCTGGAGCATGTGATGGAGAGTTGGCTTGACATGTACAGGCATCTTGTAGGAAGGGAGGAGAGAATTTCTGCCTTTTTTGCTGCAGTCTCCCTGCTGTGTGCTGGACCCCTCAATTTTTGAGGCCACTGCTGCCTGCCCTGCTCCCTGTGAGATGTGCTCAGAGCACTGAGTCAGTGCTGCAGGCTCACAGGGGGCATTTACCTGGTCCTGTATCTTTTTAATGATGCTGCTGTTGAGTATCTTCACTCTATTCTCTTCAAGCTTTGTCCTCTGAAGTGTCTCTGAAGTAGACACTTAAATTTGCTTGAAGGTGTTCTCTGAGTATGTTTCCAGTCTCCTTTCGCTGCTCCTTCCCTCTTCTGCTGTGAGTACAGGCCCATGTGCTACTGGAAAATAGCAAGGCGAAGCAAAGTGCCTGGGTGATGGTGGCACCACCACACGGATGGCCTTTGCCCCGTGAGTCTGATGGTGATGCCAGGATTCAGGCTTCCTGTTTGCACTCTTCTCTGAACTGGTGAAGACGTATTTCTCTGTTAGTCAGGACTTCTAGGTTTGTGGGGACAAATTTTAGATGCCATTGTAATTCAAGAGAGCATTTTAATTCATGTCAGATAACAAAAGGCCTTTTAATCTGTCCGAATGATTAAACACGAAGTGAAGTTATAAAGTAAGACTGATTTTACCCTGACAAGGTAAAATTAAAATGGACAGCTAAGTGTAACAGATCTTTTTTTTCTCGTTTTGATCAGATGACTGTTTTTCTTTTTAAATGTCTGGAATGAAATTCCTGTAAAATGCTGAAAACCTATAAATGGTCCCTCTGCCCCTCCCCACAGATTTATTTTGGGTTTGGCTCTGTTTTTCTTGTAGAGAAACTGACTTCCACAATTACACGCTTGTCTCTCTGAATGAGGAATTTAACCGAGGCCGAGGACTTGACATGGGTGCCAGAGCCTGGGAAAAGGGCGAGGTCCTGATGTTCTTCTGTGATGTTGATGTTTATTTCACAGCCGAATTCCTCAACAGTTGTCGCTTAAATGCTGAGCCGGGTATGTTCCCTGATTGTTGCTGGATCGGAGCCTTGTCACCGTGCTTGACTTCAACTGACCTGTGCTGAGCATACTGAAAACAAGGAAAATATAGCTTGAATGGTGGAGCTTATTCAGTACCACACACCCTGGAAAATGAATCACACTCTGCACAAAAGGCAATAATATTTAGACTGAGAAGTAACTTCTGCCTTAGTGTAGCTTGTTTTAAGAACACAGTCTTTTTTGTACATGTACAATTTTCATGTTTTCTTAAGATTTAGTTGTCTGAAAGAAAGCTGGACAGTTTAATTGGTTTAACAATTAGACTGCATGTGAATTTGTATAACAAAACTCAGTATAATGCTCTACAGTGGAAGATGATTTTTGTTATACTGAAATCTCTAACAAGTTCGGTTTATCTCTTCATGTGTATGGCCAAACACATCATATACAAATGGATTGCAGTAGAGCTGCAGCGTGGTCCTTGTGGAGACTGAGCCACACTGACATCCCAAGCTCTGAAATACTCTGATTATTTTTCTTAAGTTTGTATGAGGCTTGCTTGTTCTACAGGCTTCTGCCAAGAAGGGTAAAGCTTTCTTGAGTTAACAAGCATGCTGCTGAAGACCTCCTCCTGTCAAATGTGTGTTTGAGTTCTTTTTTTTTAATGCTTAGTCTTGTTTCAAATTATTGCAGCCAGAAACCATTTTTTCCAAATATCAATTTGGAATCGATAGATATTTTTTCTTCAGCTAGTAAACAGGCAAGAAAATTCTTCAGAAGCGAGATATTTGGATTCTGTTTCTTGCTTTTACTTTCACTTCTGTACTTCATTAAACATGTTGTATAAATAATTGGAAAATTTTTGGAGAATAGTATCCTGCGAGCTTTAACAAGGAAGGGAATTTGAGAGACTGCTTGACAATTCGTACTGGCATTTTGTCACCTTTGCTTCAAGTGAGATCTGAAAATGCTGCTCACTCCTTCAGAATTCATGCCTAAGTCAGGATAGTGAATATTCTTGTGGACTGTTGTCAATACCTTTGCAGCTTTGGCAATGCAAGACATTCATGGAAAAATATTTATCTGGTTTCTGTAATAGACACAGAACTGTTATAATAGACACATCCTGAGTTTTAAGCATACTCAGGATGCTCATGATGCTTGATGCCCTTGCTGGATATCCTGGATGTACCTGCTTTTACATGTTTGTGGAAAGAGACAAATTCATGAAACTCAACCTCAATGCAAGATGTTACTTGGATTTGATTATTTTTTAGTTTTACGGCGTATCATAATTGCAGGAATTTTTCAGTCACATAGTATGATACTGAGGTATATAATATTTTATATAAGCATGTATATATATAAATGTTAATCAGTAGTGTAATATATGTAATATGCATACATATGTATTTTTTTAATCCTATGAGCTCTGCCCCACTCGATGTTACGGCCTTCCTAGGTGGGAAATATTAGCAGCTAGGGCTTGTTTTATTTCCACTAGATGCGTAATAGGTAATATTTTACATAAAAAGAGTGTTTCTGTTTTCTTTTTGCCTTCAGAAAGCATGCTCATAGTGAGTAACAATTATCTTTTGACTTCCAGGGAAAAAGGTTTTCTATCCTGTGGTATTCAGCCTTTACAATCCTGCTATTGTCTATGCCAACCAAGATATACCACCTCCTGTGGAGCAGCAATTGGTAAGCAGCATGATTTATTCTGGATAGAATTAGGCAGGCTTTGTATTAAAACAAAATTAAGTGTAACTTAATAGTCTCTTTGGGATATCTTGCGACCTTTGGCAGTGCATATCTAAACAGTTTTCTCCGTTATGGGCAAAACACTTGGAAAAAAATCTTGTCAAACAGTACAAAACTCATTCTTAGATAAACTTGGAGTTCCACGTAGTTTAAAAGAAATAGTTGCTGTTAATCAAATGAAGTTGGTAGTTCTGATCTGTTGCTCATTCTGGCTTGGCAAGTCAGTATTTTAGGAGGATGGTGGCATTATGTGGCAGCAACTTTCATCTTATGTTCCAGCAAACAAAGCTTTGGTGAAAGGCAAAACACATCTGAAAGATAAGTGTCGAGTCTGACTATCTTTCGAGAGACTGTATAGATGAAATTGGGTTTTGTAGATGGACAGGTTTGGAGGAGGAAAAGAAGAGAGTGGTGTGAAGAAGACCTGTATTAAAAGAAAAACATAGTAGCCCTCATTCCCTACGTTGTTTGCAAGGATCGTACTGAAAGCCAGAGGGAAGGTTTTGCATATGGCCTCACGCAGTCACAGCTGAGAGAGGAACAAGCCCCTTCCTGACAGCTCTGCTGTTCACTCTTTTGAGCTTAACAGTATTATGGTTGCAGACTTCAATCACAAAGCTTATTCTCTTGTCATATCAGATCAAGAGACAAATATGGCCTTAAAAAACGGGTAGGAATTGAAGTATTGGGAGCAGATGATTTAGCAAGGGACTGATTTACTGCGTGATCTCGGCAGATGCGTAGAAAATAGAGGTGCAGCAGAAAGGTCAATGTGGAAACTGCAGTGAGGGTGAGTGTTTGGAATTGGAAGGCAGAGGGTGAAGGGAACAGGTCACTAGGAAGCCCCACATGAGTGCATGACACAGAAATACCAGTAATGTTATTATGCTCTATCTGGCACTGAGCAAATGATTGGAAGAGCTTAGCTTTCTGCAAAACCAACTGCAATGTACCTCCTTTTGTTGTATTTTACATTTCAAAATGATACTGGTTTAAAATTGCAGGTACACAAGAAGGATTCTGGTTTCTGGCGGGATTTTGGCTTTGGGATGACTTGTCAATATAGGACGGACTTTCTGACTGTTGGTAAGATGAGATTAAAGAAAAAAAATTGTGATTCTCTGGTCTTACCTAATAACAGGAAAGAAATAATTTATTTCTTGTATTATTTTCCCAAGCCCCACAGTCAGACTTGCTTCACAAGTTTGACTAGTAAGATAAATTAGCTTTATTAGATTTTGATGTCCCATCTGTTGAGTTTTGGTACTTTGTGTCTGTCTGAAGCAAATTAAGCAAGTTTAAGAAATGTGCCACTCAAGCCACTCACATAGACGAGAAGCATTCAAATCCTTTCTTTTAAATAACCTTGAGAAGTTGAATACAGTTGTTGGAGGCTTTAGCGATGTGCTTTGCCCCCCCTTGTGGCATGTTCTTAAAACTGAGAACAGCTTGGTGTGCTTAAATGTGGAAGATGGTGGTGAAGATAGTCTGCCAGAGGATGTAAATCTGCCAGAAGATGTAATGATACAGCCCTGTGTGCTGTCTGATGGCTTCAATGCAGGCTAATGATTGCTAATAGCAGTCATACTGCCATCTGTATGGTACGTGCTAAATGAAGACTTCATAATTCTGGAGTTTTGAAACTGTGCAAGAGCCTGGGTTGCTCTTCACTGTGGTCCTGGAAAAACAAGAGAACTTCAAATGGTGAACCATGTTCCTTCCCTTAATCCAGCCTTTTAAATTGTGACCTATGGAGTAATTGCTGGCATTTTTAGAGAGGATTTCTCATACAGTGCATGACTGCTTCATTTTCCAGCTGCTAAAATCCATTATGCTTCCTAAAAATAATCCAAAAGCATAACCAGTGAGGTTTGCCTGCAGTTTACTGCAGCTGTCACATGGGATGTCACGCATAATACAATTTGGAGACACTGCTCTAAGAGATCTTCTTAAATCAGCAGATCTGTGTCCTGGGCAGTTTCCACCACAAAGGACATGGTGTTCTTGAAGATCCTGTCCCTCAAATTGGCGTGCTATGGCATGGAAAACTTAGTTAATTGCTATGGAATTTCTGGAATGTCATGGCAGATCCGGTGACACGTTACACATAAAGTGTTGCTCTTTTTCCCTGTGCGCCCAAATAACGATTTCTGATACTGTTTTTGTAGGGGGCTTTGACTTGGAGGTGAAAGGCTGGGGCGGTGAGGATGTGCACCTTTACAGGAAGTACTTGCACGGTGACCTCATGGTGATCAGGACGCCGGTGCCCGGGCTGTTCCACCTGTGGCACGAGAAGCACTGTGCGGACGAGCTGACCCCGGAGCAGTACCGCATGTGCATCCAGTCCAAAGCCATGAACGAGGCGTCGCACTCGCACCTCGGCATGCTGGTGTTCAGGGACGAGATCGAGGCACACCTCCGAAAGCAGGCCTACAGGACTAACAGCGAGGCCGTGGGGTGAAGGGCACCCCCGGGGCGTGTGGTGACTTCCAATTCACAGCGAACCAGCATCATTTTACAGCCTTAATTCAGCTTACAAATGCAGTGCCTCTCTTTTTCAGTGAAGAAGAGTTTAGAGGGTTTTTGCTTCTTTCATTTGTTTTCCGAGTAATCCTTTGACTGATACCCTCTTACCTACATATCTTGCAAGTTCAAGCACCTCAGCTAAATTGGACAACATATGTAGTTCAAGGAAAGTGTCTTCGGTATCGACTGGAAAAATATGTGGAATGTACAATTCAACACTTTTCCATGTGGTACATTTCTGTTCTTATATTTGCATTCTTTTGAGAATTAAATGAAATAATCTTTTGTGTCTTGAGTATTTTCAGTCTGTATGGCTCACTGCACTGTGACTTTAGAAGGATACTGTACTTAGACTCCATTGTAGAAATAAGAGAAAGGTGTGGAAAAATAATCTCACCATGAAAAGTGTATGGACATGCTGACCAGTACAGCAGCTGTGCAGGGTGCTGATGCCACAGCAAGGGCTTGGTGCTGCATTTGTTGTATTAACAGACATTGAAATGGTTGAATATAGAATAATTTAGGGAGGTGGGAATGAAAATCCTTTTAAGTGGAATTTTAGAGCATATAATGGAAATTCACACTGCAAAGGACACACCACCTTCTTCTCAGTGATGGATCAGACAAGTTGGGAACATTCCAGTTGGGTGTTTCTGGGCCTGGTCTTTTCCTATAGTAGATGCCACATCCCTTCTATAAACTGAGCTGTGCTATTAAACCTGTTTGTTCAAATATTTTTGGCCCCACTCCTTCTTATTCCAAGGCCCTGCCTACGTATCTCATCCTTTCAGTTGAGGAGCCATCTGTTCATTCCCATGTGAATTTATTAGAGGCCTGTTTGCTGTTATGCCAATATTGTCCTTGTGCATTCTTTCTCTTTTGGGCATTTTCCTGACATGTTTTTGTAAGGTATCATATACTCTTAGTTGTTTCAGTGACTGAAAAAGCAAGTGCTATTACAGTGTTTCTTTATACAATGCTCTTCATTCCACTGATTATCCTAGTAGCCTTATTCTTCACTTTTTCAGTTTGAGGATGTTTTAGGGTGTTGTTTTTTATTTTTTTTCCTCTGGGTTTTTTTTTTTGCTTATTGGGTTTTTTGAGCATGTTTAAGCGGAATTACGCTGTGGTCTCATTAGTGCCTTGTACAATGGCACTACTACTTTGGTACTTCCCTTTTGGGTGTTTTGGGACGCATAAACAGGTCAAATGCAGGCAGGTCATTTTTGTCCATGTTGTCTTATATGATACCATATGGCATGCCTCGTTTTTTAATACATTTGTTTATAGAATGAATGCAGAGAATGCTAATTCAGTGGTTAAACCATTTGCATGGTTTCTGCTGAACTTAGGTATTAGTTGAAAACCTTTCTCAAACCAGGTAATTAAGATCTGTTTATGGATTTATTTTGCTCAAGAATTCTGAAGGCAACTAAAGATTTAAATGGTTGATTTCTGAATAGCAGATACGCTGTGCAAATAGTTCTGGGCACTGATCCTTTTTTATATGTACATAAAATTTGCCTTTATGTAACTTATTGTGGAGAACGGTGTACTGTATTGTACTTAGAGTGAAGAGAATGCATTGCAGGACTTCTTGCAATTGATATTCTCAATATAATAAATGGAATTTCTGCATTTTAGAAATTGTTTTAAGCTGTCTCTTTGAAATACGTCTTTACAATCATATTGTACAGAGCATAACACGCTGGATTCACATAATAATATTTGCAGTGAAAATTCAACCAGCTCAATTTTGTGTCTCAGCTATCTACCGAGGTCAGATTCGAGAGTTTGTTCCTCAGACAACTTAAACTTAGACCAGATGTTATCTTTCTTGGATATCTTGGTTGTTGCTAAAAAAAATTGTAATGTACTGTTGAGGACAAGATTAAATACACTGGTATTACGATGTGGGGTAAAGATACAAGTGAGGCATTCTCCTGAGACTCCAGCCTTTAAAACTTCAGGACAGCTGCTGCTGTCCTGGCTGCACAAGAATAAGCATCTGAAAATGCCTCTCACTGTCACCACCACTGCGTGACACGCCCTGGAATGGACATGGAGGTAGTGCACAGGTGTCCAGCATTGCTGCACCTCAGCTCTCAGCACAGAGACACTACTGCAGGAGGATCCAGTTGTCCCAGTTCTCATGTTTTGGAAACACGTCAGAGTGCTGATACCCAGATGTCTTAGGTTCTGCTGTTTTCCACTGCGTGGTTGTGCTTATCAGCAACAGCGAGGGAGATCAGTGTCAGCTGTCCCCATATGTGTGATGAAAACCAGTCCAGGGTGCCCATGCTGGAAGGCGATGGGGGAGGTCTGGAGATGAAGGTAGTCACCAGGAACCACTTCTGGAAACTTCTTTCCATTCATTATCCCAGAAGGTGGAAGTAAATGCATTGGAGTTAAAAGGAAGTTGGAACTCCTGGAAATACTTAATGTGTGTGTTGGGCATTGACACAAGTATTCCAAACGGCTGATGATTTGAGGATTTCTGAATTTGCAGGACCCTTTGCAGGCCTGGGGTTTCCCTTGTCTTAGTTTAGCTCCCTGTAATACCCACCTGGGTGAGATGTTAGTGTGGCACACACCAGCTCAGCAGCTCTGTGCACCCAGTGTTTGAACGCACACCTTTGCTTTTGCTCTGTAATGGAACTAGACCAGAAATAGTGGGATATGCCTTTATTACAAAGTGATTTCAATTACCTGAGCATGTTCAGCTTCTGACGGCATTTGTGGGCACAGCCACGCTGTTTGTGAGCAGCATTGTCATTGTTTTCTGGTTGCGTTCAGGGCACGTGTGCTCTTTCCCAGTAAGAGGGGTAACTCTTCCTTGGCTGTTTCTTAACTTCATCCAAGAAAGGGAGCAAATTAGTCACTCTTCAAATATGAAAATCTCTTGCTTGAGAGCAAGACCTGTTCTTGATTTTCCCAGGGTGTGCTCTGCCTGCAGAGGAAGAATAAACCCCACGCTGTGCAGCTTGGGCTGCTGCTGGGGCAGTGCAAAGAAGAGTGACAGGATCAGGCTTCAGAGTCACAGTCTGTGTGCCCAGGATCAGTGCTTGGGTTACGTGGCGAAGTCTGGGCCTTGTCCTCCTGTTTGGACAGATTCTGTGTACATAACACACTTTTTTTAACCTGTGGTCCAAGTGTTTTCCTGGAGGAGGCACTGCATTTTAGTGCTAGAGTAGTAAATATAGTAACACTTATTTAAATAGGAACATGCTTCACTGAATTGTGAAGTAATTTTTTTTTTCCTGTTGCGTTCTATCCACATAAATTTTAACCTTTTCCAATGAATTTACAATCCATAGTCTTCCCTAGAGAGAAGTGTTCTTCATTAAAGGAAGTTGAGATTAGCTCAGGGTACACTTTTACTCTTTGCAGGAAAGAATGTGGGTTGTGCTTTTGAATCTGTTTAAAAATAAGGTATTCAATGAGACTAGTAGATACTGGTTTGGAGAATCACCAAATACAGATGGAAAAGTGGAAAAAACTTATGGGAATAGTTCTGGGTCTCCTGCAGCCAGAAGAAAATACTGGGTTTTTTTTAATTTCATAAAAGCCTTTGGACTCTGAGATGCGCACAGCTATAAAAATGAAAATTTACTTGTAAACTGTGTTCAAGAAGAGAATTGCGTCAGGAGGGAAGGAGAAGTGGTAGGTAAGACCTAACCACTTCTATCTGAATGCAGACATTTAAATGGTTTTAGTTCATGCCGAAATATAAACTGCAACAAAATTTTTGCTTTGGCAGATCAGTGAATGAAAGGAAAAAAACCTTAAAATAACCTTTAAAATGGTGTTTCAGCATAAATTAGTAATTTATTGATGCATCAGTGTAATGATAAAAGCTTTCTGTGTATTGAAGGTGGGTATAGCTTTCATTTGCCTGAGGTGCTCTCGCTGTGTGTGACTCCCCAAATACATCTTAAGGAGATAAATCATTCAAATTTTACTCAGCTGTGAAGGAAAATGAGGATAATGAGCTTAAGCAGTGTTTGGTTCGTGCCCCAACGATGCTCAACTTTTCATTGTTGGGCCTGATTGCAAACTGAAGGACTCCACCTGTTTTCACTGGAAAAGCTTTACGGCAAAGGAGACTTTGATAAAACAGTTTTTTACGTTTCTGTGGTTGCAGTGGCTCTGCAGACCCCTGCCTCTGTGCAATAGCACATACTGTAGCATAGTTTTTCTGAATGCCTGGCACTGAGCAGTGCATTTGGACTGTGTAGAGACACATCTGGGAGCTGTGCAAGCACCCACACACCCCCAGGGCCCCTCTGGCTTCACATGGCCCCGGCTCCCAGCTGATGTGAATCTCAGCATCACGATTGCCTTCAGGCCCTGGGGAGTTGGTACCGGCTGGAGATGGGCTCAGCCCTCCTTTGCCTCCTTTGGGGAGGTGCAGAGCAGTGGTGCCCCCTGAGCCAGCAGCAGAGACCTGCTCACAGGTGCTTGCAATAATGATGGCAGTTGGGTTAATTAGCCCTGGGGAAGAACTGCCTCCCCTCAGCTGGGACCTAAAGCTGGCAGAAAAAGGTTCCTCTCCTTTTGTTCTAAGAAATGTGGTCTCTCCCCTGGGTTTGAGTAAGGTAAGTGTTTTATTGTTATTTTTGAGATTGCACCAGAAAGGGAACAGCTTCCACCTTTTTATTAGGAGAGGTTACTTGCTTCTCTAAAGGTTGTGTTGTGGTGAGCCTAAAGAGTAGGTGTTGTAGCTGGGATCTGTATGGAAGTGCTGTGCAAGAAAACTACTTTTGACCTGCAAGGAGAATGTTAAATAAACCCCTTTAATATTTAAGTCTAAATGTTGGTATAAGGTTTTATTAAAACACAGCTCTGTTTTGGTTAGCTTAGTCCTATTCCACAGTAAAGCAGTCCCTCTGATCTTGAAGTTTGTAGTGATTTAACTGGTTTATTGGAGCTACTCTAAGTTTGCATGTCACGTGGTGACTCTTTCTGGAGCATTTTTAGTTCTAATAGTTTCAAGGTTGCCTTGTAGCTACAGGACTTGTACGTAACATATGACTGAAGTGTCTTGACCCACGTCCTCTCATCTTTCACTGTAAATGGTGTAAAAACTCTTTGCTGGTGCAAGTTACCTTAGTGAAGGACTTCATAATTTTCTTTCATAGGTAGAATACTTTGCATTTGTACTTGCCTTGCAGGTGAAAGAGGATATTAACTTGTTCTTGCCCTTTGTTATGCTAGTGGCAAGATGATCTTTTGTTTATGAGTCTGGTGGTGTTTGGTTTTGAAAATTTCAGCTCCTAGGTTTGTGTGTATTGGTTTGTTTAGGTTTTTTGTGGGGGTTGTTTGTTTTCGGGGTTTTTTGATCAATTGCTTTGCTATTTGCATGTCCACAGTGGGAGCATGTGCTCTTTGCCAGCACTGGAGCGTTCTCAGGCATTGGGTAGAAGTGCTGTTTTAAGAAAAGGCTGTATCTGTGGAGTGCAATGAAATTGAATGCAGAGGCTGTCAAACAGCCTTCCCAGATGCGGTGTCTGACCCAGCTCCTGCTGAAGACAGTGCAAATGTGCCCAGGCAGCAAAGTCACAGCTGTGAAACAACCGGGGAGCTTCTCCTGTGAGAAGTGGGGGGAAAATGATCTTCTGCCAGTGTGATGGATGTGGAGGAGACAGGAGGTGAAGCTGAGCAGAGCTGTGGAGACACGAGCTAACAGGCACAGCACGGCTTTGGCCCTGTGAGAGCTGAGCTCTTTGCACAGATTTCCTGCAGCCTTATGCAAGCTTAAGTGGCTTCTTGCTGACTTCGTTACAATCCATGGGGAAAATGATCATGTTAAAGGGATAGGCTGAAGCAGAAATAAAACCCTTTGAGATTGCTTGGTGCTCAGGAATGCGTTGGGGAGCAGCTCTGAGACAGCTTTGGCTACTCTCAGGTTGCAAGTCACAGCTTTTCCTGGGCCACACAGTTACTGGAGAGCAGCTGGGATGGTGTTCTGGCCTTTAAATGCACCCACAGAGCAGATGCTGGGGGGGGAAGATTGTGTTTGTGTGCTCTTGAAAGTCTTGTCAAAGTGATTTTTTTGGCTGCCAGGTTCTTCTGAAATTCTTTTTGGAATACTTGGATACTCTGAAATTTTTTGGTAGTGAAGTGAGGTAAGAGGTGCATAGAAAAACAAAATCAGTTTGCTTGCATCTGACAAATTATTCATTGCTTGTTTGGATTTTATTTTTTTGAAATATTTTAGAAGTGGTGGGTTTTTTCCAAATTGAGATCAGTTCTTCAACAGTGAGCTATTATGTCCCCAGACAACAATAGTTCACTGTTTCATTAAATTCTGGTAGTGCCATAAACATCCAAGACTTCAGTCAACTCCATCACTTACAACTGTGTTTGCTGAGTCCCCCAGTGCTCTGTTGCTGCGACTGATGATATGTTGTACTTTGTTCTTTGATTTAATAAATATTTGTGGAGGTGGAGTGTTGCTAGCAGTATCTTCTTTGAATCGAATGTCAACAAATGGGTGTTGTGTAAATATTTTAAGGGAAACTTTCAATTGACACTGATGGATAGCAAGATGCCATGAATTTAATATGCCTCAGAATCAGAAGAGGCCGCAGTGTGCTCATGCGACAGGGATTAAAAAGATGTTAAGTAATTTTCTTTATAATGAAATTCTCTTGGAACTCATTTGACTTCTGCCCCCCAAACAGAATTACATTACTTTTAAGATTGCTGCTTAATCCGAAGAAGCTAGATAAGATTAGAAATACTAGAAGCAAATTTCCACTAAAGTTTAAGTTTCTTCTTTTCTGTCTTGGATTGGGTGAGGATGTTTGAAGCTGGTGCTTTGGTTTGTGTTCACCTTCAGCTTTCTTTCAATGCTGTAAAATGGTCTCCAGGCCTGGTGCTGAAGTGGGTTTGTAAACAGGACTCCTGTGCGCCTACAGACCTGGGTTTTGACTTTTTTGTTTGTGTGTGTGTGTGCATGTTTAGTTTTGGTTTGTGTGGGAGGTTTGGTTTCCTGGTAGGTGCTACTAATAGTTTCAAGTAACTATGTACTGTTCTTGCCAAACATTGCTTCTTACAGAACTTCTCCATGTAAGTGGTTTTTATTGTTGTCAGGAGCCTAAGCAACCGATATTGTAAAGTATGCACCCTAATAGATCAGAAACAGTGTATTTATTGGCTGTTGCATTTCCTGGTGGTTTGAATTTCTGCCTCATCACACCTCTTAAGGAGAGGGCAGATTATGTCTCAGACTGTCCAGCACTCCCTGCTTGACATAGGACTTGATTGCTTTTTAATATTTCATTACAAAAATAAACCAATATCCCTAAATTATCTTACAGCAATCAACTGCATCCATCTTCTGTGCAAAACCTGAATGTGCTATCCAGAAGCCATAAAAATGCTGGTGTCAAAAATTGCTTATAACATTGGACACCCTAGGAATGTTTCAATTTTTTGTTACCATGTTAGAGAGATGGTCATAATTTATGTTGTACCTCCAAGTTACTACAGAACTATACCCCCAAATGTGATTTCCCTTTCTTCCAAAGCCCAAGGGACCACCTTGGGAAGCAGTGAAGGACAGCAAACCTCTGCACTGTCAGGGAACCTCTGTCAGAGCCATAGAAATGTGCTGGAACCTCAGAACATTCCCAGTTATCCCTGCCTTGCCACGGACAAGCATGAAAGGGAGCCTTTGAAAGAAGCTAGTATTTGCATGCTTACTGGTCTGGAAACTTCCTTGTTGACATGCATTAACAGTTGTAGATGAATTCTTTCTGCAATTTGGTTTAGTAATTTTCTTTTTTAAGTGTCTTGCTGTCCACACAGCCCTATTCAATTGCTGCAGAGAACAAGGCCAAAACTGTGCTTCCACACACTGCTTGTAAGCTTTTCTGGGAAACTGGGGCTGCCCTGATAAAATTACATACATTGAAGGCTGAAGAGGGAAGCTCTGTCAGCACATCCTCAAAAGAATTACTGATTTCTCTCCAAAAGGTGTGCTAATATCAATTGGCAGCTAAGTGCTCAGCTGAATTTTACCCCATGAGTTACTTGCTAAAAGAAAGCTGTTTCGTGGGAATGACTAACTGGATAAATCAAATTGCTGCTAACATAACTCAGGGTACCTTACTGGCATTGAGCTACTGCTTGTCACACTGTGTTGTGCTCTAATGACAGTGAAGTGCCTGGAAAGCAATTTTATTGTTTACTCTTGTGCCTGTGTAAATAGCTAATTTATCCTAATGACTGGATGGGACGTAATTGGAAGTGAGTTTTCAAGGATGCAATATTCATATTAATTATGAGTGTGAACTGGCCATCAGGAAGACTCTTATCTGCTCCATCCTCTTAATGCTGGTAAACATCATTATCTTTTCTAATGAGCTGTGATGACTGAGTGTAGCACTGTTCAACTCTGTGAGTCTGCTGTGGATGTCTGGTTACCAAAACCATTTCCCTAGAGAGTTTCCATCAAAAGTGTTTTTGGGGACTTCCAGAGCTCCTGCACTTCGAAGATACAATTTTTTTTTTTTTTTTTTTTCCCAAGGCTTGTATCCCTGAGAAAGGAGGTGGCACTGGGGCAGAAAAGCTGGATTTTGCTCACAGCTCTGTGCTTGTCTGTTCTCTGTGTGACCTTGGAGAAGTGGCTTTGCTTCTGTACAGCAGGACACGAAAAAGGGTAGTGGTTGCAACCAAAGGTGCTGGGGTGTTGAAATGGCAACGGAACCTTGCCACAGGAAACCCTGCAGTCTGCTGCAGCCAGCAAACATTCCTGTGCTCTGCTCTTCAGAGATAAATACAGGGAGGAAAAAATGAAATTCAGCTCTTAGCACGCAAAATGTTTTTACACAGTGGAACTGTTAAACACTTCCATTGAGAGAACAAAAATATTCTGTAGCACAGACCCTATCAAATCTATAAAATACTACTACAGAGAGATTATTAGAAGTGGCAGCATATTGTCAGCTTAGTGTTGCTCTTGCCTTTGTTGGAAGAAATTTAAACATTTCATACTATAGCTTTTCATGTCAGAAAGTAACCAGTTGGCTCACTGTGACCATATTGACTCCCACACCTCATTCAGCTTCTGGGTTGTGGTTTGATACATTTGCAAGTCAAAAATAACAATGGAAAAAGTTCATCATGGTTGAAGCAATTTCTTTTTTTTTATTAATGCAAGCACATCCAGTCAAACACAGAATATCCTGCTTTATGGTACAGCTTTATATTTAGCATTTCAGCTCAGAATAGCAAAACACGGTATTTAGGGACTGTATCAAACTTAGGGAGGAAAAATAAAGGGGAACAATGTAGATACTGCATGGATTTCAAGTATATACTTGGACTGATTGACCGGTGAAGTGCACATTCATGTGAAAGCTCTTTTATACATTTACAGAAAGTGTTCTAAAATTGCATTTCAAATATATATTTTTTTCTTAAATTTTAAGCATCCCTTTTAAACTTCAATTACATAAACAAAGCTGATATACAATCCCTCGTATAGTGTCTGACAATGTTACTAGCTAGAACATCTCTGAAAGTGCAAAACACTGTAATAATACAGTATAAATATTCTTACTGGAATCCAGGGCTGAAGGCCAGTACTTCAGCACAGGAAAAATAGCAGCAGGTCATAAGAATTATCAGTTCCCCTTTCCTGGGCTGTTCTTGTTAACAGTTAGTATTCTACTTCTTCCTTCCTTGTGGTGTAACTTGCTTTTGTTTCTCTTTGATGCTAATGCTATGGGAATAGCAAAATGCTGATTTGTCTCCCTTCCTTACCTCAACTTACTCCTCTAATTTTAAGTATTTGCCAAGGGGGAAGTCAGAGGGAAAAGCTCTTTAATTTTTCACCGTACTCCAGGGCCAACAGAGCAAATTTCTGCTCAGTGCTTGCAGATGCTCCATCAAACAGTGGCACTGCTCTTGGCTGTAGGCACTCAAGCAAGGAGAGTCTGATGGACTGGAATAAACCAGACCCTCAGCCCAGCAAGTCTTGCCCCCCTCTTCAACAGAAGGTGGAATAAGATAAACGCCATCTACCTAGAGCTGGTCATTTTTAAACAAGTCCTTGCAGAGGTCTTCTGCAAGGCTCTGTTAGGGAGGCTGTAACCACTGTCAACTCTAGAGGGACTGTTTTTGTTGGTTTTTTGTTGTTTGGTTTTTGGTTGGTTTTTTTTTAAAGAAAAACCCAGTCTAATTATCTGGCTTGAGTTATTATCTTATATTTAGCCCTCAAGCCTTCAGAGAAAAATTATTGGAAAAGAGAAGTAGGTATTTGTGGGTAATAATTTGTTCATTAGACAAAATAGTTTTTAATCTGAGCCCATTTTTTTTCTTTCTCAACTCAGAGATCAGGTGAGAAAGTCCTAACTGTGTATTTTTTTTTCTCCCCTGGAAAGGAATACCTTGAATCTTAACATAAGCTCTTCAGGTACTTAGATAGTCAAATTAGGTGCAAACCCAATACTACAAGGAGAAATTAGAAATGGCAAGCATCAGTGGGTTTGCAGATCACCTCTAATTTTGGCACTGACCTGTTCAAAGGTTTGACTAATTTCTTAGAGTGTTTGCCCTTAGATTTCAATGGGTTCTGCCCCAGACAGTTAATCATGGCTTGCAAAAGACTAGAAAAAACTTACATTCTAAGTTGGTCTTTGTTTTAATCGTCTGTAAGTGTGGACCAGACTTCTCAAAGAAACCAACGGAATTAAATTACTAATTCATGGTGATAAGCTCTTCTTAAGCTTCTTTGGAAACTTTAGCCTTAGCTTCAAATTGGACATCTGAGTTTACTTCCCTTTCCCTGGCCCATGCTGACTTTTTGTTTTCCAAAAATTCTTTTTAAACAAACATATTAGGCCTGTTTTGCAGAGATTATAATCTAGGTTAGACATTCTTCTCTTAAAATAAAACAAAAAAAATTCCCTGATTTTTCAAAAGAAAAACACAAACTATTCTGACAGCCAGAATTTAAAGGATAGTTCCCAGAAGTATTAAAACTTAAAGACACGTGTGCATCACCACATGTGCACACACACATACTCACACACAAACGCACAGACCCCAGCAGTTACCCCCTCTTATCTCTTGAAATCATGTAACAAAAATAGGTTTGCTGCACCATCAGTGTTACAGGCAGGTATACTCTACTTCATGTGCCATAATTCTCCGCTTTATTTAAAAAGTACATTGTAGCTGGTTTCGAGACATCCATATTTTTATTTCCCTTACTTCCAGCCCAGCGTCAGAAGGTACAACTACACAAGCTCAGTACCTTGTAAGGCACTATTTGCTGATGGAGGAGAGGAACAAACACTTATGAACATCTGTGAACAGTTCTGCTGATTTGAAGGAGATCTTCATTTCAAAGCTAGGGAGACATACTGAGTGTTCTGTAGGATACTGTTCCAATGGGATATTTGACCTGAACACTGGCTTCAGTCAGGATGTGTGTTTTAATTTGTATTTGTTTTGGTGGAAGTAATAAAAAATAAAAATTTGGATGCTGATAGAATAAGATACCATCTTCCATGATACATTTCATCTCTGAGAACAGGGCCCTGCCCTTGTATTTAAAATAAAAAACCAAAACCCTCAGTAAGTGCCTTAAGGTTGACATGTGAAATATTTACGACATTTTATTTCATAAAAGTTACCGTATATACAAAACAGACCTCATCCAGTGAGGTCTTTCTTAGCTCAGTCTGAGTCTTTCATTCAGGTTGTAAAAACGTGTCCATTAGGTGTGCTTCAAAGTCTGCAAATCGGATCCAAAAATCTCAGGCTCTATTAAGCAAAGTTGTCCTAAAAGGTGAAGCGATAAAAAAAATAAAGTTATCTTTTCTGTCACAACAAAAAGTTTTTCAGTTTTGGCAATAGATCTATATTGCATCGTTAGCTGAAAGCCTCTCTTCAAGGGGTAGATTTTCAACTGCTAGAAACTGCAGTAAGTCTGTGCATTTCAATAAAGATGCTGACATTAATGAGATAAAAATTTAACTTGCATAACGTTACCTCAGGCCCTTAGGATGAGCTCAGGCATATAACATATGTTCCTCTGTCACCCTAAACTACTGCAGGCTGAACAGTGCTGGACTTGATGCAAGGTGCATTGCATGGGGGTTGTAAGTGAAAAGCTCACATGGACATCCTAATAAATGCTGGGATCAGTGAGAAACAGTGTCTTGTTTAGGACAATAAAGTCACAATGTGTTTTAACAGAGCTCAGGGCATGCAGGCTTTGTTCATTCTCTGATCTGTACCAGATCTGTTAGATTTTAATGTTTAGCAGGATTTACAAATCTCTCTGCCTTGGCCTCAGTATTGGAAAAATTCTAATTAATTGATCTCATCATGTACACGGGAGTGGTGCTTCCCATTCTCAGAAGGATGAGGAGTCTTTGAGAGTTTATTCCTTAGGGTAGGCTGACAATGAGCATATTCCTAGAAATTTTCATCCTTTTATATCATTTGTGAGTGCACAGCTATGATGAGAGCACTTTCTTAGAACCTCTATAGGTTTGCTCCCCTGAGAAAATCATGTCTGAACACTACTACAAATGCAGATTATTTTACTGTATTTGATAGCCTAAACAAAGGATGTTCTCTTTCACAGTCCCAGGAGTGATCTTGCAGCTTCAACAGATCAGGCTGGAAAAGCTGTATCAAAATCCAAGCCCCAATGAATTTTGTTCAGGTTTAAATTTTGAAGGAAAAAGAACTGTATTATGGTTTTAAGCTGGGTAGGCAAATAGGGCAGAAGAAGCTGATGGTCACACACTTCTTTGTGTCTGCAGAAAGACTCATGTTCTGAGAAAGCTTCATACCTGAGCGTTTTCCAGCTGTCTTTTTCCATGTGGTTTTCTGGACCTTCACTTTCAAAGGATGCAATGAACAGAGCTGGTAAAAAAAATAAGAACAATTAGATACGTGAGTTCTGAAAAAAAAATCTAAAGGTTAGAATACAGCAGATGAAACTCTGCAGTCTTCATCGTGAAATTTTTTTTCATCAGAAGCCAATGCAACACTTAAGTGTTTTGCAACACTTACCAAATTACTAATAAAATATGATTTTGCATGTCAAGATTTTTCATCTGCGTAACTTGTCTGCATTTTAACCCGTGGAAAGACTCACAATGTTCAGTAAAGGATTTTACCTTCTTCACTATAAATAGGTGCTGTGAGTAGATAGGTCTGGATTTTCTTGTCTTTTTCAAAAGGACACTCAACCTGCTTCCATGTCAGGAAATCATGAATCTGTCTTGAAATTTCCCAGAACTTCTGCATGAAGTAATTGAAAGAGTGTTATTAAAATAGTATTTGTTTTCTTTGAAATATTAGAGCCTCTCAGTCTCATTCTTATTTATGCTGCTTCTTATTGTCCCTTACTCAGACTTACATGGAGTTGGTCACAGCACCAAGCCTGGCAGAATTCAGGAAGCATTTGGACAATGCTTTCAAGGCACATGGTGTGACTCTTGAGGGTGGTGCTGTACAGGGCCAGCAGCTGGGCTTGGTGATCCCTGTGGATCCCTTCCAACTCAGCATATTCTGTGATTCCCTGTTATCCTTTCTTCTTTTGCCTCCCTTCATCTCCCCCTCTTGCTGCTAGTTCCTCATCTGCTGTCAGCCTCAAGGTTAGAACAGTGTATCTCTGCTAACTGTGTCGTCTTTTGCCGTCAATTTTTTTCATCATCAACCTTTTCTTCATATATAATAGTGCCTATTTTCTGCGTTGTCTACATCAGCCTGTGACTTGAACTGCACAGTAAATAGTTTTTATTTGCTTTACATTTTACATTTCCAAACTTCAATTTAAATGAATTGTGACATATCTGACCTTTTCATAAAACACTCTCTAAATTGAGAAAATCAGAATAACATATAGAAACATTTAGATATCCTTTCCTTCCTAGGATTTTAAGAAATCCATAATTAGAGTTTGTCCTGTATGTTCTGTGTGCCCCCCTCCATTTACACAGCCTTAATGATGACAAAAAATTTTGTCAAGAAGTACTTTTGACAGGCTGTGGTCTTTTGGATGTGCATGTTTATTAACTGGGGAGAGAGAACCCAGAAGCTGTAGAACATTCCTTGCAGCCCTGATAATACCATTTGCTGGCTGTGTGTAGTGTAGTTCAGCTAAACTGATGAGGTGAAATCAGCTAAGGCTGATGACTCAGGCTGAAGTTACCTTTTAAATTTGATCAGATATGATGGCTTGCTGCCACGGGAGAGCAACTGCTGGCTTTCCCAGAAATGTGACTCAAATCAGCTCCCCTGGACAGTGACACCACTTGGTCTGGGCCACACGGGCACTGAAGGAATGGGTAATACAAAGAGCCAGGAGCCTGGAGCTGGCAAATGCTCGCAGTGCTCCGGGTTTAACTGAGAGTACAGTGTCTGTGGGAGCAGAGACCTACCTTGAAGTTTATCTGCCCGTTGGGCAAGCGGTTCGTGTGTATCTTGTGCAGGAAGTAGATGTCTTTAATGAAGAGGTTGAACACCGGGATGACGATTTTCTCGCGGTTGCTGTTGGCGGTCTGGGAGCGCTGCGCTGCTCCTTGCAGGGCTGTGCGGTAGTTGCAGAAGTTGCTGGATGGGTCCATGTGGTGCTGTTTTTATAGAGGGGGGGAAAAGGCAGTCAGGTAATACATGTTTGCTAAGAATAAAAAGCTTTTCTCTAACCATCAGAGTTCATTCTTCATAGCTTCATTTGGCCCCTTTTTAAACTCTCAAGATAGAATACCTTTACACTAATCAGGGTGCAGGTTCTTCTAACTTCTACCTTGCTTGAAAGGAGGAAGGTTCTGTACTAGCTTTACATCTATTCCATTATGATTTCCTTTCAGTGTGTTTTGTTAAATGACTCTCTGGGGGAAAAAACCAAAATTCTCCTTTGCTGTCACCTCTCTTTCTGATGATGGTTCCAATCAGGTTTTGTTTCCATGCAGGTCTCCACTAGGTGGAGTCCTCTAATTAGTTTTAAGGGCATCATTCACTGGAGTGGAAACTTGGCTGTTAAATGGGCAAAAATACGCTAGGAGAAATAATCTAAAGAGAGCTGGCATCCACTTTTCTTTGCAGACAAGTAGAGAGTTTGAAATGGAGGAAACGCTCTCATAATGTTTATGTGCTGGTGACCGCTGGCAGAGGTGTCTGTCTGATCTCTGACAGAGTAATTAGCAGAGGTTTGGCTGAAACTATTTGGTAGATTTCTATATAAAGTCAATACTTTATACATACCTCTAAAACATCAAATTTGGCTGTTTTGACCTTGGACCAGGTTTTCTTTAACCGTGCCACAGGGCTCAAGTTCATGCCAGCTGAATGCAGAAAGAGGAAACAAAGAAATGACTGAGCTGAAAAAAATACAGGGCTAATATAACTGGGCTTATGGATCAGCACCACACATTCTGGAAGGTGTTTCAGCTTGACAGTCAGAAGCTGTAGCTAAAGCTCACCCACCCACACGTTAATCTGTCGCTGGCAGATACTGTCCCTGTGGAAGTGTGCATGCTAATGTGATCGGCCAATTTGGGGCAAGTATGAGCATAGTCTTGCCAGTCAGGTTGTAAAATGGAGTGCCTTTTGCCATCTGTGTTAAGGATACTCACAGATAATAGCCATCATTGAGTTGAAGTTTCCAATGTTGAAGCATTCTCTTGCCACATCAATGAAAAATTCCACCATTCTTGTACGCTGCTTTTTCTTTACAACCTGGAAAAAAACCACCAAGGTCTGTTAAGAGGGAAGGGATGGTCTGAATTTTGGATAGGCTGTCCAGCCAAAGGCACTGTAACAGGTTCAGTGAATAGACATTTCAAGACTTTGTCCGGCTAAATTTTAATATAGGCCTCAGGATATTTTGTTAAGATTTTTAATAAAATTTAAGTTACCAGAAATATTTGGGGTGACTATCAATTACTTGTGTAGTTGTGGGGGAGTGCAGATTTTTGTTTACACAGAGAAGTCCATGTCTTAGGCAATTTTTCATAAACAAGCTGGACACTTCCAGCAATTTCCTGTTACTGGAAAAGGAAGATAACAGGACGCTGCTATCAGGAAGAATATATATGCAAAGCATTTAAACCTCTCAAGAAGGGGGGAAAGCACTGGACAGACTTAACATCAGGGGCATGGCACCTAAATGTGAGAGAAAACAATTGCCACAACCTGCTTTCTCATTCTGCTGCCTGTACTCCTAAATGACCTGTTGAGAGCAGGTAGTGATGATGAGCAAATACACAAATTCCCACTCATGCAAACATGCAAAGGATCAAGCAACTGATGCTGAACATCTGGTTTGCAAATTCTTTTATAAATAGCAAAGCAAAATTAATTATTGCCTGGATTGCATTCACTCATGAAAATATTTTCCATTTAAACCCAAAAGTTCTGTCTGGCTTATATAAAAATGGCTCCTAAGCAGTGACTGCAGACTCTCTGACCTAAGTACTTTAGTTTCTGTCATATCAAAAGAAAATGATTCAGCAGTCGAAGGCCTGGCTTAGCCCTCAGTGTGCTAAAACCTTTCTCTGATGGTTTACTAAATGTATGAGCCCTACCGGGCAGCTCTGCAAGTGTCTTGGTGTGCCTTTGCAATGCATTTCTGAGAGCAGGAAATCTTAAGAGTTTAGGATCAGTACACTGGACCTCATGAAAATGCAAGCAGGCATTGGGATTTCCACAAAAAGGCTACTGACCAAGCAGGAATAGGGAAAAAAATTTCCATTTGCTAGAACTGGAATTAATAGAAATCTAAAAAGAATAATCTAATAAGAAGCTAGAAAGAGAACACACATGGAAAAAAAAAGTTTCTGGGGCAGTACACCTTCCATTTCTTTGCTTATTATAGGACAGAAGTTACCTTAACCTCTAACAAGGTTATTCTCCCTCTTTTTTTTTTCAACCTTTAAAGTAGTCCACTTTCTTTCCAGACTTAAAAAAAATCTTATTCTTGATTCTTCTGCAGTGACTATTGTATGAAAAGAATGAATGAATATAAATTTAAAAATGAATATATGACAGTGCTAATGTTATCTAAATGCAGTGGAAGGACAGCTGTTTATTGGTAAATCTGCATTTAAAGATGAGTATTTTTAAATAATCTTTTGATGTATTTAAAAAAAGATAAATCCAAAAGAGCTCCTAACTCAGTCCACACAAATTCCATTTCACTGTGTAACTAATGCAGCTGCACAAAATTAGAGAATATATGCCAAGTCAACATAGCCTTGAACTCTTAATCACATGAGCATGCAAATAATTTAATGCTTGAATAATGCTATTATCTTTAATTGCACTGCTAATGTTTAAATCTCATTTAGACCACCGCCTGCCTCTTGTCCTTAAGGCCAGGATCCCTCTGCTATCTTGTTTTCTAAGAATACCTACCCGACAAATCTCTGTAGCCACCAGCATGCTGAGACAATTGAACCAATTGTCATACGCCTCCAAATTATAGGTTTTGGTCACATCACTTCGGCACTGTAAGAGAAGAGGTCGCATGTCAAACCTCTCTTGTGTCATGGTAAAGTGAAAGTTTACCAAAGGATAAACTTCCTTTTCATATCTTGATAAAATCTCGTTGTGCATTTTTTAAGGCATGAGCTTAAAGAAGCTTAGAAAACGTCAGTCTTTCTTTCACAGGGTATACTTCAAATAATGGAGTATTATTCTTTACTCTGGTTCATCTTTGTTTCTTTTTCCCTCTGTACACCTTTTTGTACCTTGTGATTATCCAAGGAGTCCATGTGGCTGACAATCTGCATCAGATCCTCTGGGTAAATGTTGCTCACCCTTTCCTGTGTTTGGAGAGAGGAAAGATTGTCATTGTACAGACAAACAGAGAGTTCAGTGAAAAAAAATCAAAGTTAGGAGAACATTTCGGTAACTTTATCCCCCTACAGTGTAGGTGTGTGAGGTGCTTTTATCAATGTACCTAGTTGGTCTCGTTCATTACTTGACTTGGTATTTTGTTATTAATACACTGGAGGCATTCAGTGAAGCCACAGCAAAATTCGTATTATGGGTATATTAATATTTAGTAAATGGAAAACAGAATACTCAACCCCAATCTGTGTCTCACCAGTTCGATGTAGGTCAGCTGCTGTGCCAGGATCAGAGGGTCACAGCACACACTCAGGATGTCCTTTTGAGTTGACTGGGGCTTGGTTTTGAGGATGGTGCCCTTGTCAGTAACAGGCTGCCGGAATTTCTCTCTGATTTCCTGGTACTGGCCCCGTGCAGAGAGGGCCATCAGGAGATTCTGTGTCATCTGGCTAATGATCTTTTTCACTGTTCCATTTTCCTAAGCAAAAGGGAGAAACAACTGCTAAAAACCTTTAGCTATTGCAGACATGGATCACCAGAGAATTTCTTCCTGGGAAAAATAAATGCCTATTATCCATTTTCTTTCATCTTTTCTGAGCTGATCGTTCTGTGAGAAATGACCTTGTCCTAAATAGCCACACAACTCCATAACGACACCGTTATGCCTGCTTGCCTTCCCAGCTCTGCTTCGCCTGGCTGGCTGGGCTGCTCCTTTGGGTAGTGCCCCATTTCAAAGGCATCCGTGTGAGCAGCTGCAGTGGGCATGTGAAAGGTGCTTGGAGCTGCTTGCACAGGGCTTCCTGGAACCTCTGGGCATCAAGTGCCAAAAAGCTCTCCTTCTGATCAGACCCACTGATGAATCCAGCCTGTCTAGCCCAAGCAGAATCCAGGGAACTAACATTATGTCCAGGAACATACCCCTAAAATATCCTGACTTAGCTTTGAACAGCTACAGCATCCAAATATTTATATAAGAGCACAATATACATCATGTTCTTGGACAACTAAAATGCCTTTCCTGTTTATCACGTACAGTTTTTAAACATAAGATTTGTAAGGATTCATTGAAATGTAAAGCCACAGGAACATAATCCATCTGCTCAGTGTTTTGACAACTAAGGGGATTTTTTTTTTCTGCCATTGTGTCCTATAGCCATTTCCCTGAGGTCAACCCCAAGGAGCTAACTTGATTGCTTTCCTACTCTTCCATCCTGTCTGCTACCACTTTAAGTGACCTAGGTTTCTTCTACTGCTGGGAATATTAATTCACCCATGTAGTCCTTTTCCTCACAGACTCATTCTCTTGCTTTTATGCATATTACTTTTCTTGAAGTTAACCACAAGGTTCACTTCTGCCAGTCAATGGGACAGGCTAGAAAGAACTGCGATGAATCTGTGACCATTCAAAGGAGCCACTAATGTGCAGCAGTGACTGAAATTATGTAGCAGATGTGAGAGATGATGACTACCAAATACTTGTATATTGCGTGTTATAATTAAGCAATAATGGTGTCAGAATGGTGCTTTACAAGGCAATAATCTGACTCCCAAGTGAAATCAAATGAAAAGCTGAAGGCAGTGTAGCTCATCTTGAGGCTGGATTACTGCTGAACAGCAGCTGTCTGGAGTCATTTCTGATACTGTGCTACAAGTGCTCAGAAGTGCCAAGGGAGCCTGGTGGAGGCGACTGAAACAAAGCGGAATTCTGCTCTCTGGAATTGCTGAGCTTCCCACTGTGAATGGTTTGTCTTCAGCCACTGTGCCTGACTTGCCCACGTGTCTGGGAGAAAGCAGACTTGCTGATACTGACTGTAGAAAATGACATTGAGGATAGACGAGAGCATTGCAGGTATCATGTAAAAGTGAACAAGTAAACTCAGAGATATGAAAAGCCACGGCTTACTTCAGCTGTTATGAATTTATTAGCATTTTAATGCTTAGACAAATGTCCTTAAGTGTTTTAGCTGTTTCCTTTCATTACTAGTTTTACCCCAATTTTCCCTACAACTTTGGAAGATAAGTCAATGACTGTACAAGGATTTGTACCTGTTTGAGTTCATTTCTACTAACTTTGGGGTGCAATCCTGGCTGTAGCTTTAGCTATTTGGTATGCTATCTGATATCACTAGGACAACACCTGACTGCTTTGTGTGTGTTCCCAGTTGATTTTCTGCCTTATGTAAGAAGAATAGTGTCCTAAGGGGATTTGAAAAGCTTTAAAATACAAAATAAACCCCCAGCCTTTACCATAAATCCATGCTGAAGCATGGTATGGGGGTAATGCAGTGTAATTCAAAAACTTAGCATGAAAGCTGCTTTTTGTCAGTGTTAAATTAGTATTTCCTAGGGGTCACATGGGGCACAGCTCTTCATTGATGAACCTTGACTGGTAGCTTTATTAAGGGGGTAAATACAGCGGTGCTGTCACAGGGATGCCATCAGATGCCTCGGACACCACAGCACCGAGCCATTCCATGAAGATGGGTTTTTCTCAAATGACAATTATTCATACATAAGAGTGGGAAGAAAGGGGAAGAGAAAGAAAGAAAGAGCACAATTTCTTTCTAGTTCAAAGTAACAGACAAATGAAATACTAAGACAGACTAAATAAAGCCTCTGCCAAGTCCCCTTTCACAGTACTGTCTCTGCCAACACACACCCCTTTGCCCTTTTCTGCAAAGAGAAGAGAAGGCACGTTATAGTCCTATTTCCTCTTCCCCTCCTGCTGAGGCACTGCCATTCTCATATAGCACCCACGTAAACATCTTTGCTGATGCAACAAAACCAACGTGCTTCCTTCTGACGACTTGCTAACACCTCACTCTATTGTCCCACCCCTGATTTATGCCGTGCTGTCAGACCAGTTGTTCTTCATTTTCTCTGTACTTGAATCAACAAAAACACATAATGCAACTGTCTTCCCAGTTCCTCCTAGTGGTTTCTCAAAAATATCTTCAAGTCATGGGTGTAAAAACAATGAGAGGCTTCTACTTCTGTGTATAAGTAAGACTTCACATTCGTACAAACACTTTACAACTGATTCTCTTGTTCTAGTTCTTGATTATACTCTTCCTTCTGTCTATTGGTAACAGTGACTTTCCCAATGAACAAAAGTGTAGGCTTTGTGAGTGTTATAAAAAAGCCAAAACAAACAAAAAACCCCAACACCCCCCCTCCCCTGGCCCCCTTGCTCCCCTCTCCAAAAAAACTACCAGCCCTTGTTTTATTCCAATTCACTTTATCTGGTTGCTTTAGAAGGTTTTTTCAAGGCCTAGTTTTCTTCTCAGGCTAGAAACTCAGAGCTGTTAAGACTGGTGATGGACTAGCCAACAGAGCTCAAAGATAACCTTTGTGGAAACACTGAAACACTGCAAGAAACCAGCTGCTCATTGTTGTTAGAAGCTGGGAATGAGCTACTAAATAACAAGCATCTTCACCTTGGCCAAGAGTACATTTGATACAACTAGTTGGTGTGTCTTGCAGAACTTAGACCTACAGAGTAGTAACAATGTACAAAGGATGGTATGTAATTCATTATTAAATCCTCTTGAGCCATTTTAGTTACTGTTCTTTCTCCTTCCACACCACAGTCATTTTTCATATTGTCATGACTATTTTCTCTCTTCTTCTTACATGTGGTGATTAGACATAGACAGCTTCTGCTAATGGACCATTAAGTCTATCAGGCAGCCCATGTCCTGTGGTTACCCTGACAGCTCAGCAACTGCTGCTGCAGTTCATTTAGAAAATACTGCCTGCAGGATTGCATAGAACACGGCACAGTTCATGTAACAGTTGACAAATACTGCTTTAGCACTTTGCTTTTTTTCCCCTCCCACCCCTACCTCATCACATTGTGTGATCCTGTGAGCAATCTCCTTCAACTCTTTCATGGATTTTTCATCTTGGAAATCATAGGGGAAAGTTTCAGTCCATTCCTTCAGGAGCTGAATGATTTTGGCAGCGAAGGATTTTAGTTTTGCCTAGGAAAGAAACAATGAGTTGATTACTGACTGTAGACCTGTCTGACCGCAAACTAAATTGGCTGATAAAGGTTCACAGAAATCTAGAGACACCCTTGAAAATACTTTGCATTAATAGTAGGTGCTGGGGACAAAAAAAGAACATATTTAACTGTGAGCTAGATTCCTAAATAGTATCATTTAGCCTCCTTTCATGATAGCTTGGCAATATCTCTTGCCAAACACTTTGAAGATATTTTCAAGGTTAGTTGTACAAAACCAAAAAGGTAACAGAACAGTTCAAGTGACTTATTTAACTGAAATCCATGGGATTTAAGCTGATTTATGCCATCTGAGGCAGCAGTACTGTAGTGTTTGAATTCAAATGTGTACAAACTTCAGCACTCTACCAACTGTCTTCCACAAGAAACGTTCACAAAGACATTTCTGT
This sequence comes from Falcunculus frontatus, assembly GCA_013398115.1. Taxonomy (NCBI): domain Eukaryota; kingdom Metazoa; phylum Chordata; class Aves; order Passeriformes; genus Falcunculus; species Falcunculus frontatus. The sequence continues at coordinate 197,409 of VZRV01008517.1, read as the reverse complement.
TCTATAGAATTTTTCAGACCATCCAGACTGAGCTGTATACTAAATAAATGAATGTCAGAAAAGATGTGTGTGTTTTCTCTCCATGACATCTAAATCAAAAGAGACTTTGAAAATAAAAGGTATGGGGTTTTGCTCAAAAACCTATCAACCACAGAAAGGGCAGGGAGAGTATTTCTCTAGATTTTTTTTGTTACCTGTGAATCTTCTAAGGCTTTTCATCAGTCAGACCTGAATTGGATGCCAATTACTCCCCTCTCCCTTGTATCAATGGACAGCAGCATCAGTACAGCCAAGGGAGCACTCTTGCAAAATTGGGAGTGTGAGTGCTAAGAACACTTTTAATGAACAAGAAGAATCAAACCTTAATTCAGGTTATATTTATCCTCCTACCCAACTTGTGGTGCACTGAGGAAAAAGAGGAAGCTTTGCTTTGTGTTCCCTCCCCACTTGTGTAAGTGCAGAAGTCTCCCCAGGCAGCAGTTCCCCATTCCTTCACACAGCCCTTCCTTCACTGTGCTGCCTCTTTGAGGGGCAGGAGGGGACTGAGCATGTGAGTGTCACCACAGGAAACTGCTGTAAGACAAATAGAGGATGTCTTCAAATACTGGTAGCAACTCCTGCCCAAGCATCATCTCATCATGGTATGTCCCAGTTTATTTAACCAAAACCCAAGGTCAACAAAATTAAGCTGGTTTTGTTTTGCTTTCTTTAATATATCTCACCATTATACAGTCCATGAGAATATTAATAATCATTGATAAGAACTTTGAAGTTAAAACATGCACCCTTGAATCCTCAATCTGAGAATAAGCCAGTGCCTCCTTGTAAGTCTAGAGGGAATTTTCTTGGGCTGTTTTTGGTTTTTTAAGACCTGCAAACTGCTATCTGCTAGCATGCATTTCCTACCTGTTTTTATTGACAGTATTTAATCGATGCTGCTAATGAGAGAAACACAGAATAGCTGGCTAGGGAAGGCAAAAAGAAAACATCACCATTCTTTTTGCCAGCAGTGGGCATTCCTGCAAAGCAGTGTCTCAGTGCCCCTCATGTGCAGCTTCAAGCTATTTCTCAACAGTGGGGGACAGAGTTCCAGATTATAGCTGCCTGTCCTCCAAACTCCCACTGTCATCTGCCTGGGGGAAAAGACAATGTATACTTATTTGCTAGGAAATGCATGGAGCCTGAAATTATTAAAAGAATAATCTGTAGGTGGTGATAGACAATTAATTAGCTGGGGAGTGCACTTCCATTTAATTAAAGTTAACAGGTATGTGTCTACTCCACTTTTGTTTACCAAAAGCTGCTGCAGAACTATTTTATAGTATTCATCATCCTGACTAGCCTTTCTTTTTAATTTCTGGAACTGAAAAAGGAATGGTGAGGGTAGAAAGGTTTAAAAATCCCACCTTAGGCCATGGCAAGCATCTCCATATGAACACTCAGTTCATAAAGAATTTATGGGTTGTCTAGACTGCCCCCAGCAGCTGAAGAGGCTAAATCAGTCACAGCTGATGCTTTTTTAATGCTGCTGAGTGTAAGATTGCTCTTTAAAGACCAGGAGCCCACTGAAGAGGTAGCACTAGCTGTTATGATTTGAAGTAGGTGTAGTGTATAACACCAGGCTGTATTTCATCAGTTTTTTTAGGAACTGACATAGAAGGAAAAGGTTTAAAGGAGAAAAATGAAGCTTTATGCTTGTAGTACTCAGCCAAATTACCCCAAATTATATACTCCATGCACAGCTTAAAACACAGTGATTTATGAACACTGACTTTCCATCTCTTGTATCTACTTTTGAGTTGTTAGGGTTTGCCTTCTTCATATGGAAAGCCAGGCATGTGGCAAGACAAACTGCAAACTGTATCACTCTTCTGGGTTAAAAAAGCTTAATGTTTCATCAGATGCTTTTTACCACTCACGAAAATAAGGTGTACGCTTTCTGAGAGCAATGCTAAAAGACCTCAGCGTAGCAGAACATGGGATTTCTGTTTCATGTGCACTCTGATGAAGCCCAGAGCAGCGTGACAGGTTGGTGCACGTGGTAACCCAGATGGAAACCTCACAGATCTGTGGGTAGCAGCACAGTTTCTGTTCTGTCATGGCTGCAATAAACCTACCAGCCTACTCTTCTCTAGTCCTACTCCAGACATGAGCCTCCCCTTGTGGGGCCTGACAGAGTTCTCTGGAGTCCATGGGAATACTTCTCCCATCAATATTTTTTTGAGAAGAGAAGTAATTCTATTAATTTAAGTACTGTGGATTGACCCTGTTCCGCATGAGACAAGACAGGACTGAAAAACAACTCCTAATTAGAAAAGAGGACAATAGCAGTACTGAGCTTGTAGGAAAGATTTAATGGCAATGACCCGGTTAGGAGTATTTTTTCATTTTTTGGTTTTAAAAAGGAGATTTTTCTGGCAACAAAACCCAGGAGAAATAGTAATTTTTGAAGGGACTCATAGACTGGCAAAACAATAGAAACTAACTTCTACTTTCTCCTGTTATTTCTGGCTTCTTTAACTTTAGATATATAAAATACCCTCTAGCTGCAGAAAAAATGTACCACAGCTGTAAAAACAGGGGTTTTTTTCCATTCAATAATACTATACAAGTGATTTTTTCCTTGATAATCTCATTTGAGACTTTCCAATCTCTAATGCACTCATGGAGAGTTAAATTTTTCTCCTTTATGGTCAATCTTAACAACTGACTTGTTATGTTATAATTGATGTCTTAAACTGTGAAATTCTTGCTTTTTATGAGTAGTTAAAGGACTCTAAGCAGGCTCCAAGACATCCCGGAGTGTTTTTGTTTTCAATCCACTTTTCTCTGGGCTGTATTGCTGTAGAGCTCTTTGGCTAGCCGGTAATGTCAAAACCAAAAGAATGGTAATTACAACACAATACACACAGTACTGTGGTGTGTAACCTCAAAACCTGCTTTCTGGCCACTTTTTCAGCTCAAATGCTATCCAGGCACCAAGCTGCTCAGCTTGTCTTAAGAGATTTGCATAAGCAAACTCTATCAGAAATGATCAGAGATGCTTCAACTGCTTTTGTCAGCTATTTCCTGCTATGCAGCCACTTAATTAGAAGGTGCTGGTAGCTGATGATACCTTAATGGATTATGACTGTGAATGCTTAAGAGTATCTTGTGTCAAGAGTTTCTATGCTGTATGTGAAATGAGATTTTATTTGTTGCCACGTAAACAAATGTCTGCAAATGCTAGTGGCCAAACTGTTCTGTAAAACATAGAGGTGCTTGCAGTAGAGGGCAGTAAAGTAATAATTTGAGAGGAATCTCAGTAGTTTAGGTAGTGTTTTCCAAGAAGCTTGTGTTTAGAAGGCAGGAAGAAATTACAGCTTATATTAAGGAGGTAGGAAGGGATCAAGGGCATAGTAGAAAGAGCAACCAGAAAAGCATGTAAATTAAAGCCACCTCCCAAAAGTGTTTTATTGCCACCCTGCTGTTTGCTGGTTTTCCTGCAGGCCCATTTCCAAGTTGCCAGCAGGTGTAAGAATGTGGGTGTTTGGAATATGAGCTGCTCTGTTTGACATCCTGTTGTCAGGATGTAATGCCACTTCATTTCTATTAGGAAGCCATGACTTTTTAACACATCTGCTGAGAAGCCACACTGACACTATTTTACAATTAGTATTGTATCTCTAAACAGCCAGCTGATTTAGTCCCCAGAGACTGCTTTCCTTTGAAAATCTCTGAAGTGCATTGTTATTCACAAAAGTTTCACCTTATATCCCATTCATTTTAAATCCAAGTATTTCACAGATATATTTAGACACTTTCTACTCACAGCAGTCTTTCCCTATGTACATTTACAGCTCAGATTGACTCATTCCCTATTTCAGACGGTCCTGGCATCTTTTAGACGTTCCCATCTCCGTTGTTTAGTTACGTGTTGCTGAGGAACCATTACAACTTGCAGAGCAGAGTGTGCTCAGTCACAAATTAAGTTTGGCAGTGGTGCCAATTATCACCTTCGAGTACAAAACCGGATGCAGTGGTTCTGGCACCTTCCTTCCCTGACCCCTGGTTTCCCCAGCACCTACAGGACGAGCTATGCGGATATTTGGAGAGCAGATCAGGGGACTGACCTGGATGAAAGTCATTTTGCACTATGGTTCGTTTGTCCTGTGGAGCAATTTTGTGACATTATTAAGAGGCTGCACATCAGGAATAGTACAGGAGAAAAAGCCTTAGGTCAGCATTGCTGTCAAAAACTCTTTATGGACAAACCAGGGTTGCCTTTTGTGCTACTCACTCAGAGTACAGATACGCCAGGGAGAAAACAAAATGGGACTATTAACGTGCTGAAGACTAGGAATGTGAGCGTATAATTTCTCATCAGAGAAGAAAGGTTCCAAAACATGCCCAGGATTTGCACAATTTAGGTCTCTAAACACTTGTTGGTACCATCCTGTTTCTGTCACTCTTACTTGCTTACCAGCTTGGACGTTTCCGGAACTCCAATTTCAGTCAGAAGTCTTTCAATACGCATTTTGCACATGACACTTGGATATAAGTTAGGTTTAACTGATTGTAGTGAAACATGTCAGTGCAGGTTACCATTTCAAGTAAGTGCATCTCTTAATTTTTGTGAGAGGTAACTTTCTGATTTACTGTTATTCCGACTTAAAACACCCCAACAATACCCTAACAGCAGAGGTTATTGTTAACTCTTATAGGATGCTGAGGCTGATTGGAGAAAGGTTTTTCTTGAGTCTGATCTCCCTAACTTGGTGAAAGCTCAGAAGTGCAAACCAGCTTGCTGGGCAGGTTTCATGGCAGATACACATTGCTCCAGTGCACAGCACTGACCTGCAGCTCACTGGCAAGGCTGGACATAACCTCTAGCAAATGTGGCCAGCAAATGAAGTAAGGGTACTTCAAGGAGAAAGACCCAAATACAAGTGCATCCAGCAGCAAATGCCAATTACAATTTTGTATTATTCTTTATCCGTCTATTTGGCTTTACAATGAGAAGGAGAGTGGAAAATAAACTACAGCAGCACAACTAAGTGAGGGGCATAATGGTCCATTTACCTTTTCTGCCTCAGTCCCTGTTTCCAGCTGCTGCTTCTGTTTAATGCAGATCTGCCCCACTTTAGCCAGGAGCTCGTGTGGGTGAATGAAGACTCGTGAGCTCAACAGGAAAGTGAAGATGTAAGTTCTCTGTGGAAGGAGAAAAAAGAAAAACAAAAAGTTGAAAAACTTCAGCAAAACTAATCCGTCTTCCTTGGAAAATTATTCTATCAACTACAAATACGGAAATTTTAAATGAAGGAAAGTTATAATTTTTCCTGTCTCCAGAGAAATGTTGGTATTTTGTAGCTCTGTTAAAAGGAAATGCTACAGCCTTCAAGGCTGTTAACTGTGGGGTTTTCCAGTTATCAAATGATTTCCTTTTAAAATGCCAGACTCAGTGTGCATAATTAGTCATCGCTTACCAAAAGCACAAATGAAATATGTCTAATGTAGGATGTTATGCCTCTTAAACACCACTATTTAATGCTGCTTTGTTTCTTTAAGAGTGATTGTTTTTCACTGAGCTGCAGGAAACTGCTTTGTGTGTATTCCAAACCACAAATACAATTTCTTCATGTGTGGGGATTTTTGTTCCTTTCTCCCCACAATCACTGAGAAAAGTTTTCACCTAGATTGGGGGCCTATGACAATAATTAAGTTTTAAGCTTGACTTTACTTCTTTGGGGCTTGTTTCAGAGTCTTCTGAATATGAACACTGCTAATAAACACCAACAATGATGATGTCTCATTAGAAATAGCCTCTCCATTTGTGATTTAAAAGCTGTGATGCATTGTATGGTACTGTGGACATGTATCCATTGTGTCATGTTCTGGATAGTTTAATTGAAGTGAGGATGCTTTTGTCCTAGTCTTGGTCCAGTGTTTGAAGCCGGGCTTCTGTATTGGACTGTAATTGCCTGACTAATGACAGCAGCATCTCATAAGTACTTCTATTTTTCCCTTAGGCTTTCTGACAAAATACAGAGTTGGGAAATTACAGGGGATCTCCTTGACAAAGTATTTCAATTAACCTTTGTTATGTTTGAAATGTGCACTGTTACTTTGACCACATTTCAGTAATGTGACTTCGCAGGACACAGCCAAGTGCTTTTAAATCGTCAGTGTGAGCTTTACCACCTTGGATTGGGCAAGTCAATTGAGACAGCTAAAATCTTAGGACCAGTTGTCTAAAATATGGTATCTCTACTATCAGCTACCAAATTCTGTTCCTTGCAGTCTCTAAAACACACTTGTAGTTAAACAAGAAGGGTATCTTTATGACCCCAAAGAGGTTATGGGGTTTCTCTCTCTAATCACTATAAAATGTGCTACTAATGAAAAATGTTTTCACTTCTCTAATACTCAGTGTGCCCGATAATACAAACTTAGCACTAACTACCAAATATTTAACAAAATAAATAACACTAACTAAAAGTCACAGTGTTCTGGGAGTGAGGGAAAAGTATAACAGATTAAACATATATCTAAACATACCACTCTGTCCTGCGCTTCTGGAGGAAGCTAATGAAAGCAGAGAGTGAAGTGTGATACAGCAGAGGCATTTTAAACGCTCATTCTGATTTGAGGATCTTATTAGTGCTGGGGTTCATGTATTTAATTAGGAATAGCATTAATTCTGTACAATCAAAATCAGAGTTCATCCGTAGTCTTTGCCTTGTTTGTTGTTTATGAATGGAGGAAGAGAGGAGGAGAAGGGCTAACTGGATGGGCAGTTTGGGTCAGGTTTCCTGAGTGCTTCCACTGATGCCTCCAGAAGATGCAGTGGGGCCATCTAACAACCGAAGTTTTTGGTCACTGAGCAGGTGGGCAGGGACAGGATACTGAGAGCAAGGCCTCTCTCCTTGATGGCATGGTGGCAAACATCCCCCACAAGTGTATGTCTGGAATCCAAGAAATTAGGCTTCTGTTTGACATTTCATGTCTCTCCAGAATTTCAGAGTTTATTTTTACGTGTACAGTGACAAAACCTTGAAGATCATCAATTCTATAAAAACTTGTGGTAGTGTATGTGATGTGTAATGGGCACTAAAATTAGGCTGAAAAGCTAACCTGATTCACAAAAGGGGACTTGGTTGTGCTGTGAGACAACATATCAAATCTTCTATTCTTGTGCATATGAGAATGATTCCTAAACTGATACATTCCCTACTCAGAATGAAAGCAACAGAAAGAATAGAGTTGGCTTGTGAGATTTGTGGTGTGTATTTAACTATGCCTAGTTATCCTCTTTTATATTTTGTAGCTGTCTCATGTGTTCATTGCCATCATTGCTGTCCCTGAACTTAAAACTGTGAGTCTGAACTATGTGGAACAGGAATTTAGCTGTTGGGTGCGTCAGCTGTCACTGGGTTGTGTGAAAATTTTTGCACTGAAGACTTGAAGTACGCCTCACTTTTAGTGTATTTTGCATTTGAGAGATGAGATGGGTGGGGGAGAAAAAAAAAGGACTTGACACTTTGATCCCTTCCCCACATTCTTGCTTCGGGAGTTGAGAAGCCTGTCTGAAAGATGTCTGTGTGTGCAAGTACAGGGAACCACAACTTAAGCCACGCTGCCCTGGCACTGACCTTTGCTCTGATAAGCTGGAACACATTCTTTTAAGCAAAGGTGTAATTTTGCTTCTCATAGTAATTCTAGCATTGGTCTCCTTGGTGGAAGCTTGTGTGATGTGGCACAGTGTTTATCCAGAGCGACTCTGAGAAAGGGCCACTCACAGCATCGTTTCCCTGCTGTCACACAGCAAGAAAAGCATGACACAGATGACCTGTGCTTTTATTTGGTTTCTTTTATAATGTTTTACAGTATGTTCATAAAAGTTTTGAACTGGCAAGATGCAGGAAGATACAGGCCATGACAATGTGTACTTTCTATTTCGGGCGTGCTGATGTGTCTCCGTAATCAGTAATAACTGTACTGGACCCATGCAATGTTTTTTCAGACAGCATTAGGCTTTTAGGTTTTAGAAACAAATTGTTATTCCTTCTGGAATCCATCTGCTGTATTTTTATTCATGTTTTTAAAGTCACTTCACTGGAACTAGGTTCATTACTTTGGAAAACAAAATTGTTCCATTGTGCTCAATCAAGATATGCTGGTTTACACTATACTGATATTGAATTGAGGGGTTTTTTTGGATAGTTTTATTACTGATACAGACAAGGACTACAACTAAGAACCAAATTAAAAATGTTGGCAGTACTGACCCCCCCATTTCCTTGCCTCTCTGCTAGTAGCCACTCCTTATCCAATAAAGAAATTTCAGACTGAAGTAAGCCATGTATTTCAGCTGAGTGGTAGGTCTCAGGGGCTAGGAACACAATCCTTTGGATAGTAAAGATACTAATGTCATACGCCTTATCTAGATCAAGGATTTATATGATTTGCTGCATCTGCACTACTGTACACAGGCTAAATGTCATAGCAGTGTAAAAATCTACAGTCTCTCAGGCAGTCCTCTGGTCATGAAGAGCATGGTTTGGAGAAGGAAATTTAGCTCTGAAGCTAGCTGGTTTGATAAAAAAATGATTAAAAAATGCTTCCATAAGCTATAAGAGTGAAAGTTAAGCTCCATTTATCCTGAAAGTAACAGGTATTTGGGAGGAGAGGCAAAAAAAAATCCTTTCTGCACTGGGAAGAACGTAAGTAGACACAAAAGGGGCTTGTGCTTTGCAAGAGAATAAGAAGCCAGATTCCTTTAGTGCCTAAAGTTGTTGCTAAGAGATGAGCTGAATTATATTTTAAAAAAAAAGACAGAGCGTGAGTGCACAAGACTAAAGAAGGAATTGTTACTCTCTGACCCAAGAATGCACTGATGACTTCTCGAGGAAGGGAGAAAAAATAAAATTTCTCTGTGTGCACTCACTGCTCATTCTGGAACCCTGTGTTTGTGAAATATTTTCTTCAAATATTTTCTTGCTTGGGCACAAGGGTTGCAGACTGGTACATTCCATTCCTAACCTCCTGAACTCCTCTGTCTCATGAGTATACATTTTCCTATGTGCTGAGCAAGTCCCTGCACACAAACAAGACTCAAAAGAGCAGTACACAAATGTAGGCGCTTATCTTTCCTGTCCTCCCTTGCCTGTGTTCTGCCAACATGGCAAATACATTTTTGTTTTGCCTCTGTAACCAGCACAGAAGGATACTCTGTGTTTGCTCTCTCCCCCACTCCCTTTTTCCCTATCCAGAAGGTTGCTGTGATCATGAGCTCGATGTGCACACAGGTGGGAGTGCCTTCTGAGCATTGTGCTCAGATGAATTAATCAGAATACTTGGATGAGTGCTGCAACTTACAACTGTGACTCTAAAACTAAGGTAACCTCTGCTCTAATGTTACCAACAGCTTCTCTTGGTGAGAATTAATTTATGATACCTTGCTGCCTTTCTGTGTATGAGTAGCCAGAGACATGAGACTGAGAAGTTTCGATACTTCTCTCTTGAACACACAGGACTGGCTACTCTTCTGACAGGATCTCAGCCTAAATGGCTACCACTAACCCTCTGTGGCAACTCCCCTAAAACCACAAATGAGCATGAAATGAACTATAAACATGAAACTGAAGTGAAATAGAAAACTTGGGTTTGAAGATGACTCAAATACAGCTCCTTCTTTCAGTTCAGAGCTTATTTATCTACTCATTTTATAATTAATCCTTTCAGCTAAATTGGGTGATCTGGTTTAACTAAAGGTATGTGCTGTGCTGTAGAGGAGATGAATTCGGTTTAATGCTGTTGACCATCTCTCTTTCTCTGGAGCTCCCCTTGACTGCTTCTACTGGATGTTCAGCTGTGAGCTTGCTGCCTATTTAAACTGCAGCTTGCAGGGTGGGGTCCACACCTGCTTGGTTTGTAATGCACTCTTGTGTGGGGTCTGAAGGGGATAGCACCATGGAAACTAGCAGCATTCCAAAGTAAGTTGTAGACCCCTTAAGTAATACTCACTTTATGGAACCATTTTCAGAGTAGCTGTGTTATAAATAGATTTTATGCTACAAAGTACAGTAAGGGATGTGCATTAGCAGCTACTTAAAAAACTCAGCTACAGTCCTGAAATCCAAGTAACAAGTAACCATTTTCTAGTATCACACGAAAGACAAGGAACTGACTCCTTGGATTAGCCTAAAGCTATTCCACTGTTATACCACACCAGCTCTACCCGCTGCTTTCTTCTGTGCATCTGTTCTACCATAGGTATTTGGGGGCGTGGAATGGAGATTTAACATCTAACAATGGTTATCCCTCTGAGTCTTATAAAGGATTTGGCACTGGCAGCACAACTGTATGTTAGCCATATTTAAATATAAGGTTTAGGATTACTTTTGAACTAGAATGGTAAACCATGCTGGTTTTGCATTTTCAATCCTATGCTGATGATCGATGGCAATTCTGCTGCATATTCCCACTGAACTCTCACATGGAGAGTCCCTTTTCTGTGGATGATGATTGTGAGGATGTGTGGTGTTTTATGCAGAAGCCCGGAGGGACTCTGTGATTTAAATGAGACCACAACAAAATGTTCTACACAAATTAGAGACACATACAAGATATAGCATGGGCCACTACAATAAACATGAAGTTTGACATACAAGTTAATAATGACTGCAGTTCCCTGCTCCCTTGTTAGTTTTTACAAAGTTCTGGGATACTTCTGTCATAGCTGCTGCTTTTTCAGAGCTCAAGTAGAATATACGTTATATAGCCTCTCTGATCTTCGGCCACTTGTTTCAACAGTATCTTTCATTAATGAGCACAAGGAGTAATTTTAAGGATAAAGTGATATCTTAATAATATCCTAGGTTCAGATTCTTACTGCATACCCTAGAGTTATAAGTAGTATTCACTTTGAGGACTGCGCTGAGGATGTTCAACCAGTTGCAAAATCATTTTCAGGCTTGAGAACATACATTATTACAGCACTGGCCCATTAAAGTGTCTTGAGAAAGAGAGTATTTTAATTAGAATCTATTTTGGGTTGTGGGTTTTTTTGTTGGTGTTTTTTTTTTTCCAATGGCCTAACTAGGATATGCATAGAAAATTACGGGAAAAAAATCCTAGAGCTGTTTTCAGGTCTGCTTCCCTAGGTAGGAGCTGGTTAGTAGTTAATCTTGGCTGCATAAGAGCTAAAGCAGCTTAGAAGTATGAAAATTCTGTGGCTTATGCTGCTTTTAATAGGTTCTTAAGGCACCCATTTGAATTCAAGATGGCTTTATCATTCTAATAAGTGCTCTCATTTAAAAACAGAGAATATCCCTATTGAGCAACATCTTTAGTGAATGAATATTGCCAGTAGAATAAATGCATCTTTAGCCTACATCTCAATCTTGAATCAGACAGAGGTAGAATTTCATGAGCAAGTGCCAATCCAAATACCAAAGCAGTAAAACCATGGGAATTAAAAACCTTTCAGTGGCTACTTACATCTGGGTAATAGTCCATGGTGGGCACCAGGCGCTCTATCAAGGCCTCCAGTGATCCAGAAACAAGGTTCCCATCCTGATAAACAGGGTCCACACATCTCTCTCCCATGTCTGGCTGCACTTGCCCACTACAACTGGAACCAAGCATGCTGGAAAATATTGGCGTCTGGGGCATAGTTTCCTACAGAAGCAGCAAAGAAAGGGAGAGAGGGTTAAGCTTTCCTCCAGGATGTCTTATGTGTGGGTTTTACAGAGGCATACATTAAACACAATTACATATTTGACTAAAGGCAGCCTCAGCACTCAAGCTGAGTTCTGAATCCAAGCAGTCACACATCTGCAAGCTGGCTTTGGCGTTTGAAATGCACTTTAAACTACGTCTCTAAGGCTTAGATGCATGAGCTGTAAGAATTTTCCTCACTGCACTTGATTTCTTCCTTGTCCCCAGTTTTTCTGGTTCTTTATGCATAGAACTAGACAGAGATGAACATGCACAATGCTTTCTGAATTTCCAAGACACTGAAGTGGTGCCTTACTGAAAAAACAAACAAAGCCTTAATGTTCCCATTTTTACTCATTTTGAAGTCAGATCTTTGGCCAAAATACTTCACTTGTGAAGATAAATCCCTCACCGCTAGATATAATCCAGGTCTCAGCAGAAGTGCATCTTCTGCACATAGATATCTCTGGAAACAGCAGGGGATATCCTGTCTGAACAAAATTGTCTTTTTTTTTTAACACATACGTGAAACCAGGAACTGGGTGGAACTGTGACATATACTGCAATATACAACTCTAATTTAAACAGTCTCTTTGAAGATCTTTGCTTAGGATACAAACCTGTTGTCGCAACAAAAACCACACGAAGGTTTTGGGGTTTGCACCTCCCTTCCCTTGGCCACAGCTGTATCACTGTATCACAGTCTTTGAGCAAACTGTAGAGGGGTTTTTGTTTGTTTTAAATTGGCTACAGCTTAAATCTATGCAGAAGGCTAAACAAAACATCCTGCTACTGTATGTAAAGGTTGAAAATGCTATTCAGCATCAAAACAGTTCCCCCTGGCTGCTGAAATAGACAAGACTGTTTAGGAGATCAAGTGCAAAGAAGGCAGCGTTAACTCTTGAGCTGCTGTCTCCCTGTCTCTGAATGAGACAAGATATTGACATAGATGAAAAGCACTTATGTAGATGAAAAGGATTAAGCCATTACTGGTACCTTTAACCTGACAGCTGTTTCTAACTGCGCTCATCTCTCGCACTTAAGTCTTCTTCTGAGCAATTTTTTAATGCAAGGCACATTTTTCCTCTCAAACTCTCTGAAGTCAATCATTCATGTTTACAACTGTAATACAGAACATTTTTCTCTTCTTAAGCTCTGATGAATGCTAGGTGCATTGTGAGGAAAAAATACCAGTATTAACAGAACTTGCTTATCAAAGCGACAGATTTACTTATGTGTGAAGCTGATAAGTAGAACTGCTTCGTGGCTTTTACCAAGAGACCATTGCGTACATACCTAGATGACAGAGCTAGAAGGGAAGTGTAATTCCCTGTAAGTTAAAATATAGCAGCTGTTTAATAGCATCCAGGGAGACCACAATGAGGAGTGGAGGTCAGTTTCAGAAGTTCAGGACACAGAGTCAAATAAAATAGAAAATGCAGGACCTAATGTCATATCAAAAGAAATGAAAAATGACAGTTCTACACAAAAGTACACTGAGCTTACTCGGTATTTCACCGATTTATCTGTTAGGCCCAAGCTTTGCAGTACACAACACTGAGAAACGGCTGAAGCATACGCTGAAGCTAACGGCTGTGCTATCTGTACTATGTAACTCGCCAGTAATTTGCTTTTTTCCCTTTTAAGGTCCATAGCAATACAGCCCCAAGCTGCTTCTCAGGATGGTCTGGCTGTGATGAGCACTTCTGGCTAACAACGTGAAGTTGCACAGGGCTTTTAAGGGAAGCTAACCATCAAACAAATCCCCACTGGAATGATGCTTTAGCGGGAAACGTACCCCGCTTTTGCCATCGAGCCTTTTAAACTCCTTTAAAAGGCTTTCATTGTTGCATCAGTTTTGTTTTTAAAGACCCCGCTGGGGCGCAGCCCGTACCGCTCCCCGCCGCCCTGGCTCTCCCAGCGGGGCTGGCTGCCGCCCCCTGCGCCCGCATCCCGCGGTGCCACCCCGCTCCCGGGACCACGGCGGGGCGCGCTCGGCCGGGTGTCCCCGCGGGAGGGCAGCGACCACCACCGGGCACAGCCGGGGCGCGCTCCTCCGCTGCGACCCCGCGCTCCCGAGGCACTCGCCGCGCTGCCCGCGCCCCCAGCCCCACTCCTCGGGCG
>VZRV01008517.1:0-183418 GCA_013398115.1 Falcunculus frontatus | reverse complement strand
CGCCGCGGCGCGCCGTTGGCTGAGCGGCGGCGGGGCCCGTTCAAACGGGGCCGCGCGGGGAGGGCGCGCCCGGCCGGGGGCGCCGCGGGGGGAGCCCGGGCACCTTTCTCGTCTGAGCGTTTGATCTTTCTGCCTGGCTCGCGTGGTTTTGCTTGGTTGTTTCTCCCCCTTTTCGTGGTTGGTTTGGTTTTTTTTTTCCCTTTTCTGTGATTTTTTTCTCCCCGATACACGTTCTCAAGGCACCAGACCGCCCGTGTTTCTGCTCCCGCAGCACTGTGCGGGTCCCTGCGCGGCCCCCCGCGGGTGCCGGTGCGCGGGGAGCGCTCCCGGGGGCGCCCCGTCCGCAGGCAGAGCCGCGGGACGCGCTGCTCCGGGATCGCGGCCGCCCAGCCCTCTCCGCTGCTAATTGTTTTCATTCTTCTCTCGGTCGGAGTTGTTTCTTTTTCCAACTTGCCTGAGCCAGTCATCTGATAGCCCTGGGCTGGTCCCAAACTGTGGGGCTGACGCGGGACCAGCCCGTGTTGTGTCACACACGGGCGCGGGTGCCTGTCCAGAATCTGATCTCCCGTGGGGAAGGCTCCGGGGCGCATCCCGCCGCCCCACAAAGTCCCTCACCTGTACCCGGGCACAGCGGAGGGCTGCCATCTTTGCAGCCTTTCCCCACACAAGCAAATCTTTCCCACCCTGTTTTTCGTGTTACTTGAATTAGGATGGTTTAGTAGTTGCTACGTCGTCTCCAGTAATTAATTACATTTATTTTTATTATTAAAGTTATTTATTTAATTGCCGTGTTTGAATATGTAGCAGAAGCCCTCACTGGTTTCCATGGTGATTAATATAGGAAAGCCTTTTTGGAAGTAGGCACGCCACTCTAGGTAGGTGGGCACGGCAAATGAATTTGGGCACATGCACGTACTCAGGAGTGTAACATTCACGATTGCTCACAATTTGAGGACAAGCACTGTCATCCATCCTAAACACATTAATTTTAGAAGGATATGTAGCTACTCATCATCTCTACTGCTTGGCTACTAAATTCCTTCTTGGTTTCCAAATTCTAACAGATCTGCTATAGAAATTATTTTCCTTTTTTGCAATGAGGTTTTTCTTTTAAATGTCTACTTGAAAAGTCACGTTTTTTTCCCCCCTGCCAAATCTCCTTTGCAGTTAGTCTCAATCCCATCTCTTAGCTGTACTCCACAACCTTCAGAGAGTGCAGGTGCTGTAGCAGATCTGATGCCTGTTTACGCTGAGGCTTTCCTCAGTTACAGCCCACTGCCTGCCTTGGACACCGAGCAAGTTCCAGGAGGCAGTCCCAGGTTGGAATCCAGTGAGTGGTCTGACCTGCTGCACTGCCACGTTAGGACCTTACTGTGTAATGCCACAGGAGGGTAAGGGACAAGTTTTGTTAAGTCTTGTTCAAACATCTTGAAGTTCTTTATAAAGAAGTTATCAAAAGCAGAAGGTAAGAATTTGCAGGCTATCACTGTATAACACGATTATATTTCTTTCTGAATGCTGTGAATATCTTTTAATACTTCATCTAATATTTATGGCTAAGAACAACACCAGCAAGCCTGCAAATAAGTATGCATGAAAAACAGGTATTGGATTTCCTTCTTTTTCTGTGCTAATCTGTTTTCCCACCTTACTCAAACATTTGCTGAGACTTGTAGAAGTAAATGTCCATTAATCTTAGCAAAACATACATAGTTAATTGAGCCCTAGTCACAGATTCAATCTGTTGTAAAAACAAACCCTGATCTTTTTGTTTGTTTGGAGTTTTGTTGGTTTTACTGACATCAGAAATTAGATCTGTCCTGTCACTGGAACCAAGAAATGTAGGAATTAAGAAACATTCTAACACAATTAAGGAAAGCTGTGCTAGCTAGGCATGCTCTCTCTTCCCTAATCCATGTATCTATACTGTGGTGTTTTTCCATATTCCTCTATTCAGTAGTCTAGCAGAATATCTTTAGACTTTTTTGTATGTACGCGTAAAGGAGCATATGCGTGTAAATTTCTTGTTTATGTACATACCTAGGTATGTGTATACAAATGTTGGGGGGGGTGTTAGGATACAAGTTCAGTGAAATGTCTTTTTTTCCTTTTCTAGGATACATGATGCTTGGTTTTGGGGACACAAGTATTGTGCAGTCCTGTTGGAAAGGTAGTTTTTACAAATCAGAGGAGCCAAAGGCCTAAATTCAGCTCGTACTGCATGTAACAGATGAATCATGTTATCATTCTATTTCATTTCCCCTTCTGTAAAGTGTGGATGATGACCTTTAGCTATCTATATTCTGAGTGTTGAAATCTGTTGATACAGAAACTCTCTGAGGTCTAATTGTTTTTGTAGTTATGTAAGTTCTGTTCCTCAGCAAATTGCTTGCATTTTGAAGATGTTTCCATCAGGCATTGCCTCATGTTACTGGTGGGTGGACCGTAGAGCAAGTTTAATCAGCAGAGCCTGTACTTGTTCTGTAGCTTGCTTTTGAGGCAACACTGCTGCGGTTCACTTGAGCTGGTCAGAGCAGCATCTTGCTGCAGAGTGAGTCAGCAGCAGCCACGCCGAGACTGTCTCAGCCTTCAAGGTTGCTTCAGCCTCTCTCACACTGGCTAACACCACCCGAACAAGTTCCATTATCTTATGATTAATGACCTGGATTGACACTTGCAGTATTTGGGTTCTATTCCTGCCTGTGCTATGGACACTTCACTGACAAATTTTTTAATCCCGCTGTGCCCTCGGTATTCATCTGTGAGATGCTGATAAGGATGTTTTCACACTGTTGCACTTACTTTGTATGTTCTTATATTTAGGCAGTAAGTTTTTGCATTATTGTGTTGGAATACAGTTGCCTGGTATAGTTACATCTCGAGTGGAAAATTGCTGCCCAATAGCTTGGTAAAAACAAGAAATTTTAGCAAAGAAAAATGGATGAAAATGAGGGAGAGATCAGTTTGAGAATGAAGATTATAAAGAGAGTCAGGGAAGAAGAAACTTGAATTTTTTCCACTTGTCTTAGGTAATAGCACTTTGGAAACAACTTGTTCAAATATGCCTGTGTGTATGTTCAAAATGTAATCGTACTTAAGAAAAATCAGTCATTACAAATTATCTGAGGCTATAAAGTCAATTACAAAGGGACTCTCCTAGAAGTGCTGTCCTTGGAGCTTTCATTGTCAAACTACTTGAGTTACTTGCTTGGTCACCTTCCACACAGGTCTGTTAATAATAAACATTTGGTTTCGTTTAACAGAGTATGTCAACATGCTTTAAAGCCCCAGCATCTGCACTGAAGGAAGCAAAGAGGGACAAAGCCAGAGGAATTGACATTGAAAATTAACCTGATTGTGTATGGCATTGGTCACAGTGTTTATTAAATACCAACATGGGATCGAGTCTTCATCTGTCCATTCCCACCCTTTTATGTACACAGCAGGATGAACATTGCTTACTTCTTTGAAGCACTGCTGGGTTTAATGCCTAGCCTTGTTTCTTACTTGGAGGGTGAGTCTGAACTGTCACCCAGAGCTCTTCAGGCCCTGCAAGTGGCTGGGGTATAGAGGATGACTGTGTTTGTATGTTATGTTCTCTTGCAGTGGTTCATTATCCCCGCAGGGCAGTACAGAAACCCTGCCCACCACCTTTACAGGTGTAGCTACAGCAGCGTATTCTGCTTCTTGCCACTGTGGAAGGCTTTAAGGCATACAGCCTGATATTGTCATTTGGGATTTGAAAAGGAATGCTGTATTAAACATGTGCATTATATTCATGGGTTCTATGGATTGATGGCCTTGGTTATAGACTGGATCATTTTATCTGGGCTTGAGATAAGGAATTTGTTGAGGAAATGCCATTAAACTCCACAACAATGGCCTTAGATAGGGCTTTTACATGGACACATGTTAGTATGGACTATTTGTAAGACTTCATAATTTAAGGAGTAGAATGTAGTTAGAGCTTCAAAGCCTCAGGTGGCTGTCTTCAGGGAACATTTGGGTTCTGGTCTTATTTGTAGGGCTGCACAAGTGTTCAAGATTTGCTTGTTGTACACAAATTTTAAGATTTAAAAGCTGTTCTCAAACCACTTTTAGATGAATTTGAAGACTTCTAAATTTCAGAGATTCATGCTGCAGAATAACTTGATGGCACATTAATAACTTGGTAGCAGATGGGAGTGGGAGGAAAGAGTTTCAAATAGTGGTTCTGAACTGAGCAAAGCTTTATAAGCTTGAAGCAAGGTACAGCATGCTAGCCAGCCGTCTGTGGTTGTTACTGACCATGCCCTTGTCTCCCTCTCTCTGACCTGGGGTATGATGAATCTTTCCACACAACAGTTTTGTCAGAGCCAATGGGTATTGGAGTTTGAAAAGGGCATTTTCCATTTTGAAAATGTTTTGCTGAAGAGGTCCTGACCAGCTCTACCCCTTAGGTATCCAGCAATTTTAAGAGCAAACTAAGATCAAAATATAGGAGCAACTTAAGATGTGGTTTGTTGCTATGTCTGGTTTTAGTTCTACCTGAAAAGGAAAACTAGTTGTGAAAATTGTGTTCTATATCTGTGGAGCAAACTGTGTTTTCACTGGCATCAGGTCAGCTCTGTGACACCACTGAGAATAACTCTCTACTGGGCAGTGTGAAGCAGATCTTTCCCTGGTGCTCGGTACTGTAGCTCCCCCTTGGACTGAAAGGAAAGGTCTTCCCCAGGATTTAGAGAGGACGTGATGCTAATCCCCAGTTTTTTGTGCCTCTGCCAAAATAACAGATTGAACATAATCTGACACGAGTTGCCTGTGCTACTGGTGTGTGGCTGTTAATTAACGACTGAAATTTTAATGGTTATTTTGGCACCGCTGCTGCCAAAAGAATTTCACCAGTAGTGAAATTCCTGGTTTTCATAAATACTTTAGTCATAGAAATCTGTAGTTTTTATGAATTATCTTGCCTGCTGATTAAGATTTAAGGTACATTCAGCTGGAAAACAACTCTGTAATATATCATGAATATCTTCATTATATTCTTGATTGGTGTGGGTCAATCAGCTTTGATTAAATAAAGTACAAATATAAAGAGGTGATTCTTCTACTTTGCATCAAGGATGTAACAAGAGATCCCTTACTGGAGTCTGAGGACCTCAGCTCATTTAAAGGCAGAGGAGACTTAGTCAGAGGGTGTACTAAAGGAAAAGATCTCAGAAAAAGGTGTAGGCTGGGCCTTCTCTGCTTAAAGGAGCTGCTAAAATTTGTCATACATAAATGGCAATTTGTGTGTTTTCAGGAGATGATGGAGCCTTCTCACTGTTTTTTAAGAAAGGGCAGAAAAGGAACAAAAAACCTATTTAGCTGCTTTTGATGTTTGTGATTCAGTCTGATTTTGACTCCAGCAAGGAATAACAGAGGCATGTTAGTGTAATATACGCTCCTTATATTAATTTTATTTCAGTCCTTTTTAAGATCAGTATTTAAAAACAACTGATATTGTGTTTTAAATTGGGCTCAAATTTGGGTTCAAGATGAAGGAGTTCTGCACTAATCCTAGCTAGTGTGTCCTTTACTTACATATTCATGCTTGCTGTGACACCAGCAATTCCAAGTCTGTGCCACTGAGCAGAAAAGGAAAATCAATTATGCCAAGAAGGGAGCATGTACATACATCAGCAATTTGGTGCCCAGGGGAAGAAAAATCTGCATGTCTGCTGATGTCAATCTTCTTGATATGGTATTTTTGTAAATGCACGTGGGTTGCTATTTCTTTTAACTAGCTCAACAAAAAATAAGTTTATTTTTAGTGTTATAAGCTTCAGGGCATCACAATTAGGAGATCAAAATTGCCAGTTTGATTAGTCAACCTTCTGTTTGCTTTAGCAGAAACTATGACAGTGACATTGTTAGCATTCCCACAGGTATTTTGGAAGGTTCATTAGGATCAGTGATGGGATCCATTTTTTCCCCCCCCCAATTTTTCATTTTTTTTGGTTCTACAGATTTTATTTTTCAGCTGATGGAGAGAGATTCCGGGCTGATGAGCTGAATTTTCAGTAACTCACCTGCAGCTTTAGTAGTTTGAAAACATTTCTATTGAACATGTGATGTGTCTTGTCTTGCCTGATTACTGCAAGTAATTCAGTTCCCCTGAACATCTATTGCTTGGACTCCTTTTGCTGACACTGCCAAGAAGTTCATCAGCAGTTTTTTGGGGAGTTTTAGAGTAGTCTGAAGTCTACTCATTTTGCATAGCAGTTAACTGCTGTTGGTTTCATTCTACTGGCTTTATTTGGAATAGAATCAAGGTGTGATCCTCTTGACAATATCTTGACAAAAATATATGGAAAAGTATTGCAAAAATAGTTAAATATGGTATAATTTCAGCAAGAAGCTGTCACCAAATTAAGTATTCAAAATGAATTTTTAAGAAAGGATTTTGAATGACAAGAGCTAGTGAACAAATGGTTGAGCTCCCAAGGCTACTTAGTTTTATCTATAAGCACTTTTCTATCACCTACAGTGTCTTTCAGTGTAGTTTGAGCTACCTGGGAAGGACTGGCACTGTCACGTCACAAGCTGTGTATTGAATTGATGCTGGGTAGTACAGAACAGAGGTTATTGTTTCATATAGATGTATGTTTATCCTTTTTTACATGTCCTAGGACACAGTCTCAGACTATTCAAACATAAACTGTTGAACGTGATGCTCTAAAATAGCATGGTCCTATGTGGTCCAATTTCCAGTGAGTTAAGTTGAGGACTGTTCTGCAGGTGAACAAAGCCCCTGCTGTAAATGCATAAATGTTGAAATTAACAAATAAAAAAAATTCAGTGATCTACCTCTGTGCTAGTGATATTAACTGAACAATTACTTATTCTTCTGTTTTGCTAAAACATCTTGACATGAAACAGTCACAGAATGCACATGACTGAGCTACTTTGGCCCAACCCTTTAAGAAAATATCTTTATAAGGACATAAAAGTTAGTGTACTACAAATAGAAAAAGATTTACTGTCTTCCTGGACCTTTTATTTCCCCTGTGATCTGTACTGGTCAAGCCACAATTCAAATAGCTGATGATGAAAAACCAATGTGCTCATTGAACCTGTTTGCTTTGTCATTTAGGACTGGCACTCACCTGAAAGCTGGCTGAGTCATAGGATAACAAGTTTCAATAATTTCTCATTGAATATTCTTTTAGGGGGAGAGGTAGCACTTATATTTTTGTCAGGAGGATATTATTGGATTTTTCACCCTTCTCTCCGCCTTTTTCAAGTTCATTGTGCCATTATTAAAAATCCTTTAGGGAGGTTGTTTTATCATTTAAATTAAATTTTATAATTTATATTCTTCTGCCTTCTTACCAGAGGAAGAATCAAATGGTATGAAACAAATACAGTGAATTCAAGAGCCACGTATGTTTTGATGAGTCTGGATTTCAACCCTACAGCTGCTGCTGTGGCATGAAACAGATGTTGTGTCAGCCAGCAACTTCAAAGGGGATTCCCTAGGCATGAGCATGTGGGAAACTTAAAACTGATCCTGTTTCCCCAGGGGAAGCTTCTTCCTTTTGTCGCTCACTTGTGTTCCCCGTTGGACTCTGTGCTTGGGTCTGCAAAAGCTGTGTGTACCATGGGCACAGCCTGGTTTAGTTCAGGTTTAGAGACTTGTTTTAAGGTTATCTGTGGGTGGATTTCCCTGGTTTGAGTTGTTTTGTTTGGGGGTTTGTTTGTTTTTGGCTTTTTATTTTCATTTGTGCAGGGATGCCAAAGCTCCCTAAAATCCGTGGTCATGTTGGTAAAAGTCTTTTTTAGAATAGATCTCAGAAATCTGTAATCTCTGTAGAAATTGGAAAGTGCTGTAGTGGTTGATGCTATTTTCCCTGCTTCTCCTACTTTCCTAGCTACCTTTTTTTCTCCGTTGCTAGACAAGATAGAAATGGATCCAGATTGTAGATAGAGCTGAGGAGAGAAGCTGTAGAGAGATATATATGCTGGGTTTGTGAAATGAATAGCTGTCTCTAAGAAATAATTGTAATACACGTAATGAGGAATTATTGAGTGGTGTTCAGAAGCGTGGTCTCCACTTGCTCAGGAAAGCATAGTCAACTCTGTTATGTAGTTTTTTTCTCTGTAAAGTCTCAAAACACTAGCACTCTATATACTAACTGTAAAATGTTATGTAAAGCTTCTATACACACACACATTGCATAAAAACGAAAATATGTAACAAATATTTCAATTATTTTGGATAGCAAGAATGAAAACAATTTAAAAAATTTATTTCATTTCCCTGCCATCCTGTCCATCCCTGGTGCTTCTCTGTGTCCTGAACTGATAGTTAGCTACTGTTTGACTGGTATTTGAGGGGGTGGTTTAAAAGTAAAAGCTTTCCATGTCTTGGCAGATTTCCTGGGCAGTCTATTCATAATGCTTTTCACTTTGCTAATTACATGAGATTTTTGTCCAGGTATTACTCTCATACTTCTTTAAAATCTGTATACATGAAAAAATCTTCAAAGTGCCTTGCCCCGCCCCAGAGAAGCTGCTTAAGAGTAATGACTGAACAGTGTTGCAGTACTGATTGTTAATTTGGGAATATTCACTGAAAATCAGATTGTTTTTCTTGTGTAGGGCACTAGTTCCCTATGAGTATTTTATAATTTCTTCTTTTCTCATTCGTGGCTCCCTTAGAATATGTGCATGGCAAAGACAAGCTAGAAACCCTAGACTTACAAGACATCCCACTGGGAGTTAGTTCAGACCTAATAATACCGAAGTAAAAAGTACAGCCTGTTTCACATGAAGTGTTGTAAATGCATTAAGTTATTTAAACAGTTATCTTTGCAAATTCTTTAAGTAAATCTAGCCCAATTTCAGTTTGGGAGATCTAAAATGCTCTATTGTGTGTCTTCAGCATAAATGTTTTATAGATTTACATATTGTGACCATTTTCTACTGAAGATATTATATTCTATCATTTTATGTTGTTCTAAGAATAATTAGGACCATAATATAAAACATTATAGACAAAATTCTGCCATGATTACCCACTAGCTTGCATCAAATCCCTCTGATAAGAAGGCTGAGAATTTCTTGCCATATCATACTTCGTGCAAAACCAGTCCAGAAAAGGGGGGTGTATCACATTCTTACTACTTCTGTGTTCCTTATTGGATCTCCTGTTTCTTTGGTATAAAAATTCAGTGATGCTGGAGAAATTTGAGACTAGAGAGGTGCTCAGGTGTTGGCATTTTAAACACCTGTGTTGTAAGTGCAGTCTTGCTGCATGCCCTTGGGTAGATGAAGTTAAACACCTTCCCCCTCTCACGCCTACATCTGTTGAAGTAAAGAAGGGTTTGTTCAAGTGGAGCAGTTGGTTCTAGAAATGGAATTGTAATTTTAAAGCGAAAGATGAAAAGCATAGAATATGCTAGTGCTTTTTATTGGTAGTTATTTTCTAAAGTAAATGAAAGTCTTGAATTGCCCTAGCATTGCGTGATACGTAATAATTCATGTTAAGTTAGTACATTAATTAACTTTTGTAATGGATGTTCTATGAATTTGTTGAAATGGCTGCTTTACTTGTTTCAGTTCCTAGTGAGCCTATTGAGCAAAATAATGTTTTTTGTTGTTGCTAAAGCTTGTTTACTGCTACTAAAAATCTAGAGAACATTGATTGTTTTACGAAATCACTTCATTTTTATGGTTTGCAAAATACTGGCAAACTTAAACTGAGGTTGGCGAAGGAAGGCAACACAGGATTTCAACAAGGGCATCTGTAAATAACCATTCAGAAACCCAGGCACATAAAAGATCATCTCTGGCCTGTTGTCTGCTGCCCTTGTCAAAACTGTGAATAACAGGGCACTGAGCCTGAGTGCTACCCACTGCCTAACTTGGCACTGCTCACACTTACACAGAACTATGGAGACAGCAAAGCAAGTCAAGGCAAACAGGTCTCTCATAAGAGTGCAAAAGCCAAAGAAGTAGCCATATCTATCTTCTTCCTACAATCTGCACTATCACCATGATCATCTGAGCTCCAATCTTCACAAAATCCATGAAGTAAAGTAGCATTACAGAAATATAAGGCAACAGTGGAATGCTCACCCCGTATCTTTTTCTGTAATGTGGCATAGACATCCAAGAAAAACACCTTGTCCAACTAGAAGCATTACTACCTGGAAGTTTTTTATTCTTTAATTAAAATGCTAGATTGTCAGGAAAATTTCCAAATGAATGGAAATAGACTGCTTAGGCACCCTTTGGTCTGAGCTGGTGTTTATCTCTGTGTTGGCTACTGAACCTTCCAAGATACATCTTTTGAAAGGATATTGACTCCTATGGTGCTCTGGTAAATGATGAGTTTTTGGCACGGTTATTTCTTAAAAAAAACCTCTTAAAGAAGTAGAAGAATTCTCACAAGGAACTTTGGCTTCTAATTTTATCCTGAAAACATCAGAATTGCATCTGAAAACAATTTATAGTCTGTCACAAAACTGTTTTGACATGTGTTTTGTTAATTGAACTTCTGAGGATGTGCAATTCCAATGCATCTGTTTCAGGAAGCACTGTGGCTTACCTGGTTCATGTACTCACTCCTAAGCTAAACTCTCATCTTTATTCTGTACAGCATTGCTATTTCTACTAAAACCTAATCCATTATTCATAACTGCTTCTAATTTTGGCCTAACTTTGAACTGGAGATAATTGGAATGTCTCCAATTGTCTCGTATGTTCATACATCAAAGAGCATCAAGTCAGAAGTTAGCATTGTTCTTGTGGTATTTGTATGTGCATGTTTTAAAGAATGAGGAAATATTATTTTGTTAGTGATACTGGGATATTCCACTTTCTTATTTCAAAAAGAAATGATAATAAATTTGTAATCTTAGGGAAGGGGTGCTATAGGTTATCATGGCCAATGCTGCAGATCTGAGTATTAGTACAAAACTTGTTAGAGGGCAGCAGGACTCATCTAAGTGACCCCAGGTAAAGGTTGATGCTCAGTGTTACTTAATCCCTCCTTTCCCTTTGGTGCTGCTTGTGATCACAAGTCCCTATTTTCACTACTGAGCCAAAAGGTCTCATCTTTTTATTATTTCTATTTTTCCTCATTTTTCCTTCCTCTATATTGTATTGATACACTTAGTCCAAAGTCTGATTCTGCATAGATTTTGTATTTTAAATGCAGATTGAAATTGCCTCACCAAGAGCAAAAATTTAAAGATTTTGCTAATTTTTTTTAAGCTCTGGATGTACTATCTCTGTAATACTCTACACATCTAGGAGCTTCACTGAGTCAAGCACAGCACTCTAAATGTTACAGCACTGAAGTTATCTCCCAGGTTGATACACACAGGAAGTACTTAGATTTGTCTTGAAGTTGCCTGTTCAGTTTCCTGCCAAGATCTCTGCTCAGTTTAAACCAAAGTTTTTACAGACTGGAAGTGGTTGATGTCTCTCCATTGGCAACAGATAAAAACTAGCACAATACAGTTTGAACTGGATTCAGCATTTGCAGGCAACAGGAAGATTAGTACTACCTGTAATTGAAAATCTAGTCCCTTGTTTTAAAAACAGACCACAGTTCTTGTCTGCATCTTTCAATTCTTCTTTTCATATTGTTGACTAATAAATAGTGCAAGATGTTGATTAAAGGAAAATATTTTTTTTCCCCTCCCAAAGAATGATTTATAGCAGGCCTGTTGGGCACTCAGGTAGTTTACTTTAAAGTCACCTACTTGTTTTCAGAAATTTGTTAATTGTCTTGCTTTGTTCATTTTTGAGTACTTTGGTTTCATATTTTGACCAAATTAGTTCATTTTGAAATACTGACGTAGTTAAAAAGGAAAAGGAAAGATGTTTAAGAAGTCCATTATGCTCAAATGCTCCCAAGTATAGTTTTGAAGGTGATAGCTCTAATTTTTCTGTGACATCAGTTGCTGTTGTATGCTAACCAGTGAGCTTACAGGTAAAATTCATGGCAGATGTTTTGAATAGAAATAAATTTGTACCCTCAGTTGGGTGTTTGAACTCTGGTTTGAGAAATGGTCTGGAATATTGCAGTAGAATAAAATAATCTGGAGTTTGCCTCTGAAGAATAAAATAGCTTTTCCCGGAAGTTACAGCTGTGCATGAGTCCAAACACTACAACAGTTGAAACCTTCTTGCTTCAACACATTTGGCTACAAGTAGGTGAGTTTAAAGCATTTTCTGTGACCGTGTTGCTTTGGAAAGATTTAAATACCAATTCAACTGCTAACGATATTCTATCTTTTAAAACCATGAATCAGGTCTTTAAAAATTGATGGTTTACAATTCACATTACAAAATGCTTACACTACTGTTACAATAATTACAATGATATTTCACATTATTTTTAGACAAGCTTTTTTCATCCTTAAATATCTTAAAATTCACTAAAGGCACTTATGCTCAAAGTATTTAACGGGAGTTTAGATTCGGTCCCTTTTAAGTACAGAGGGCTTTAGACACACTGTTGCTCTGTTGTCCTTTACCCACAAGCAAGGACCTCTCATGGGCATTGGCAATATACATGTGGAATTCTTTCAAGAAATCAGTGAGTTTTTGTCTTTTTTTTCTTCTCCATATGAAAAAGTAACCTTTGTTAGAAACAGCTAGCTGTCAATGCAGTCCTCAAACCTGAGCTGCCTAAGTAATCTGCTCACTTTTCTGATTGCTTTGAGGAGTGTTTCTGTACAGCTATGGCAAATGTCCCAGCATAATTTTTCATATCCTTTTAGTGGTAATTTGTGCTCAGTTTTCAGCTGCACAGGACTAAAAGAACATTTCAAGCCCACACAAAGTCTGACGAGAGCTCGTGACTGTCTACAATTTGGAACAGCAGGCTGCATGTTCCCTGTTGCAGCAGGGAAGATGGTCAGGATTTGGTTTATTTAGGGTTTCCTTTTTAGCACTATTAAAATACAGCTGACCTCTACCAGAAAAAAAGTAAATTTTAAACCAGCAATTATTTTTTTTTTTTTAGCTCTATGCTAGCAGAATAAATAACTTGGTAAGATTATGAGAAAATAAGAGGATAAGGGTAGATTGAAGATGCAGAGGAGTTTACTTCTTAACATGTTGGTGAGTAATAAGGAAAGAAAAATCAGCCCAGGAAAGGCATCACTCACCTTGTAAGCTTTTAACCTTTCCCTGAAGGCCTCTCCTGCAAATCCCTTGAAGTCCCATGTTCCGCTACCAGCGTTTTTTTGCTACCCATCTTTTCCTTCCCCTCCTCCAGCCATCTTCTTGCCCCTTCCCCCCACTTCCTATTAAAAGGAAAGCTACTGAGAGCTCATAAGTAACAGACTCATGCTTTCAATCAAAGGAGAGAGCTGAATAGCCTTCCACTCACAGCGAGTTCAGCGGATCTGGAGTCAGGGCCCCTTCATTAATGAGAAAGGAATCTGTTCACCTTCTGAAATCTTTCAGCACTCCCTCAAGCTGCCTGAACCACACAACTTGAATTTTTCATGAATTTCCCCACTGTGACCACAATTCCATTTCTCTCTTTTTCTCCACCATCTCTTGAAAACTAAATATGCAAAGGTAATTTCCCTGCTCTTGCTGGATCCATGATCTTTCTTTGCTCATTAGGAGATGCCATGTCAAATTAATTTTTTTTTCCCGGCCCCCCACCCTGGGTTTCAGTGAAAAAAATAGTTGGGCTTAGAATTATATGCAAGAAAACATAACATTTGCATCAGGCTTGTCGGGCATCTGTGCAAAGCAGATCCAAATATTGGTTCTGATTCTCAGGCTCAGTGGTTTCCACTGGCAGTTTTTTTACTCAGACATCTTGTTTCAGTTCACACCAGTTGAGTTTTGTCTTGAGTTTATAGGGGTTGCAACGAACCCTGGAAATTCAAATGCAGAGCTCAATGAAACAGCTGCTGTCCTCTCTTTTGGTCCAAACTACTTTACCACCTAAGATACTAAAATCATCCTTATGTCCTGAAACTCAGGTTTGGTGAAGACCTCATAAACCCAGCATGGGGCCTGCTTGGTTTGGGAACATTTTATTAGCTCATTTTTTAACTAATTCTATGTCTTAAATATGAATATGTATCACATTAGGAATTGTATCATTTTGTTGCATGTGTTGTCAGAAACAGAAAGGCATTCTGTCATTATTTTAAAAGTGAATTTTTTGCTGCGTCTGTATCTGTGCTGTCCGTAATGTGAAAGGAATAGTTACTGTCAGTGAGGGAATAAAGCAGTGGGGAAAGACATCCAGCATGGTTTCTGTCAGAGGCACAGAACACGGAGCCATTTTTTATTCTGTGGGTGGTCTTGATACTTTGGTCTGGGGAAAATGTTTTGGTAACACTCCTGCTATGATAACATAGGTAAATATAAATGATTTTTCTTGTTACAGGGATGGGGGAAGATGCATTGCATGTAGGAATATGAATCAAAAAGGAATGGGAGTTGATAAGAAATGGGTGTTTTATAGATTCAGTGTAGCTGAGCATTGGTTTAGGTTTTGGTAGTCCTTTTGACACGAGGTAGTTTCAGTTCTCACTCTTACGTGGAAACAGTTATGTTTTGCTCAAAATTCAGAGTGAATAGCCAAATTCAGACTTCTTTTGGTCTTTAGATCAACTCCACTTCAAGAGCTATAATTTTCTATTAATGCATAACTGATAGTGAACATTTTTCTGTTAATCGCCCTGGTGGAACCTTGTAGTATGAGTTTTTCTACTAAGAAAGAGAAAATAGTTTTGATTGTTAAGTTCTGTTTGTTATTTTATGTTGATGTTACACACAGCTCGAGGATATAGTGACTGACTGAATCTGAAAATCTGAGTGAAAAGTACATAGAATTCTTGAGTAAAAAAGAGATATCTTGTCAAAACAAGTCCTGTGCGGTAAAGATTTCCATGGCAGAAAAGAACGGGGAGAGAATGTACAACTGGAATACTGTGTATGGGATGTTAATTGCTGCGGGTGCTGATTGCTTGCTAATTTAAACAGATATTGTGAGTGCTCAGAAGCAGGGTATGAAATGCTGGCAGTAGCTTTCTCTGCCTGACAATCATGTAAAAGAATATTTTTTGATTGGAATTAGCGATGTAGCTCTAAGATTGTGGGCACAACCAACTATGTTTCTCTCTGCTCCCCTCGCACTTGGTTGTTGGGGGATTTTTTCCATGCCTTGAGTAACTTAATTGAAAAGAACTGGGTCAGCACACAGGGATGAGAGCATCAGGAGCAGTGGTGCTGTAGCAGTGAGTTAAGCTGCTGATGCACCCAAAGGCCATCACTGCAGCAAGTGATGGTGAAATGTGCCAAATGGTGTCAGCTTGTTGTGACTCAGCCACTGGCACACGGACAGAGGAGCAGTTGTTCCTGGTGCCAGTGGTGTGAGTATCCTTAAGACTGCGTGTTTGTGCTCCTGCCCGTGCCTGCTCTTCCAGCTGTTGGGTGGCAGTGCCTGCTGGCAGGCTCCAGAGCAGCCTATGCAGTAGAGGGGAAGAGTTTGCTCCTGCTCTCCAGGCTTGTTTTCCCACTGGCAGGCTTTTATCTCCTTGCCATCACTTCAAGGCAGACAAGAGTGCTGCTGCCTGCCAGGATGCGCTGTGCTTGGGCTGCATCCTCCCAGTGCTCCTGTGACCCAGCCCCCAGGGTTGCCTCTGGCCTCCCTCACCTGCCTGGGGAGCTCAGCCTCCCTGCCCAGCCTCACGCCCCAGTGCTGCCCAGATGGCTCTGCCACCTCACAGTCCTACTTGCTGCTCTCTGCCCTTTGAAAAATTAAGAAATCAATGTTTTAAAGTACAAGCATCCTCTTCTCTCAGTGCTTGGTACTAGTACTGCTTTGAAATGTAGCCAGTATTCCCTTGTACTTCAAAGAGGCCCCTGAGACGCTGGGTTCTCTCTCCCAACAGATCTATCCCCGAGGGATCTGTGTGTGTTGTGTGCTTCAGGAGTGCCTTGGGGCCCTGCTGTGCCAAAGCCAGGCAGTGAGGGGGTCCTGGCTGCAGCCCCCAAGCTCTTGGTGTTGCACGTGTGGCACCTGGGGAAGGCAGAGGTGGAAGCAGCTGTCCTGGATGATGCACTCGATGAATTGTGGGCTGGAAGGAGAGCCCGGCTGGCCTGGACCTGTCACAAGTTTCTTCCTTGCCAAGTGCCATCTGAACATTTGACTTCCATTTTGCACCATTGCTTGGCCTCACTCCTCTGGAAGCACAGGGATTGTTTGAGTGCCCGTGGTGCAATGACCTGCATTTTTTCAGGATTTTTCCAGTTAGGATCACCAGGAAAAACAAAACTCCCAGGCAGAGCTGAAGCTCCCTTGCAGTGATTAAAACTTGTGCATTGCAGTAACAGCAAATGGCACAAGAAATTTCAAGGACTGCTTGATCGTGAACTGTTCCCTGCAGATGTGCCCAGAAGAAGTTTATTTAAAACTTGTGTTCCTATTTCAGTTTTCTGAGAGGACCATTCAGGCTCTATTAAATTCTGCTGAATAGAAAATAAATTAAGTTTTAGTGTCATCTATCTTCTGTATTCTTATGATTTTAGAATTGATTAAAAACTTGTTTACTGTTACAGGGCCTGCTCTGAATTTTTCAGGTAGGCAGAGTGTGATCCTTTGAATTATTTAAGGCTGTGCTGGAACAGTTACCTGTTTACTTTTCTATTGCTACTAAATTTCAGAAAAGGCTAAGAGGGGTAAAAATGATCTCTGTTTATTCATGCAAAACATTTCTGCAAGTCCCACTGTTGCCCCACAGGAAGGACCATCCTTAAACCAATTTAAAATTTGAGGCTGTAAGCCCAGAGCCTTCTGCCTTGTTACTGCTGAGGTTAATGAGTCAAGGGTCATGGCATTAATCAGTGACTATGGTGCAGAACAGAGCTGCTAAACTTGAGGTGAAATTTGAGCTTGCTGTCATGGGAACAGAGTGGGGAAGGCAGCATTTGGGAAGAGCAAGCCTTACCCTGGCCAGGGGGAGAGCCTGGTAAGGGCATCTCTGCCTGGAGCACTGGTTTAGTGCTGATTACATCTGTGCATGTGTGTATGCTGCATTAAATCTTAATTTATGGGTTTTCCTCTATGTTTTAACAAGTCTGCTAGAGTCTGTTCCCTAAAAATTAAGGTCAGTTATCACATGCGTGTTTATTAGTCTGAGTGGTGAGAAAGTACCAAGGAGTAAGGACAGACTCTACAACCCCTGAAGTTTCTGAGATGTTATCTCAGTCCAGTGGTGACTGATGCCCTAAATACATCTTTACTCAGTTCACAAATTTTCTTTAGCACAAACAACCCTTAAAGAAAGGAGCTGTTAGCAGTGTGTACAGCTTTTACAGTACAGTTCTGAGTCATGATACTGGAAGGTGCAGAGTAGATGTAATGCATGTCAACTTGTTATTATTAATTACAAGAGAGGACTACTTCATGCAGATTCTCCCTTTCTTTCATGCAGTCAGACAGCCTGACTTCTTTATTTTCATTGTCTAATTTGTGATCAAAACAGGAAGATGCTGCTTTTGTTAAGAAATCTATCTAAATTACGAGATTGTTATTTCTTTCTTTAGAATACACAAGTCAAATTTCATTGTCTCATTCAAGGCAGAGAATCTTTTCTCCTGGGTACCACCAGTCTACAGGGAAAGTTATTGCACTTTAATATAATTCCTGAAACATTAATCACAGGGACTATAGTTTTGCAAGAGGCAAAGCTTTAGTTGTTTACAGTCTGTTAAGCTATTTATTTACTGCATGTTCTCACTCTTCCCTGAAGACCTTCAGAAATGAAAAATATAAGGGGATAGCAGTTCCTTCTCTCATTTAAGTATGCAAACATGGTTTTCAGAGCTTTTTTTTTCCTGTGGCAAAAGCAAGGTCAGAAAATAATATAAAATAATGTGTCCAAACTAGATTCTGGTTATAATTTGAAAGCATTCAGTACTGCTGTCTGGTTTTAGTCCTAAAATACATACGGATGCCTACAAGTCAGAGAAACCTGGCAATTGCTTTATTTTGTCCCCAGTCTCTGCCCATAGACCGAGGTACAATGCAGAGGTCTGGTCCTACCCCACCTCAGCTTAGTGTGTTCCTGCAGCTTTGCTGTCCTAACTTGCCCTTCTACTCCAAGCAGTGCAGCAATATTCTTCTCATTTCAAGTGGTTATCAAAGCCAGTGATGGATGTTGTCCATCTCTACATCTGCAGACACCAGCGGGTGAGATACAGCTACCCTCAGTGTGGTAGGGCTGTTCTAGTTTACTTTCAAACATCCAGTTTGGCTAAAAGGATTGCATGTATTACTGAGATTTACAGTACCAGTTTTAGCATTCAGTTAGTCTGTCTTGTAAGGAAGGCTATTACTTGAACTAAAAAAAAAAAAAAGAAGCAACATGCATTTCTGTTACTGGTTGGTGGCAAAACCAGTAATGGGATGCCTATTGCTGATGATAAACATGTACAGTCCCTGAAAACAAATTAAATTTTTTACTATTGGGCCAGACTATTTCTAGATGGTATTTTCCTAACTTCTTGGCTTTTGCTGGATAAATTGTATTGCTTTTGCAGATTATATTTATTCTGAAACCTGTTTCTCCTTAAAAAAAATAGAATTAAAACATATTGGAAAAATCAGACTTATTTTCAGTCTTCTGAAAATTTCAGAAGTTTTCACTGTCAGTTTCCCCAAACTCTTCCCCTCCTCAAGGGATTTAAATATATGAACTTCTAAATGCAGAGATAGGCAGTTTCTCTCCTTCTGTTTCTTTTCTTTTTAAGGGATTTATTTTTTCTTAGTGCCTCTAAGGCAGGAACCCTGGAGATTTGAAGCTTCTTTCATCCTCCAAAATGTCAGCAATTTCAAAGAAGTGGGTTCCTGTACACTTCTTTTGACATGCTCTGTAGTAGTTTTCAAACTTGACTCGGAAGCTCTTTCTCTGCAGGTGAGAGGCAGGATGGGCAGGGGACACATTTATACCTTAGACTCTGGCTAAAACAATCACCAGGGAGAGGAAAGCACCCTGACACAAGCAAGCTGTGCATAGTCCAAATGATTGACAAAGCTTTTTGCATCTTCACCCTCTTCCT
The DNA here is from genome assembly GCA_013398115.1 of Falcunculus frontatus. Classification (NCBI taxonomy): domain Eukaryota; kingdom Metazoa; phylum Chordata; class Aves; order Passeriformes; genus Falcunculus; species Falcunculus frontatus. The sequence continues at coordinate 164,341 of VZRV01008517.1, read as the reverse complement.
TCTGAAGTTTGCAAAGTATCAAACTCATACAGCTGAGAGCAGCTTTAGGATGCCTTGACTTTCTGTTCCTCTAGTGGGAAGACACATTAGAAACCATCAAACAAAACCAACCGTGTCAAGTCCATTTCTGTCATAGTCTGTGATCTACACAGAGCAAGAACTCTCAGCCTTCAGCTCAATTTTATTCTTTCTGGGTTGCAAAGTACCAAAGGTGGCAGAGCTGGAGTTTTGCTTAGGCTCGTGTGCAGGACTCCAGCGCGTCTCTTCGGTTAGACCACAAGATGATGGGGACTGAAGGGAAGCGGGCAATGGAAATAAATCCTCTCCCTGGTAACCAAAGCCAGCAGTGGTAATGAAGAGGCCAGCAACTGACAGGACAGGAGAGGAATGTAATTAATGCTGCCAAAGACAGCTGGGCCACATATTGGATTAGTATGGAGAAGGGATCAGGGCAGGGCATGTACCTGCTGGGGCAACAGCAGGAGCTGTGGCTGAGCTGGGAAAGTAGCGCATGTAAGGAGGGAATGCAGAAAAGAGGGTGGAGAAATAGGAACACAGAAGTGGGACAAGGTCTATTTAATACTAAAGCTATTTAAAACTTCTGAAAAGTTACTTTCTCCACACACGTGTACTGCGTATCACTTTCTTTGAGGAAGGAAAGGTTCTTCCCATGTTAATATGAATGAAGAGTTTCAATGCAAGTGTCCTCTTAGATTTGTGTCATGTATTCTGGGCAAATGTAAGTGGTTGTGGGGTTTCGTAAACAAAGATAGTGTGCAACAGAAATATCTGTTTAATTTTTTTAAATTGTATATTATGGTGTTGAAAAATGGTTACATTTTCATGCTCAGGATTTCATTATTTTATAATACGTGAAGAGTGCAGCTGTTGTACCACTTGGATTTTAATGGTTTAAGCAAGGGCATAAGCATAACATAATTAGAGGATATTGTTTGATAACACAGGAAGGGATCTTCTGAACATTTTTATTTGGGAGATGAACTGTACCCTTACAAAGAAAAAAAACTTCTCATTCTGGCTGAAACCTCCTCTCACAATTTTTAGCCCTTAAAGCATAAAAAGATTGATCCACTATTGCTAGGGAATCCTCAGAATATTGCTTTTTTTAAATCCTCAAGGTGCAAACCATAGTTTTTCGATGTAAAAGCTGTTATTGCATCTTAACTGAAGTCTGCACAGTAATAACCTACAGGTAAAATTTTGCAGAGCATGAAGATATACTGTGTGAGTTTGTTGGGGCTTGGAGTAATATTTCTGGGTACAGGTAGATGGATCTCATTCAATTTAAATATCCTAGAGTATATTTAAAGCAAGTTTATTTAAACTAAATCCATAATCAAGTATTGTTCTTTCTCTGTGCACTCTTAATTTTTAAAGTTTTTTCAATGGAAGGTTAATTACCTGTCAAATCTTGCGGTAATATACAAAAAATTTCTATTAAAAAATAGCTGGGATTAGAGAAACTAAGTTAAGAGAAACTCTACTTCTTTTTTTCTTTGTGAAAGAAAAAAGAATGACTAGTTTAAGAACAGGGTGAGAGGATTTCTAGGGCTTGAAGGAATCTTAACAGTTTTGAAAAGATCAAAGCAGCAACCTGAAATATATAAGTATTTTCATATGTATGTTTAAGAAATAACACTTTATGCAGAAGAAAATCTTGGATTTTTTTTTTCCCTCTTGATGTGTTTTTTCTACTCCCATGGAAATAAAACAAGCCTGTAGATGCAGTGTCCTGGCATGCTAAACTGAATGAAATACGCAGTTTTTATTCTGCTTCATGTTGCTTTATCTTTCGAAGCATACAAGAATCAACTTTGGAAGCTCTTCTTTTGTGAGACCGTGAGGTTCCCAGGCTATCACATTGTGTCATCTTCTGCCAAGAGTTTTACAGAGTGGGACAGATGTGCTACAGCTTCCATACTGCAAATAGGAATGTTTATTTTACTTATGGGATGCTAATTACTTAGCTGTCCTATTTTGCAAAGCTGTGCGAAGATAAGGAGAAGGAGAGAACACTTAGAAGAAAGGAAAATTCAAACCATAGGTTTGGTGCTGTCAGAGGGAGTGGGTGTTATATGTGGGAGGTAAAGGTGTAGGTAAAAGGAGTGACATTTACTGAACTTATTGCTCAGGCTCCTTGCAGTTCAGCTGTGCCTACTGATGGTATTTGTAAAGCAGCCCACATGTGAAACAGGAAAAACTGACCTAATACTGAAAAAGATAAAAAAAACCCCAGAAATCTCCAACTTTCATTCTGTCTAAATCTAAAAACTTTTGTGGCAATTCAGAGCAGTCTGTTTTGCCTTTGGAACTATCAAATCTGTCACATACAAAGCCTACATGAACACAGAGAATGTATTATATTAGAGGTGTTTAATGCCAATAAGTAAAGCCTGTTGAAAACATAAGAACAGGTGTAGGGGTCTTTAGCTATTAACTGCTACGATTATGTGGATGCCATATGGCTCAGCTGTGCAGTTCTCTGAACTGAATCTTCAGCTGTCCTGCACGAGTGAAACATCTAAAACTAAACATGCCACGGGAGACAATTGATACAAGGTTTGCTACACAGGCAGCAAACCAACCTGCTCTTTATTTACTCTTTAAAATTTTGATAGGGAAAATTAGCTAGGCTGCACTTTGACCATGTTGTTATTTACTCCAGTGAAAGAAATTAAAATCTTGGGTGGATTATTATCATGCCATTAAGCTCCTGAAGGGTGACTACTGTGAAGGAGATAATGTAATATGTAATTGTCAAGTTTGGGATTAATGTATCAGGATGCATAGTTAGTAAAAATCGGTACTTGTCACATCTGTGTGAGTCCCATGAGCTATAACCATCTTGAACATCTCTATTGTTCCAGTTTTCAATTTTGTTTCTTATTCTGCAGAATTTCCCAAGAGATGTGATGGGTCAGTAGCAGGCCAAAGATGGGCTTCAGACCTAATCTAATCAATATTGTGACAAACGTAATGAAAGAAGCCATGTCACCTGGGAATCCCAGTAGGTTTTATCAGCTTTGCTCCTAATGGGATGTGACAGCAGGGCTGATCTGTGTCTCCTTAGGACAGGACAGAAGTTGTGTGAGGGCTGGTGCAAGGATGGCTGTGCGACAAAGGGTAATCTAAGTCCATGACAACTGCAGCTAAAGGTTGAAATGAGAGATCCTTCCATGTCAAAGCATTAAATAGTGATTTTAATCACCTTTGTTTTCAAGTGAACTGTTTATGCATTTATTATATTTTCAGTTCCTCTAACATGTCATCTGCGTTAAAGAAACGGTAACTCGATCTGTTTCAGTGGGAAAGTTCTGAAGCTGGTTTCACAAATTAGAAAGCAGTAGTCACTGTATTTATATGTAATCCAAGCAAAGCACTTTCACTCCAGGTCTCTGTAACAGTTTTTAAATTTATTTTTAATTGCCTCTTTTTGCAATCATGTACAACTAGATCACTTGTCCCCCAGTATGTGACTTTTGCATGAGGCTAAAGTCAATAATTACTTTTGTCCTGGGATTTCCTCCCTTAGCACTTCTTTACCCTAAGTGTAGTGCTACCTTAGTAGATTTCACTGATATATTCTGGTGTGCAGTCTCAAATTTTTGTGTCCTTCTAGTTTTGAAATGGCAGCTTTGCTAAAGATTTGTTTTTATGATAACTTCATTTTCTTTGATCAGGGTTGTATATATTACCAAAACTGACAAGTTTTCACCCTTAATTCTTATGATTTCCCCTTTGTCTGACCACCTAGGTTCAACTACTTGCCTCACCTGTTGCATTTATAGTTTCTCTGTTCTTAAGTGTTGTCCCCATTACTGTGATTCTCTGTCTAAAAAGTTATTCTCAAGGCATTTGCTTGCTCTTTGTCTCTTTACCTTTAACTTTCCCCTTCAAGATGAATGACAATTACTGTCAAAATGTTCTCATGCATAGAAATCCTGTGACAAGTAGATCTCTTGAATATCTGGGAAGTTGCAGAGGTGTTACTACAGTAACTTAGATCTCTTGAATATCTGGAAAGTTGCAGAGGTATTACTACAGTAACTATCAGTGTTGGTCAAAAAGCTCTTGAATATTATTATGAATAGTATTCCATCTCATTGGGGAACTAATCTTTAAAATTTCCTGTGAAAATTTACCAAGATCTTCTCTACCCATATGATTTTTTAATATGAAAACATATATTTTTGTCCTTTAATGTAAGCCAAGTTGTTTCTCAATCTCATTTTCAATTATTCAAATTTTCTAGATGAAGATTTCCATGAAATGCCTTGATATGTAAAGCCTTGTTTGCTCCTTGATAGTGGAGCAAAGCTGCCTTTTGCTTTTTACTAATCCTGCAATTACATTCTGTAGAGTCTTTTTACTTTCCTTAATATGATATTAAACCCTCCTCTTGCCTACTCCTTTACATAACCAATGCACTAAGAATTATGGACATGACAGCTAAATCCAGCTTTTAAATCCCAGGCACAGTAGCTATGTGCTGTTGCTGCTCAGTGTTTCTTTCTAATAAGCTGTACGCAGTGCAATATCTTATTAGTTAATTTGAAAAGCGTTTCTCAAGGGATTGCACGACTAATGTGCATCAGGTCCCTCCCAATCCACTTAAAGCTTTAATTCACCAGACAGAGAAACTTAGTCCAGAATTGGATCTTTTTTGTTGCAGCAGAAACCTTTATTTCTCTGTAAGGTACCATGATAGTGTTTCTGATGTAGCAGAAGTTAAAATGAAAGCATCCCTTTGCAATTTTTTGAAAATAAAACCTATTTTTTTATCTTACAGAAAATATTTTTTATTCTGTTGCATAAGGTAACAGAAAGGGTGCATGTTGCAATTCAAATGCCCTGTTACTCTTGACGTTTCAGTGTTGCTGCTGAACTTGGAAAAAGAGGGACTGAGAGAAATCTTTGAGAAAAATACCTATCTTTGCTGCAAATATCTAAAACTTGACTAGTGATGTTCTGGAAGGCATCACCTGAGCTTGGGATGGGTTGACTCCAAAGGACAAACTCAAACATCCCTGCAAGAGCACTTTGATTCCGTGTTTGTGGTGCAGTGTACTGGATTGCTTTAAACCTGCCTGCACAATACTGAAACCATCTCACCTGGTGAACATTCAAATCTATGTTTCTGTCTTTTCTGTTACTCTACTCCAGAGCAAAAAAAAAGTTCACAGACCACAGTAACATGAAATATTAACTTCTGTTTCCATTTCTCCACACCATCATTCTATAAAGCTACCACCATGTAACCTTCCTTCAGTGTGGTATCAATTCATTACAAGTGACCTAAGCATGACATAATGCACAGAATAACCACTGAATTTATAACCTGCATCACAGTTTTAAACCTGCTTTCTCTGTAGCATAGCAATAAATCACTTCATCGCTCACGGCTGTGCCGTCTGGGGGTGGCTGAACCCTGCCATACCCAGCACAGAGTTACACTGTCACTGCAGTTTTCCTGGAGCCGTACGTGGCTCCTAAAGCACCAGCAGAACGCGGGGCGGACAGAAGAGCCCAGAGCAGACTGTTCAGACTTACCCGGCTCTCCAGGACCATGTCCTCTCCCAGCTGGGGCAGCCCGGAGCCTGTCGCTGCAGTGCGCTGCCGCAGGAGCCCGGAGCGGCCGTGCCGCGCTCGGGCAGAGCGCAGGGAGTGCGGGCACAGCCCCTGCTTCCCCTACCATTATATCCACAAAAAACGAAAGTGCTGCCCAGGGTGCTGCACGGGAGGAAATTCTGAGCCTCAGTCCTCCATTACGTAGGTGTCATGTGCTGGGCACTGACGGGGAACTTCCATTGCTGCCGTCCTTGAGCTGCAGCGAAACCAAGGGCTGCTCTGCTGTTTGCTCTGCGTTTGGGGTTCTAGGAATTGACGTGCTGGTGGAGGCCCGTCTACAGATGTTGTGAAGGAAAGGAAGTAGATTTTGGGGAGGCATTTCTAACTGGATATTTTCTTATAACACGGCTGCTAAAATTTCTCCGAAATTCCTGTTTTGGTGTAGTGTGACTTAATTCGTTGCTTTCTGGGGTTTTTGGTTTGTTTTTTTGGAGGTTTTGTTTTGGTTTTTTCAACATAAAATTCCCACAAAGCTACCTAGAAACATAGAGTATTCTATGGAAATCTGACAGCTAGGAACTAACACTTTGGAATTAAACTTGTTGGCTTTATTTTTTTAAAATCAATTTTTGTTTGACCACTCTTAGTACTTGATTTTTGTATAGTAATGTCCAATGCATACTAGAAATTCTTCAGAAGCTCACTTAAATCATACAGGAAGAATTGTAGATGTATTCTGTTTTGGAGACCTGAATCAGTAACAATAAGAAATGAGAAATTCTCTCCATTCCACATATGTCTACAGTGTCAAATCTTCCAAGCAGAGGCAAATCAGTAGATGGTGAAAGGAATATTCTGTGTAGGTAATTTAGTTCATAGTTACTGAAGGCATCACGCTAGTGGTGAAGTGGGTTTTGTTTTGTGTAAAGGTATAGAAATTTTAATAAGGATGTAGAAATAAGTAGACTGGGGAAGCAGAACGATTGGTAAAGAATGAGGAAGAAAGCAGAGATGATGGCAAAATACAATGACAAAACTTTATGGGAATGGAACTGGCATTTCTATAGAGGAAATGTGAAGGAACAGTTTAGAAGTAAGAAGATAGGGATGTGATTATATGCCAGTAGGATACTTTTGGAAGAGGTTAGTGGAATACACTTAATTTAGGCTTGCAGAGGACAAGGTTTCTGCAATGGACGTGAGTGATGGATAAGAATAGTTTGACGTTACCAAGTGAGGTGTGTGTTTAGATGAGATTTGAGAAGTGGACGACTGAGGAGAACAGAATGAGTCCCTCCATTAGAGATTTGTCTGAAGTGACAGAAGGGAAAGATGGGGGGCAGGGGAGTATGTTTTGAAAGCAAATATCAACAGTATTGAATTTTACAATGAGCTGTTACTGCAGTGTGCTTGCCCACATTTCCTAGTGCACAGTTTGGCTTCAAATAGTTCCAAGATGCATTCTTCTGCTCTCTAATGTCTGAACTAAATGTTATTCAAGTCTAAGACTGTCCAATGTGATTTCTGAACAATATAAATCTCTAACTATAAATTATCCTACACTGGTGCTTTCAAGTAAAAAAAAAAAAAAAAAAAAAAAACCCCAAAACCTTTTATGTAAGACTCATATAAAGTAAAATAATACTTACTTTGCATTTCTTTACAGCAGCATTGCACAGTGGTTCTGCCATCCAGCCTTTCCCGGTGGGTGGACTTCCAGCTATTTCACTCTATGATTTTTGTCATGTGTCTTGCCTCCTTCCCCTTAAAATGAGGGGTGCAACGGATTACTATTAGAACACACTGCTAATTTGCAATGAAAATGCATTGTAGTAAAATAATAAAATTTGACATACGTATTTTCAGAGAGGGGAGGATCATAAGATGGAAATAGCACAAATTATGGTATACATAAAAGGGGAAAAGGCAGAATTTTAAATACTAGGTGCCAAGAGAAAGGCAATAGGAAGAATTGGAAGGGTTAAACCTCCCCCAACTCAAATCCACCAGTGATAGCAGTTTTTTAATAGTCATTAAGAAGTTATTTCTAGTAAAATACCAATATTTATGTTGCTAAATTGACTAGTTGTTAAACTGTTTGCCAAAAACCTTGGAATTGAGAATTTTATTCCTTAGTGTGGTTATGATCATAGAAGAATATGAAATCTTTTTTTTCCTACTTAAAAAGTACTATCACAGCATAAAGAAAAGTGACAGCACAATCATATCTCATCAGGGTGATGGATACATCCTTAAATATATATGTTTAAATGTGACATAAAAATAAAGAATATGGAGAAACTGGCAGCTCTTCTGTTGACACCTAAGGTAAAATGGATTGAAGAGAATCTAGGTTTGAGCTCTTCAAAGATATGCTGTAGTTATTGTAAACACAGACATTATTCACCACAGAGCAACTTGAAAACCATCTTGTAGGTTTTTAGTAGGACCTGCCCTTTTTTTTCCCCCTTTTTTTCTTTTTCTACGGAAATTCACTGTTGCTGCATTACTAAGCTGAACGTTATGTTGTGATTAGTACTGCTGATTTGGGTGCACTTTGTAGTTTCAAGGCCTTTTCTTTTTTTTGCTGAATATGAAATTAACGGAGACCTGTGAGCATCCTGGCTGGCACCAGCTGCAGGGGGCTGTTACAGCTGAAGCACTTTGACTTCAGCCATGGCACTAACCTGAGCTGCTCTTCTCTGAGCAGGTATTTCTTTAGCACTGAGACCTCTACGTTTTACAAACTTGAATTACTTGCTAGAATTAAATGTAAGGGGAACTTGACAGACAAGCAGAATAAGCTCACAAAACTCATTTCCCTTGAAAATCAGACTGAAAAATAACACTTATTTGCCTAAAAGCATAGTATGTGACTGAATGTGTAACTATTTACCCCAAGTGGGGTGGGTGTCAGTTATGAGAGTGATAACAGCTTTATGGCCATAAGGAATTAAGGACTAATCTTGATATGCTTGTACCTTCAAGTCGGAATTATCCAAAGTGTTTTAGTGTTATCAATGAATTTTGTTTTCAGTTAGTACTTGATCAAACTCTGAGCATAAAACCAACTGTTAAATAACTTTCAGGGTCCTTCTATTCTTAATTAAACTCTGAGTTAATTTTAGTTCAAAATAAATATTTTCAAAGCAAAATCTTATTTCTTTGATTTTCATCATCAAAACAGAAGGAAAGATAGGAAATAAGCAAGAAATATCAAAAATGCATTTTTGAGTTGGATGTTCATTCTTCTACTACTTTCGTATGATTCAAGATTTGTGTGTGTTAATAATATCATTGAAGAAATGCTGCTTCACTTCATGCTGGAACTGAAGTGAAAATGTAGGAGTTTTTCTAGTTGTTTGTGGTTCTTTTTAAATGGTACATGTGTTCCTGATTCAGAAGAGCTTCTCCAATAGCTATGAGGATGAACATGGCTTCTCTATAAATATTAAGAAATCTTCTGACAGGCCTTCAAAGCTCTGCTGCAGATGCCATCAGAACATAAAGCAGCAGGAGCATACAATTGTACTTAGTTTTGGCTGTTAGTAAACATGGTTACCAGGAGGCCAGCTACATTTATGAAGCTTCCATGTGAAGACTGTTTTTTTCAGTAAAGCCTATCATGCTTTAAACGCCAAAAGTATCCCAAGGCAAAGTTTGTCTTGACTTCCAATACTAGCAAGATGTGCTTTTGGTTGCTGAGTTGTGTTAGGCACAGGTATGGACGCGATCAACACTTATTCTCTTTTCTTGTTCAGCCTCTTGCCTATGTCACACCTGACCTTGGGGGAGGGCAGATGTGCCCATATAGGGTTAAAGTAGGCTGTGACTTCAAAACACTGCAGACAGGCAGCTTCCCTTTTTTTGTAAAGAGAGCAGCTTCCTGCTAGCACTGGTGCTGCAGTACGTCTGCAGAGTGGAAACCCCCGCCCCTGTCAGAACATCACATAGTGGAACCTACAGCAAGTGTCAAAACTTAATGGTATGTTTATTTTTGGAGAAGTGGGAAACTACTGTAGGAGTAAAAAAGTTCTCATGGGGTGTTTTCATCATTCACCCAGTTACAATGATTTGGAGGAGTAGGGAAAAAAGCGAATAAAATCCCATAGAAATCACAGAATTTTGGAGGATAGTTTTGCAAAACTTGGTATTAGAGGATATAGCACTTATGTCTCTTTTACATCTTACTTGTAGAGATACTATGATGTCCCAAATATATTTTTTCACTATTTAGGAGCTGTTTATTGGTGAACTCAAGTGGTTTTGTTTTTTCCTTAACAACCCATAAAAACCCATTTATGCTGCAGGCTTCAAATTACAAAGCACAATACTTCCCTAGAAAGCTGTAAGAGTTCTCTTGAACAAAAGATGGGTGTTATGTAGTTAGATTGTAATTCATTCTTCTAATTGTGAGCACAAAGACTTCTTTTGCCAATGTAAGTTACCAACTTTGGAAGGAGTCACTTTTCTCGCCTCCATTTTTGATATGTAAAGATTGGCTCCGAATGTTTAGCAGCAGAATCCATTTCTGAATGTTACTACTGCACTTTAGTTTTGCTGTGCGTTATCTCTAAGCTCTGGCAAGGCTGCTGCAACATAGGAATATGGATTTAATATCTTTTTTGTATCTGCATAGTGGCTATATTTTGACTTGCACTTCATTATAATGCTAAAAGTTATCTTGGTGTCTCCTCTTGCTTGGCATTGGTTTGTTACTGCCATTTGTCAGTGCCATTGAGTCTGACCTAGAACAGGGAACTGTTACTGGATTTTAATTACTTTTTACCAAAAGGTAGCAGATGCTTGTCATGAGAAAGGAAGTGGCATGATCTAAGATGGGGCAGTACTCTGGCCTTGGAAAGGTGATTATTAATACTATTACTCTAGAAGGGGATTTGCAAGGATTGTAGGAACTAAGCATTATTTCATGTTAAAACTTTTATTTTTAATATAAACTTGGAATAATTAAAACAGAAGTGAAAAAGAATAGTCATGGGTTTTGAATATGTGGGACTTCTAAATTTTTTTTTTAAACCATTTAGCAAGTAGTGAAATTTTTGAGGAAATAATTCTTCAGTGAATAAAACTGTGCTCGCTTTCAGTTTTATTTTAAGTAGGAAAGAGGAAGCACTCTAGAAAAAGACCCAGAATATAATCATGATGTCTGATTTGTGGCTTTCTGAAGATTGTCTTTGATTACCCAATACAACTTGTTTAAGAGAGTGCTGGCGAGAAAGAGAAACTGTGCTTGAAATCATCTTCCTTATTTGAAAAAAAAAAAAATCTTTTTTTTTTCCCTGACAACGACAATAGGATGGAAGACAGATTTGATTATAAACTTTGAAAATATGACAAATGTGGAAATGTGTCAGGAAAACATATATATTATGACTGATACTATCTTAACTTCTTCCTTTAAAATGGAGATCAATTTCCCTTTGGCAATCCCTGGTGCTGTGATCATAGGTTAATGTCTAGCAGAGGAAGTGGAAATTGATAATTGCTCACAAGTGTGTAAGAGCTCATCTTCCCAGTGGTGCAGGTCCCCCTGGCTGTGCTGCTTTGAGTCCTGCCCCTGTGTGGTGCAGGTCAGTGCTGTCAGAAGCACTCCCTGACTTATGGCAGTGGTACAGAGCAATAACCCAAGGCTTTACACAGCAGAGTGGGACTTGTGTTGTAGAGCTAATTGTGACATTTTGTCCTTTAAAAATGGACAAAACATACTGGGAAAAACTCACTTCAGTGGTTAATTTATGTGCATGTAAAAGATGGAGTGGCCCTGCTTTTTTTGATGGTGCTTTGGAAAGCGACCCTGGCATGTTGTATTCTAAACTCAGGCTTTATCTATAGCTTGTCTCATTCAAAAAGCTGCTCTTGGACTTCAAACACTTGTTTCTCCCTGTGGCACCTGTGCAATTATGTACTCAATTTTTAAAAAGCGTGGAGAGACACAGAGAGAAAGAAGGTATTTTCTTCCATCGTGGTTTTCCTGTGGCCTCTTTTCTTTTGTTGTTAAGAAGGCACTGTGGATTAAGTGATTTCCATTGCTTTTTCTGCAATTTGTTGGAGATGTTCTTGTCACACTGATCTAGATGGTATTAAATGTCTTTACTACATTATATTTTTTGCTGTTTCTCAGAGGTACTACATGTAAAATAAAGATGCAGATCTTAGACCACAACCTGCATGATCCTGTCTCTGCCAGGAGTCATCAAGCAAGAGCCAAGCATGGCCATTTGTGGAAACTTTTCAGGGTGGCAATAAATGTTTTGGTCATCTGAACAGGGAACAACTGTGTCATTGATGACAGAGTTTTGCCCGTGTTGGAACCTCTGCAAAGACTACAATCCTCTGTTTTCTAGGTGTAACAGATCGCAGCAGAATGGTGGCCCTTTGCAAAGAAATGCAGTATTTTGCTCCCCATAATAATTATGGAAGAGTATGACATGCATGCACTCTGACAGTTTAGCTGTTTAACATCACTATAAATCTGATTAAAACAATGTAATCTCAAGAGTGTCTGATGACACAATCTGGGACCAAGTCCACTTGCTGGTTCTGCTGTAGATTCCTTTGTGAGCTGTATGTTATCTCCATTGTTTCTGGTTTGATACATGGCTATATTGGCTTTGATTCTTCTTATTTTTCTGAAGCATGGAAGTGGAAGATGAAAAATATATTTGTCTATTTCTTAACCATCTCCGTCTATGACCAATCACCCCTGACCATGAGCACTTTTATTTCAGTATTAAAAACTGGAAAATGGAAATTATTTGTCAAGGCTATCCTGTGCTTTACTGTTGCTTAATGTAGAACTCTTGGTGATGCTGAATAACGAGCTCAAATTACTTGCACTAACTCTGCTCCTTTTTGTTGCTGTTGTTGTTGAAAAGTTTTTCAATTTGCAAGTCAGAAGGGGAATTTCTGGCTGTAGAACTGCTGTACACTTTTCAGGAAATAGGCTATTTACTGGGGTTTTCCTTGGTTGAGCAGATTACTTGGCATGTAATGTTTGCAAGTTTTAAGCCAGGTTTTCCTTGGCCTGTCTCCATTCCTGGCCCCTATATCCACTTTAAATCATCTTTAAAAACACAAATATGTGTGGCCGCATCACAAAAGAACATTGATTTCCTCTCAAGCAAGTGTCATTGTTGGTGAATCCCTTGATACTTGCATTAATGGTGAACCATTATTTGTCTTGTACTTAGAACTGAAAAGTTGCATGACATGGAGAGGAGTTGGTAGCTTTATCGAGTTTTGGGAGCTGTGTTTTGCTTTATTTTTATCCAGGTGGTTCCCTATAGCTTGACTGTTCAGTGAAAGCTCGGTGTATGAGTCGGTGCTTTCAGCTATTCTCTGTGGCCACAGCCTTGTCTTTTCTGGTGTCCCTCAGCACACGTCCCAGAATAGAATGAGGATCCTCCAAAGAGCGTGATGCCTCAGGCAGCCACCTCATGTGACCAAAGCAGAAGCTGTGTTAAAAACAACTATCCCTAATTCTGAAAGGAAATACCCAGCAACTCAAAAAAAAATCCAGGTTGGAAAGCACCAGAAATTTCCCACATAAATCTTCAGCATTTTTTGTGTTTACAGGCAACTCAAAACTCTTTGATCTTGAAATGGTTTTTACAGTCACTGTAAGAAAATTGTTATAAAAGGTGTTTGAAAGTGATAATGTGGAAGATGGTGAACATGGTGAGAAGCAGGCCTTATTCCAGGAAAAAAGACAGTATCAAAGAGGGTGCCAGAACACTTCTGGAAAGAAGAGGGGCTGGTGTTGCAGCCAGGATGTGTTTCATTGGTTTGAAGTGAAAAGGAAGCGTAGAAAAACTTGCATTTTGCACGCATTATGCAGCCATAAAAAGTCGGACATACATTAAGAGTTTGAAATTCTCTGCTAATAAAATATTGCTTTTATGGTAATGCGGGCTACAAAATAAGAGTGAGCACTTCAGAATCTGGGCTGAGGGCCAGCAGACAGTGAACTCTGCTTCTAGCATGAATCACGGTGTTGTTGTTTGTCTCAGTGACACGTTGTTTTGCTGGTAGATACAAAAGGCTACTCTGTGAAAGACTGACTTGCAAGAATAAATAAAGGTTGTTGTGACAAATGAGCTCAGGGGGAAAAAAAGCACCACAACTTGGTTGCTGTTCCACGTGCTCTAAAGAAAGCCTCCGCCAGTGGATTCTTACCTTGTGGCTATGTGCCATGTACAGGAGAGAGCACAATTCTCAAGCATCAGGATAAGGTGGGATAAGAAAATGCAAGGCATGTGGCATCAAAATGCTAAGGGGTTGATTTTTTTTTGGTCATATCCTTCCTTTATTGAGAATTTGTTTGAGTGTGTATGCTTTGTACGTGTGTATGATTTGGCATTTCTCTGTCACATAATTCAGGTAGAACCATTCCCTCCCTCTCCAGTTTGTTTCTGGATGAAATTTTCTTTGCTAAGTGTCTCCTTCCTTGGGTTGTTTTAGTCTCCCTCGCTGCACTGTGGTGCTTTTATCTATTTTTTTTTTATTTCAGACAGTGAGTATATTAGGCTGTGCTCTATTGATTTGGTAGCAAAATATCACACAAAGCAAAAAACTGGAGAGAATTAGAAATTCCATGTTCCACCATCTTACACCCCGGATTAGGCTGGATAAAATTATGGGAAAAGTATTGGAAACTAATGCTGTGCTGAGCATAGCCTGCAGCTTATGAGAACTGTGGCATCATTGATAAAGTGTTACTGATTCAAGGTTTTGAAAAGTTATGATTCTTACTCATTCTTTTGTTTTAATCAACAGCTTGCTTTTAAATTAATCAAATGGAAATGTTTTTTCCTGTTTTGTCCACAAGATTTCAAAATGTAATGGATACTGTCACAAACTACTATAAATATCTTAGGGATTTTGTTGACAAAGCGAATGAAATAATTTAAAAAGTATTCTAAAGAAAAATCAAAACCAATGGTAACCTTTCCTTCCTTGCAGAGTAACTCTGCATCTCTTTACTCTCCTTTTCTCATAATCAGTGGGTGACAGGGTAGATTATGATTTGGTGCTGAGACTTTCTCACAACAGAAATGCCTTCGCTCCAGTTTAGTTTGAAGAACTGCCAGTGTATGTTTCTGTTTCTTAGAAAAACTCATTAGCACTACACCCTTGCTGTGATGAGAAAAACATGACCAAGAAAGGCACCTTTGGTAATTACAGAAATGAGACAGTCATCATCACAAATAGACACAGAAAAAAATAAAAGAAAACCACTATTGCATGCTGAAAATTATCAAGACCTGTGCTTCCAAGTTCCTCCTCTGTTTTAGCAATTACTTTATGCATCTGTCACCAGCACCTGCTAGTAGTTCTTTGCATTTAGGTTTTCCCACTGTGCAAGGCAACATCTTCTTGGGTTTTTTTCTGTTGATTGGATTGGGTCGATTTTTCTTTGGCTTTGATGTGGGTTTTTTTGCCTTTTTTCTTTTTTTTCTTATTTTCTTTTTGGACATTTTTTCCCTGTTTCTGATGATGTGGGAGGTGCAAGTCAGTCATGATAAGCATGTGGGCACCCAGGAATGGTTTTCCAAGAGCAGCAACACAAGGAAAGGCTCTGCAGGCCATGGCCAGGTGCTGGTGTGCTCACTGCAGCCCTGTGTGCTATCTCCATGCAGATATGCCCTTCCTGCCCTTCCATCCTTCCGTTTTGTGGCTGATCTCAAGAGGATCAGCCTCAATCTGACTGACATGGGGAAGGTCAGAGGTGACCAGGCACCCTGGTAGGTGTCACTGAGCTCCTTTAGCAGAGCTTAATATCCACTCTTGTCATACACCCATCTATGCATCAAGAGTGCATTGATGTGACACCAGTAAACACATGCTGAACTGGTCAGCAGCAAAGATCAGAGATAACATTTCTCTCCCATCTGATTATTTTAGGCATTTATTTTCATCGGTCCATGTATTAGTTTATGACAGAGGTGTGTGTGTTCTTTACCTTTCCAGACTCGGAATATTCTGAGTTGGACCTGATAACACTGCTTCAAAAACCAGCACCGGTCTTTAGCTGAAATCACCGAAAACCTAATTAGCTGATTTTGATGGTCACAGTGACCTGGCCACCAAAAATGCATCATCCAACTGATTTATTAATGCATGAGCTGGTGTACCAAGTATATAATGTAATTCTGGCTACTGCTGTAGTTCCTGGAATGCATCAGGCCTAAAGCATATCTAAATGCCAACTTTCATCACGATAAACGTCAGAGTCACCATTAATCACATTTTATTTTAACTTTCAGGTTCAAGATAGTTGAGAATCTCCTATATTGTCACTGAATTAATTCTTAATTCTGTTAAAATCCTTACACTGGCTGACAATGAGGCTCAGTGCCATACAAGATGATATAGGTCCAGTCTGAGGGCACTTGAAGAGTTCTAATCTGCTGTTGAGGGCACAGATGGTGCAGGCTAAGTGCCACCTCATCCTAACACTTCTGCTTTGCACATTGCAGGTGGCAGCTGCCAACATCCAACTGGCTGAGAGACACTTGGCCCTGCTCGCACAGATTTAGGCTACTCTTACCCCACCCTTCAGTCCTATCATCAGGGACTTTACCAATCCTTTCATTTGCAGGCATTCCCTTTTGTTCTTCTGTGCTAAAATAAAGGCTCTTTGTAATGTTTTGTTCCTGAAATCGATGCTTACCATTTGTGAGGCATTTTTTGTCTCAGGTCTCTAAAGCATGATACGAACAGTAACAAACTCATCTTTCCTGGGGGAACTGGATTTTATTTGATTATTTTTGAGCAGTTAGGTTTGTTGGCTAGGGGATGTTGAATTGCTTAAAATAAGGTACTTAAAAATAGTACTTTTCCTTCATGGATAAGGAAGGATTCAGAAAACATGAGGAGTGCCACTAACTTTATTTTTCAAAGAAAGGAATGAGTTCTCTGTTCAGTAATTTTTGTCTGGTGCTGTTCTGAGTTAATGGCAAAGCCAGGCAAACCATCCAGCCCTTATGGCATCCAGTCCTGTGACCCACTCAGCTCATTTATTGGTACAAAACCTCCAAAGAAACCCATGGCAATAGTGTCTCTCTTTGACCTTTCACCACCCCTTTGTAGGTACATGGGGAGAAACTCTTTTTCGTCCAGTTTTACAGTAGAGATATTGTATAGCTTGTACAAGCAAAGTCATTTCAAGCATCTCTTAGCTTTCACTGAACTGAAGAGAGATGTCATTTAAAATTGTGTTGTAGAGCTTATTCATAATTAATCATAGTACTAGGAAAGTGAGTTTCAATTTCTTACAGATAGTTAATGTAGGCACATGATCTGTGGAAAGCCTGATTTAGCTGGCATTTAACAAGCCTAATGCAATTCCATCTGCTGAGGTCAGTGCCAGAGTGTCAAAATATTTTTAAATGTTTTTTTTTTCCTGAATCTTCTTAAGTCCTTCATTATAACTATGTGATACTATGCATATTGGTTGATTTGGAAGGCAGGTATTATTATTAATTTTTCTGCAACTGTAAAAGGAGTTTTCTCCCAATTACTGGCTCTTAAATCTGAATTAAAAGTAGCATTCCTTCCTCATCTTTTTAATTTCTCTGATTGCTGTAGCATGTAGGGACACCACGAGTGATTGCTTTCTAAAGTTCTTTGACTTGATATGTTCCTCTTGAGAAGATTGTTACACAGTTTAATTTTAGATTAGGTATAGAATAAGAATATTTTTTGGTTTTTTACTTTTGAATTATAGAGAGTGTGTAATTCAGTTGTTATCTTTTGCAAGTCTAAGCCTTTGTTCTTTTACATCTATTTTATCCAATGAAAGCACTGATGGAGTTTGGTTTGGCTTCTTGGAAATATTTCAGAAAAAGCATCATAGAAATGGGGCCTGGAGGTGACCTGAGGTATCACTTGAAATCCACCCAAGATAAGGTACACAGTATCCATGGCACATGGCTTTGAAAGGGCCCTTGAAAAGTTTTAATAAAAGATTTGTTTGTGCGTGTTGCAAACAAATACAGTCTTTCTTTGCAATGTATTTTCTGGTATTTCTCTTGCTTTTCTCTCTATGCTGCCTGGGTTTTCGTAGTTCGAAGCTCAAATTTGGGTACTGTATTCCAGCTGAGAGACACCGGCACTAAAAAGAGTGGATGGGTTGCCACTACTGCTTGCCTACAGCATTTCTTTCATCTCTTAAAATTGTGTTTTAACCAGCACACTGAGTTACATTGTTGGCTCATACTGTGATCTGCTGCACCTCCTGCTTCTTAGTTCCTCTCTTTGTGTGAGTGGATTTGTTAGCAGCTCTCTGGGCTCATCATGCATGTGTCTAGCTTGAACTTTGTCCTGTTGTTTTTTAAACTCTAGTTTTCCAGGAACCCTTTGAATTTAAATGCTGTTTTCCCAAGTACATCTCCTCCTGCTTTAGTAATATTCCTAAAATTCTCGTGCCTAATTTATACAGTTTTTGGTGATGTTAAACTACTGAATAGACTGGGCAGAATACAGTGCAGGCACCATATAATCCCACTGGAGACAGCTGGCTGACACAGGAGCAGGTCACTGATAACTGTGGCTCCATTATGATTCTCCAGCTGATTGTGGTCCTGCTCATGCTGTTTCCCTGGGGGAGAAGCTGTCACAGAGTCCATTTGGGAATGTCCTCTGTGACAAACCAAATGGCTTGAGGATACTTTAGATGTGTCACTCGTGCTGTATCCTCATTGCTAGGCCAGTTATCCCGTCTAAGAAGGGAGTTAGACTGCTTTGACATGATCTGTCCTCAGCAAGTTTGTATTGGCTATTTCTCATTGCTTTATTGTGCTCTAAGAGTTTATAAATAAATAGTTTTACTTCCCGTGTCTTCCCGAGCATTGCAGTTGGCAGCCTTGGATGTAATACAGCGAACCCCTCCTGCTTCTACCAAGGAAAATGCTCTGCTTATCTTTCTCCAGTAATCTAGGATCTCCCCTTCTATGCTCTTTGCTGGTTACAAAACAGAGCCTTATGGAATTGGCACAAATGGAATATTGGAAAACTAATTGCATATCTGTTCTCATGAGCTTCTCATCTGAATACTGCAGCTATTAGAGGATTAATTAGCTGAACAAACATCAAATGTTTACAGCTAACAGAATTTCAGATTTACATCGTGGACAATACTATTATGCTAATTTTGGTGTGATTTTTGCACACAAACTTCAGCAACAACAAACCCTGGGAATAAAACAGTTGGTTTCCAGGACAGCTTCTGCTGGTTTTGCCCCAACATACTGACTCCTGTGCTGAGCTGCCCTGTTCCACATATATCCTTCAGCTTGTTTACCGGCTCCTGAAGGAAAGCATGTCTGCAATTGCTCACCTGACCAGCCATTGCTCAAAAAAGTCCAAGTGTCTTTGAAAAAAATGGCTAACAACAAAAACTGATGCTGATCTATTTGCATTTCTAAGGCCTAAAGATCCATGAAAAGTAGAGTAAAATAGGACTGTGACTCAAAATGTCATAATCCAGGGGTTTAGTCCTTTTCCATGTTTGCATCATCTGTGCAAAGCCCACATTTTTGTGTTCTGTCTCCTTTCTCAAGTCCTTATTTATAAAGAATGCATGTAGCCACTAAACATTTGTTGTTGTTTCCTGCACATTGAAGAGATTATTCCCAAGCTTAGCAATAAACAGACTTACAAGGAGCTGCAGGAATGTGCTTCCAGGAAATCTGCTACATCTCTTGTGACTGTCATCACAAATTCAATTGACAACATTTAAACGAGTAAAATCCTATGAGTCTTTTTACACCCATCCATGATATCCTGTTTCATGTACTGGTGGGTCCTTTTGTTCCCTCTTGAATGTTCACCGGCACTCTTCAACCCTCAAAAATGCCAGTGTTCATTTATTTTAAGACTACGGAGTATGATAAATGACCTTCTGACTGCATTGATTAAAAACATTAAGATAAGACATTTTTTGGAAGCAAACTGTTTGGGTTATACTTGTAGAAAGAATTAATTTGTGTTATTTGATGTCAACTCTATTTTAGAATTTATTTTTTAGAGACAGTTGCTATCAGCTTTCTTCCTAGCACCTCACAAGCCTGCTATGGAATAGCTTGTCCCAGATCAAGGCAAGTAAAATTCATCATATAGATCTTGTATCTTTAGGGATTCTCTGTCAGCCAAGGAGACAAGGCCTCTTGTTTCCATAGCTGCGTACAACAAAGCATAAAAGGGAAGCATATAATTCAGAAATATTAGGGAGTTATTCTGAGCTTTTGTCTCTCGGGTTTGGATTTGGCTTTCCTGGATTTGATCTCCTTTCAAAGCTGGAAGGGGGATTTCTGTTGATATCAAGGGAAAAATCAATCAGATTTTTTGTGAGATGTTGTGGGCTAAAAAATCACCGAAGTGCTCTCAGCCTAGCATGAATGGGGCTGCTGGTGTGCTTTAATCACAGACAACCTCTGTTCTGTTGGTCAGCATTTACCTGTGCAAGGCTGATGAACAGAACCAGTAATAACAGGTGTGAGCAGAGATTTTATAACTCCAAATTCTGGAGAGCAGAGAATTGCACAGAAGCTTACTAGGCTATGAATTTATTTTTCAGTGTTAAGAGAAAAATGTATATTATTAATCAGACTGATAGGCATGCTAGGAACCAAAAATACCACTGTGTGTTGTTCCCAGTTCTGGGAAGGTCCTTCATGAAACTTTCAAGGTAAGGCAGCCTACAGAAACTTGCTGAACTTGCAGAGCTACTACTTAAAATATTGTATGGAAAGAGAGGAATTCTCTGCTTGGTATTAAAAGCAAGTTTTGCCTTTTAGAGTGTAAATTTGTATTCTCTGACCTTTTGGAGCATTGCTTTAACTCACACCTAATCAATTCTGAACATACCTTTTCGTATCTTCAGTCCTAGATGTATTTCATTGTGTGATAAATTTTTCCTAACTATGTAGTTAAATGTCTCTTCTCTTTTTTCCTTTTTCTTTTTTTTATCAGCTTAGAAAAGAAGCATTCTTCATTTGGACATGTTTGCAACCTCTTTTGCCTCCATTCATTTAAATGTTATTCTTGCTGGGAATTGCTTTTATATTTTGTTTCAGAAAAGTTGATTTGCTTATGGGTTTTCAGTTTTTAAATCAGCTGTAAACCTTTCTCAGTGCTGTAGTGATGATCATTTTTAAAGGTAAAAGTGATTAGCTCGTCAAGATGGTTTTGAGTTCCTTGGGTTGGGTTTGGATTTTTTGTGGTTTTGGCTTCTTGTTTATTTGTTTCAGTTTTTATTTTGATTTTGGTTTTAACACGTGCAGAGTAGTATTTTCTTTGGTCACTCAGCAATTTTGTTGCTTTTTCATTGCTCATAACCCACTGAAGAAATCAAAAGGAGCATCTTGGTCTCAGCTTTACTATTTCTCCAGAGGTTGGCCAGCCCATTGAAGAGGGGCCAATGTATTGTGTGTGAGAGTCTGGTGTTAAAGTTTAACTGCTTTGTTAAAACTCTAGGGATATTGATTTTCTTTGTGTGTGTGTGTATGTATACATACACATAATTGCATAATTCTAAAAACTGCACAGTGATTGCTATAATCCTACTCAGATTAATTAATTGTACATGAGTGGTTTTACATGTGAAATACTGATGGTGATCACAACCATAGGCAAAGAAAAGAGTGAGATGCAATAGCTACCAAAAAGAAGTTCTTATTCCCACAGTCACTCAGAAATAGGCTTGAGATGCACAGAATAACAGTTGTAGAAATATTTAGCAATAAGCTAATCCTGTAGGAGTATACACTGTTGAGCACTGAAATAAACACCATTTTTTGTTAACTTGCTTTTCCCCCTTTGGTGTCAGGGAGCACAGGCTGCAGCCCTATTGTTGGGTCACAGATGGTCTGTGGGAAGAAGTGCAGCCTTGTTTCAGGCCAGGGAGTATAAAAAATCACAGAGCTAGGAAAGATAAGTGCCTTTGAAGCTGATCTTATTTGCCTTTTGAGTACTATCATACACTGGTGCTGGTAGCAGTCTCTGATTGTAAGATTTCTGTCACATAGATACGAAATTGAATATATGAAGTCTACTCTGCCACAAATAGCATCACAAAGAATCGATGAATTCTTCAAATGGTACATAGAAAAAAATCTGCATCCACAATTTGAGCTACAGTAGTAAAGAACAGGGCTAATCATATTTGCATTCAAAAAATGCCTTTTTTTTTTTTCTCTAACTATTCCTGGCTGACTTGGTAAACTCCTCTTCCAAAAATAGGGGGTTGTTTCTGGAATGGTGGTTGTCCTTGGGTGTTTTTGCCCTGTCTTCCAAATCAAAATTGATACTCCTTGCATTGGACATATAGGGTGCAAACTCAGTTTGCTCTGTTAGTCTGTATATTTCTGTAGTAAAGCTAAGAAACACATGCTTATGTCTTACAACATATCAAGGAAAAGTTCTTTCTGGTGTGTGAGTAATTTGGTTCTTTTAAATACATTGCTAAAGTATGTTTTTTGATTTTTTGTGGCAAATAGCAAATGGTAGATGTTGCTAAATATGCTTTGACTTGCTCTTGGTTGATGATTCAGGAGATAAAATTGGTAAAAACAGATTGGCTTTTTCTTGCAGTTCATACTCTGGACAATGCCAAAGGACAAACCTTCACTCCTTACTTGGCTTCACCCCTAAGAAGCCTCCAGTTAGATCTGCTGCCAAAATTAAGTACAATTTTTGCCTCTTCCCTGTGGTTTCTGTGGGATGGGCAGTGGGGAAGAAAAACCCCAGAAGCAATTTCAGTCCTCATTGCCATCTATTCAGCATTTGTTGCCATCACAGAACATTGTGAGAAAACTATTTTCTTTTGGTAGTTTGATGAGCTTCCCACTGACTTTGTATGTTGAAATGGCTTTGTGAAAAATGTGATCACAGGTGGGGATCAGTGTGAAAGGAAGGGTAAAATATATGGCCAGGAGCGAGTGGGTGCAGGAGCTGGACTGGAGGGGATGGCAATCAGATAGGATTGGTCTGTTGTGAAACTGCAGCCTCAGTGACTGCCCCAGCTATTCACTTCTCTGAAATTTGATTTCCAAAATGAAAAATCACCTTTAGTTCTTGTCACTTAAATTCAGAGACCTCTGCTTGGTTTTGGCCCAGGATGTTCAATTAAGTTGTACTGGAAAGCCGTACAGGGATCATGAGCAGAAGCCTGACTGCAGGCTGCAAGAGAGTTGCTGTGGTTTTGTTGCTGATTTTGCTCCTATTTACAAATTTCCAGAAGTCTAGAAGCAATCTCTTTCAGTTTTATTTTGTTTCTAGATGAGGAGGTTTTTTTTGTCTTCAGCTAGCAAAGAAGTATTCTACAAGTTTTATTAAGGAACATGCTAGCAATGGAGCATCTTGCACAAAAATGCTTTTTGACAAGGTCACTACTTGTAAGGCTTGACAAAAAGTTTGGTATTCCATAAAATTTGTCAGTTTGATATGTGTGTGATAACCAAACATCTTTGAGAATCTTTCTCAGATTTTCTTTTTTTGGTCATCATCTCTCACTGCCTGTGATTAAAATAGTGCTGGGATTCAATGATATATCCCAACCTCTAACTTGCCTTCAGTACTGTCCCCGTCCATGTTCATCTAGATGCAACTTTTGGTGCAGTAAGACTGTAGCATGGAAATATGGTTAATGAATATTGCTATTTCTAATTCTTTCCTAATGTTCCATTTAGTACCTAGTTTTTCTAGCTACTCCCAGTTACACTCGCATAATTCACGGAGATGTGGTTTTACATCCTGTTTTGAAAAGACTGTTTGTCATCTGACACGTTTCTATAATCCTTTTCTATCTGAGCAGCCTTGGGTTAAAGAGTAATGGGTTCAGTCATCTGTAGGTGGAGAGGTATCCTCATGGCAGTAGGAGAACACTTTTGCTCATAGTCTTAGCAGAGAGGTGAAGGAGTAATCCTATACAGAGTAGGGTACCCTTCCAAATGTTCAGATCAGCAGCAGGGCAGCATGTGTAAGGGAAACTTGTCCTCAGGATGCCTGTGACATGTCTATCATTTAGACAAACAGACTGCTTTAGTCACAGTAGCCATCACTTTCTTGCTCCTCATATATATTAAAATTCACCTTGAAATATAAATATAGAGTTGTTCTTGTCAGCTCTGGAAAAGCCCATAGGTGAAAAAAAAAGAAACGTGTAAGAACATCTTCTCTGTCGTACCACCCTTCTGATAGTTTCATGTACTGCATTTAATGAAAATTTCTAGCTAATGTAGAGTAAACTCTGACAAAAATCTTATGATAATTTTTGGTGTTCATTGCTCCACAAAGGCATTCCACAAGGTTGTATGAAAGGAATCCGTACGTGGCTGATAAGGACTTATTCTGTAAACAGTCTCTTGCTGAAAACAACATTATACTTAGCTTTTATTCATTATGAATTTCCCATAAACAATAGTATCAAGGGTTTTAATATTAAGCTCTGTGAAGGGAGCCGTAAAACTAGTTGCTCAATGATGGTGTGTGGAAAGTTTAACCCTTTTTTTTTCCAGAACTTCTAGTGCGAGCACAATTGGAAGATAGTGCCAATTATTATAAATCATGTTTGCAATTTGAAGGAGCTGTGTTTTGCCAAGTTGTGCAAGTATGTACTGAAAACATAATGTGCTGGTTCAACCAAGCACTGCTCAGTGTATAATTTTAGCCTGGTGAATCATTATGTTGTGCTAAAAGCTTGCTACAAGCTCACTGCTGTAAAGCATTAACACGGTGTCTGTAGGCCTCCATCTCCATTAAGTCAAATCCCATTATAAATGCATCTCTAATGACACGAATTTGCTGTGGACTAGTAAATGCTTTTTCTCCACAAAGCATTTTGCATCTACATGCAGGGCACTCTGTGGTAAATAAAGGTTATGTGAATTAGTGCGATGTGGGGGATCCTTAAAAATCTATAACTGAATCTTCCCTGTTATTCCCAACACCAAAGCTTCCACTGGGAACCTCATAGATTAATTCATTGAGCTTGGAACCATATGGCAGTGATAAAGCATAACAAGTACTCTGCAAGTTGCACACAGAGCCATAATTGGAAATCAGAGGTAGTGTGGAAATCATAAATCTCAAAAACATAAACAGCAGCTAAACATCTACATAAAATTACTGTGTCTATCTTTTAGGCTTCTCTTGTTGTCTTTCATATAGTTTGTTCTTTTGAAAGAAAACCAGAATGGAAAGGTGTAAAACGTATTAAATCCAATACTGTTTGTTCAAGTAACTATATTAGAGCTTGAGAATATGCTCACAGAAACTTTCTGCAGTGATCTATTTAAAAATAGCTGCTGCAGAGTAAAATATGTACAATAACACACAGTGCTTGAAACTTTGTCTTCTAAAAGATATGGCAAGAGAACTGCCAGTGGAATGTGCAGTTGTTATAACTTTTAGTGTCAGAGTGTATTAGAAAACTATTTCAAACACCCACAGAAGAATGTTGAGCAACTCATCAGTGATGAGTTGCTGAAAGTTGCACAAAGTTGCACATAATAGGTACTCTCAGGTAAATCAAACAGTAGCATTATTCCTGGAATACTTATTCCTCTCAGAGCTTCATCAAATTGTTGCAAAAGTGTTTTTCAGGGAGAAAAAAAAACAAATAAAAGGGATGTCATCCATTCGTTCACTGGAATGGTAAAGAACCATCTCAGGAAGATATGAGAGTGATAGCTGATTTACCATTTCCACCTCGGGTTCCTGCACAGGAAATAAGGGAATGCACCACATCCAGATTCACACTGTAGGGATATTTTAAAGTAGCAAAGGTGTAACCAGTTCATTTAGAAACTGAAACAAGCAACATGCATTAGCAGCTCTGAGCAAATGTTCTGCTTCTCCAGTTGTCCAAGATCCTAAAGATGTTAGACAGGAAGCCATCAAGGAGCACTGAAATAATGTCCAGCACTTCGGTGAGGTGACAAAGGTCATGGCTGACAGGCAATGCATTACTGTAATAATTCTAATGGGATTTGATTGTGGGGGCTCTGAAATGCTGCACAGCATAAGGCAGTTCTTAGGAAACACACCTGCTGGAAAACAACTTAATTGACATCTCTTTGACATCTTTCAGTATCTCTGTACTAAGAAATTATTGGGAATTTGGAAGCACCCTAAATTTTCTGTCAGGCCCAGACTAAGCTAATAAACTAGCTCCCTTTTGGTTTAAAATCTTTAGCAGATCATTTTTGTTCAAGGTAAGGACTAAAATTTAAGTCATGTGAAAAGAGGCACATATGTTGACCATTGTTGCTGATTGAATGTCTTATCAATGAAATACATTTAAATTATGTTTCAGAAGAAAATAAACCAATTTAAACTCCATCAAGGTGTCGTTGTTATGGCAGGTTTCGTTAGAAATTGAGCCTCATTACTCTATTCCTAATAATCTCAGTAAAAGCTGTGTTGTAGATCCTGTAATTTAATCTCAAAAATTATTTTTCTCCCTGCACCTAATAACAGAATAATTGGAAAGAAGGCTTGATTCTTCTCAAGAGATTAACTAGTTCAGCACCCTACACTGAGGAAGATCAAATCTGCCTGCAATGTGTTCTGATGCCTTTTTTTTTTTTTTAACAAATATCAAGAAAGAACTTTTCTAAGAAATTTGTTTACCTTTGTCATATAACTAGGGTGTATTTTCTGTAAGGAGCGTCTTCCCATTCCTTATCCCTTTTCTGCTTTTTAATGTCCAGTGGTGGGTTCACCTCTGTATTCTGCAAAGTCTGCACTGTTTTGTCAGATCAAGACTACATCAACACCTGCCCCGTTCAAGAACAGGTCAACACTTTAACAATATATAATCTTAAAGCTTCTTGCTGCAAAAAGAGATCTTTTCTTTGCAGCCTCCTTTTCCCTTCCCTTCCTATCCCTCATAGTACACGTGGCCATTCAGAACAACTAATGTTGTCCTTTTTTTAGAAATATTTTCCTTATCAGAAAATAAAATTTGGTGCTCTTTAAATGAAGTCATCTATCTGCATTTCCCCAAAAAAAAAGGATTTCAATTTCTGCTTCTGTCTCCTGAGCACTGTGTGTGGTCTGTGTCCTTTCTGCTGTGAAGAACTACAGCTTGAGCCCAGTATCCCTTCTGAATGCATTGACGGGAGAGGGTTGATTGCCTCTCCAATCTTGCATGTAGTACTCCTGTCATTACCCACCAGGATCACTTTTATTTTTTCTGCAGTGTTACATAATTGACTCAACTATGATTCATATCAGCACCCTGGTAGTTTTCAGCAGTACTGCAGTGTAGGCTGACAAGTTCTCCTCCTCCTCGATTAAAAAAAATGTGTTCTCTCCTTTAATCTAGTGGCTTCACTTTTGGGGTGCTCTCCATATCACAATTATACTTTGGAAAATTCAGATATTAAAGATGCATCTCATGGTATGTGCTAGTCTTCCATGGGAAACTACTTGTAAACGCTAATGCTGAAGTGGTTAATTTTAAGCCGTGTGGTAAAATAAATGCAACTCTCTCTGTTGCTGTTCAAGGCAAAGATACAAGTGAATATGGGGTCAGCCAACTTGCTGTGAAGAGCCAGTTGTGGCTGAAGAATGACATTTTTCAACATGCACAGCACTTGTTTGTAGGCCAAGTGTAGAAAAGACAGAGTCTTACTGTTGTAAAGTATGTTCATGGTTGCTTCAACTCAGTTTGAAAGGCCAGGAGTTGCACAGGTTGTCAAAACCACCATCCTTATCATAGGATTAGGCAGAGGAGGCAAGGATTATATTGACCTTGAAACTGAGTTCTGTCATAGTTTACAAAGTTGATCCATTTAATCTCAGCTACATTTGTTTAACAAAGTACCTCCTGTGTATCTCAGTTGCTGCTCAAGTATGTCTGACCTTTGGCTTTCTTTAGGAAACCCTTGTTTTAGTAGCAAAAGTACAAGCAGATGGCCTGTTTTATTTTTCCTTGCATTTCTTAATTTCTAATGTACACAACTTCTGCTTCACTGGTATTGCAGGGAAAAAAGGACTAATAGGTTTTCAAAAGTTTTGGAGGTTTATAAGCTATTGCTGAGGTGAGTGTATTCCGCTAGCAACCACTTGATTGAATTTGCTGCTTAAATTGCTATGAAAATTGGTCCTAAAATGTGTGTAGTCCTGTTGCTTTCTCTTCCTTGAAATACCACGTCGCCCAAAAGTTATATGGCCTTGTATATAAACTTCAGTGACTTTTGTGTAATACTCTTTTGGTTTGTCCTCCTTAGTGTCTGTCTCCATTAGTAAACCAGAATTTGTCTTGATTAGAGTAATGGTATTTCCTGCCTAAGGGATAAAATCTCTTGGGTCATTTTACACTAGAGAAATCCCTATCCTTTCAAAATTTCTGCTATGTAAACATACCTTCCCTTCGCTTCCAATATCCAAATATTTTTGAATAAATGTCTTTAAATAAGTTCTGTGATTGTAACAAAGAAAAATGTAAAATGTGCTGCCTGCAAGATCAACAGAAGCATTGTAGGCCTGGGACCTCCAAAGAATAGTTCAAGTCTGAGGGCTCAGACTCTGAGTTTCTGTCTTAACTGTTTATTTTAAATGTTTGTTTTCCCTGCTCACATTGTAGAAACTTTTGCTGTGCTGGCTGGTCTGGTTTTATTCTCTTTATAGTCAGTGCATGCTGGAGAAATATGCCTCTTAATGTGTCAAATCATCCCTAAGAGAAAAGTCTACGCTTGCAGGAGTTGCCTCCAAGATCTGAGAAAACCTGCTTTAGGAAAACGGCCTGTTGATGTTGTTGTCCTGGGTTCAAGACACACACATCAAATTCAAACTGCTATAATAAAAGAGAAGCCAATGCCTACTTAATTTAAGTAGCCATGTCAGCTGAATGGCCTGGTTACAATCCAGTACTAAACCATAATTATTTGAACTAGTCACCTGGTTAAAAAAGTGGCAGCCCTACCGCATTTTTAAAAAAGCATCAGACTAAGTTTCTAGAGGAGTCCTGCCAAAATATTTTCTCACTGAGAGAAACAGATTTGGATAAAAAGCTGTTTAAGATTATTTTTTGTACTATTCACTTGAAAATTATGACCTTTTTTCCTTTAAAAATACATGAATACACAAGCAAGTCATTTTTTGCAGTTCTTTTAACCTCTCTGAAAAGTTAAGGCACATTTTATGTTGTCATGGAAAAGCAAGGATAGATGTCCAAAGAGGGAGTTTTGTTTCTCAAAGATGTTGCCTTTCTCATTTAGAAAGATTTTTCTTGTCCTTTTTCTTTGTATAAAGAATTCAACAGTTTCTATAACAAAACACTGGAAAAAAAATGTGCTGAGTAAGAATCCCTGTATCTTTTCCATAACTGACCCTAACTTCTGAGTGAGCTGTTGCATTCCTCTTAATCTCTCTACAGTACTCTGAATGTTTGGGGCCACACAGTTCAATTTTATAAAAAGGCTGGGTTGTTAATCTTTAAAGAAGTCTTGTGCTGTTCAGATTAATTTCTTTAATCTAGGAATGACTTGTCAATTTTTTTTTTTGTGGTCACAGGGAGAAGTTATTTCTATTAAAAAAAGGTCAAAACCATTTGATTGAAATATTTGGCAAAAGCAGGAATTTTAACTAGTTCCCTCAGAAGCTTATATAATGGGCTGATGTTTTATCTTTTTCCCTTGATTCTTGCTGCATTAAAAACAGTGTGGAAAATATGTGAATATCACCAAAACTTTCAGAATAGAAGAGAATAAAAGCTGTAGAAAACCTATGGGGAAATTAAGAGAAACTTTTTTATTCCAGCCCAGTAAGAGAAAGACCAGCTTTGAAGAAAATGCCTGAGACAGGAGGATTTTGAGAGAATCAGAGGATTTATTGTGTCATGCAAGTTCAGATTTGTTTCAATGTTTCTGATTCTACAAAGGCTCTTTAAAAGGTTGGGGATGAATCTGCTTGGTTTTAGAACAGGACAGCTTCAACTAGAAATATGCTTTTTGTTTGGAAGGTGTTTTGGATGGTTACTACTGGTCTAATGGAAATGGGCTTAAGAGATTTTCTACATTGGCTCTCAGCTGCACTCCAAAGTTGAATGCTGAGTAAGAAACTTGACAGCTGCAAAGAGCAGAGAAGAGTTCCTCCTCCATCAGAGGTGTAGTCAAGACTCTTGGTGCAGCACTTGGCACTGAGGCAAAGTTTTGGAAGACAGAATCCTGTCCAAAAGCAGTTTTTGGTTCGTGTTTAATTTGCCATTGTGTCTTAGGCCAGCTCGTGGTAGCTGACACTGAACAGAGAGACCAAACCCAGCTGCTGGGTGCTGTCTGGTTCTCTGAGCACTGCCTGTTGTGAGCACAAAGTGAGCAAGGTGAGATTATGTCATTTTAAGGCTGGATCAAAGCACTACAGAGGGTGGAGTCAAGATTCTACAGACCTCTTTAATCATGACCTTCCCAAGCTTTGGAATGCTTTAGTTGTATGTGCAATGATTACTACATTCTGCAGCCTTAAAAAATGTCTTTTCAGCATGCTCATTTAATTATGATTTTATATTTTGGTCCCTCTTCACATAGGAAGATACAGGTTTTTTCTCAGCGGCAATTTGTTCCACATTTCTCAGTCAAATTAAATGAGAAAAAAAATAAGCAATCTGGGAACCATAACCCACAGTACACAAGTAGAAGACTCAAACTATTTGTATATATTTTGGTTTTTTCTTTGATTCATGTATGTGTTTGCATGCATAAGGTATCAAAAAAATTACTTCTTTAATATTTATTATTTCGTTTTTATATTTAGTTATTTGCCTTTTCCCTTCTCTCTTCTTCTGTTCCACCTAACAATTTTTGATCACTATGGAATGAAAAATATCACTGAACCATATGTAAACTCTTGAAGCTATCAATGCAAATTCCTCACATTTTTTAGGGGAGGAGAGTTTTTGGCATGCACCATCAGTCTGTGTGATGTCTTTATCTTCCACAATGCTGCAGTTTGTTTAATGATTTATTTTGTTTGGCATTGCCCACAAAAAAATAGAAATGCATGATAACGATCCTTACTGATGCAGTGTTCCTCTTCCAGCAATTTAACACAGAGACTTTTAACACTAAGCCAAACGTTACACAAAATCTGCTATGGAAACAGCTCTCTGAACAGCTTGAAGACTAGGTTGCTGTTATGCTAAGGCATTGTAATTTGTAAGTTAGATTGTGAGCGTAGCCTTTCTATTTATTTTCATTTCTGATATCTGGATTGGAGCTTCTTTATTGACCGATAATGGGAAATTATTTCAGATGCAGTTGTGTGCGAGTAAAGGGACTAATTTGCCTGTGTGATGTTCTGAAAAGGCAATTTTTGGGGGGAGAATTAATAGATGAGTCTTTCTTTGGAGCTGCAATGTGCTGCAATGAATTTAGATTTCTCCTTGTAGCTCTGTGTTCTCTGAGGAACCAAGCAAACATATGGGAGGATGTAAATGCAAAAGCAGTTGGAACCTTTCTTCACTGGCTGCTCCTGTTGGGCTGTTGAGAAACACCACTGCAAAGAAGCTTCTTTTAAGAAAGGACAGGGAAATAGTATATTACACTCTTTAAAAAACTACAGTGAAGCAAGGAATGAGAAAAGCTTTCTAGTTCTTACTACGTAGTGTTGCAGTTTCCAGATGAGAAGACTGAAAATCTGTGAATATATTAAAGGACACAGTTGCCACTGATGTGGGAGAAGCATGTAGTAATTGATGTATAGACATGTACTTATGCAAGGAAGTTACGAAATCTCTCCACTAGCACTGAGCAGTATGTGCAGAATGGTATTGCATAAAGTGGTTATTGCTGCCTGATTTAGATTGAATCCGTATCCCCTCCTCCCCTTCCTCACTCACTGAACAGTTGCCATATTTTCTCAGCAAGACTTCACTCAGAACCATGACTGCTCCTGTTGCCACTGCAAAGCTTGAAATGACAATTCAGCAACAAGGCCGAGCCACTTCTCGGTGTGGGACCACTTAGAATGACCCCAGCACGTGACGTTCTTGCATTAGGCAGCACGGTCATTTCAATACCAATATCAATATTTAATGCAGTACTGCAATGCCAAATCACTGAATTTTTTTTCGGACCAGATGTTTCTTTTGTAGGAGCTGTTATTTAAAGTGAATTGGAATTTTAGTTTTACTTTATACAATTTAAATTCTAGTCTTGTTGATGCCAACCCTTTCTTGAGGCACTCTATCCATTTAATACTCATTTTTCAGGGAATGATATAATGCCTTTCCAGATTGTTATTACAAAAGTGGTCTTTTTCTCAGATTTAATTGTTGCTTGCACATAAGCAATCATCCAGCCTTTTTCCTACTAAAGAAACATTATTGTTATTAAATGAGTAGCAGGACTGAAGTCACTCATCTTGAAGATAATGTCCATTGTTGACAATGCAGTTGGGTTCCTGTTATCTTTCTGAAGTGAAACGTGAAGAGGAAAGCAGCAGACCAATTCTGTTTTTTGGTTTTATTAAAGAAAATAATTTTAGCCTAGAAAAGAGAGTTAAATTCCTTTGATCAGTGCCATATGCTTGAGTTTATAATAGGCTTTTGTGTTCCCACTTAGCTGGAGCAGATTGAAAGTTGGATAATTATCAGTGAGGGTTAGAAATAAAATAATCAGTTTGCATGTCAAAATATCTTCATTTTTATGTCAGTTGTGCTGTCTTTCTGGTACAGTGAAAACTGGCTCTGGGTTTAACAGCAACAGCACAATAATCAAACTTCAACCCTTTCCTTGCAATTGGTTATTTTGCCTTGAGGAAGGGGAATTAGAACAAATATTTCCAACTATGGCTGCTGTGCTGTTATTAAGGCTGAAAGGTTTGTTTTGATTAAAATTATCAGCACACCCCACTAAAATAGAGACTAATCAGGATGTAAATATTCTGTTCCTATTTATCTTCTTTTTTTCAGAGTAATATTCACATATTAACCATTTGTACTACAGAGTTTGACCAGAATTGTTAACTTTGAATGCTCAGATGCAATAGGTTTAGTTGACTTGGACAGTTGCACATTTTAGAGACAGATCAGCAAGTCTACTTTGTATATCAGACTAAAGATGAGTTTATTGACATTATCTATATTAATGTAATGACATTTATAAAGGTACAAGCAAATAGTGCTACTGGACCTCCTATTATGTGCCTTTGCTTTGCACCCACTGTGAATTTAAAAAAAAACCCCAAACTAAAAACAAAAAAACCCAAACAACCCCAAGTCCCCTTAAAACAAAGCAAAAAAATCAAGCCCAGTAATTTTAGTGGTTTTGCAAAAGTGAAATTTTTGCATCAGAATATTTGCAAAAGAAGCAAGAGCGAACATCCGGTCTTGTAGCTGTTGTCATCCACCCTTTGTTACTTCATTAAGAGTCTATCCAGGTGAGTTTGTCTTGGGAAATGTGTGCCAACATTGTGTGCACCTGCTTCTAATTAAAGAGCTTCTAGTTGCTTAAGAAACATTATGACCTAAAGGCTCTTATAAAACCAAGAATGTCTAAGATACATAAGGGAAGCACTGAAGTCTCCATTGAGATTGTGCTCTTTGTACTGTGTTTTATTATATAACATTAAGCTAAGCTCCAGCAATCGTAGGTGTTGGGAAAAGATAAGAGATTGTTGCTGTGTGTGACGTGTATTGCCATGGAAATACTGTTCTTCAGAAGAAATAAGCCTCCTTCCTATTGTGCATTATGGACTGCTAATAATGCATATAAAAAAGAAGAAAAAGGAAAGAAAGTAAATGAACTTACTGGAGCGGTAGGCAATAATAAATGGTTTTTAGGATATTGAAATAAGATATTGGGGTTGGATTGCAAAATGGCATTTGTTCTATAATGAGCAATTACGTGATTATCAGATGTCTTTGAATACTTTCCAAAACTCATTTGGTAAAGAAGAGCAGAATTTGAGTTAGGAACATCGTAATTCATTTCATAAAATCAGTGTCTGAGAAATCTGTTTTCAATACTTTGAAAAAAAAGTGGAACTTCCCCCTCACCCCTGGATTTCAATTGTGTGTATATTATCCAATAAGATAATATAATAACTTTTGGATTTTACATACCAACTAAAGAGTAGGTAACTAAAGGTACCTCAAAATTCCGTAATAATTTGTATAGAAATGAGCTATTTGTTTTCTTACTTCTGGTTTTTAATTTGGGTAAGAGTAGATGGCTGTTGTTCTTCAGTAAATGGATACCAGAATCAATACAAGTGTTTGGGAAGTGTTTGTTAGTGGAAGCATTAATTATTTTTCATTCTTGGAAATTTCACTTATTAATATCTGAGAATAAAATTCTTTCTCTGATTTTGTCACACTGCCTAGAAAGACTAAAAGCTGTTTTCAGACAGTTCTTAAGAGTTTTGTTTCACTATCCTTTTTTTTTTTTTTCTTATTAAATATACTGAAAGAAGGATGAGAGCAGAGATGTAATCAATCTTATTCTCTAGTTTGCTGAAGACACTTAGGAGTCAGTTTGTTGACAATTGTGGGTTTTGGACTTCCAAGAATAGGGAAAGATATTTGATTCCTCCTGTTTTCTGTGCTCTACAGTATGAGAATAAATGGATAAAAAAGCAAGTATACATAAACAATTTTGTTGCTGTAGCTAAATGGCTAAAATTGCTGTCATCAGATACTACCTAAGGCAAGTAATTTTTCTGTGTTGGAATAAGCATTAGGGAGACAATTCTGGTTGCCTCAACGAGGGTAACGAGGAAGACAAGACAGTTCTTGCTAATGAGGTGCTGTTTTTATAAGGAAATCAGTCTGATTTTCGACAACTCTTTTAAAGAATTGTTGTTTAACTGAAGAAGTTTATCTTTGCTATTGCATGTCTACTGATTGTGTCACGATCCCAACAGGCATATAGAATTCCAAATGGCACAGTAATAATTCTAGCTATTTTAGGAATGAGAAAGTATGCTGCTTCATTGTGATTGGGACAAATGCTACTGTCTTGGGATAAAGGAGTCCTACAGCTATCAGTTTCTTCCCTCTACCAACATGTATTATTTTAGTTATGTTAATTTACCCCTCTGTTTCTTTGTTGTCTTTTACAACTGACAAAAGACATCAGCTACTGACATGCAGATAAGATATGCAGAAGCAGGATCCTGAGTTTTGAGAACTGACAAAAAAAAAAATCTAAATTAATGCATTTCCACAAATCCTTACAGATTGGTCTTTAAAAGAAAAATTGCTTTTGCCTTTTTTTTTTCTTCCCCTTGTATTTTTGCCAGTTCTTTTAGATGTGCCTTCTAACTGCAAAAAACTAAACTAGGTCCTGTTTTGCAGTCTTTGCCATTTGTCAGAATTCTGGACTCATAGTTCTGTGAAGTGCAGACTATATCCACATCCTTCTATTAAAGCAGGCAGGAAAAAACCGTGCTGTGTAGGTTTTGTTTTATTCAACCAATTTTTCCAAGACAGCTTTAAAAATGCTTAACTCGTTATAAAAAAGATGGGCTGCAAACACATTGTATACTGTGAGGCGCTGTCTTCCTCTGAAGTACTTCCATACCCTGGTTGCCATGGCAAGAGAGAAAAAGAATAAAAAATTCCTGTAGCGAATACCTTTATAATTCCAAAATCATCGCTCAGCAGGGCTGCGTGCTTAATAACTCATAAAAAATAGTGTGGATTTTTCAGAAGGCTGCAAGGGAATTTCTCCACTGGTCTGTCTGGTCCTGTTCAGCTGATTGCACACTCTGCTGAGGGGCAGTGGTGACCCGCAGGGGGTACTTATGGGATTGTGTGATTGTAGCTTTGCCGTGGGCGTGAGCGTGTTCAGACCTCGAGGAGAAGAGAGGCTGCTTCCCTGGCCATGGAGGCAGGTGGGATGGGATGGAGCAGTGCTGCTCCAGCAGCGGGAGTGGCGTGGGAGGACAGGGCGGCTGCTCCAGCCCCTTGTGCCTCCTCCACGCTGAGGAGGAGGAGGAGAGAAGGGGGCTGCACGTTTTTCAGTTTGAGGATGAGTTTGTTGGCTGATGCAGCTGAAAGCCTGTGCTTGTGCAGCCTCACGTTCAGGGAAGGGTGCCTGAGCCCATGTGGTTCGTGGCTTCCAGGGAGGCTCAAGGTGCCACCTCTCAGTCACCGTCTCTCACAGACACGAGCTGTCCCCTCTGTGCCAGGTTCCAGCTCACACCCCTTCTGGCACCCTGATGGGCCTGAATATCCCCGCGTTATGCTGTGTACAAATACATAAGATTTTCAAAAGCTCTGGGCTTTCTGTTGGAACTGGGGCAACATTTTTACTTAAGGTATTTGAATACCTTGTTTTGAATACAGGGCAC
Organism: Falcunculus frontatus; assembly: GCA_013398115.1. Classification (NCBI taxonomy): domain Eukaryota; kingdom Metazoa; phylum Chordata; class Aves; order Passeriformes; genus Falcunculus; species Falcunculus frontatus. The sequence continues at coordinate 128,431 of VZRV01008517.1, read as the reverse complement.
AGATCTCCAATATCCTGACTACTTTAAAAACATCCTAAGCCCCCCCCCCTAAGCCATAGGAATGTAATTTTGGAAGCTTTTCCAGAGAAGCCTGACCTGGAGGCACTGGTACCAAATAAATCATGTTAGTACTTGCAGCATTTTACGGAGTTCAGGTTGAGACCTGCAATAGAGTGATGGCATTTTGAGACTTTCTTTGATAGATGACAGTGCCCACAGTCATAGCAACTTGATGCAGCATCCTACCGCTAGGACCATCTGCTACAATTTTTAAATATAGAAGGGGATTTTTCTTAGTCAGCATGTTTCTGTCAGAACGAGCTCTTCATAGGCCTAATCTGAATGCCTCTGCAGAGCTTTAAACTTCATCAGCTTTCTAATGGAATAACCCAGTCTAATCTTTCCAAAGTGTTTGCTTTTTCTTAGCAAATGGAATCAATTTTTACTCTTCAGTGATTTCTGTGGCTGTGTCTGCACTTACGCCTAAAACATTTCCTGTCTTTGCACTATCATTTGTATTTCTAGCAAGAATGATTTTAGGGTCTAAGAAGTCATCAGCTGCTGAAATATGTGGAGAGCTGCCTTTTTGCTTGAATATTGCTACCATAAAGTGAAATGTGTGAGGATGTCATCAAACAGCTTACTTAGCTTCATCGCAGCCCCAATTTTTATTTAATGGTTGCCTCCAAAATGTGTATGGAAGCAATGCTAAAGTCAAGGCAACTATCTGCAAAATGCCAGGTAATTTTTCTAAGATTGTTTAAGCACCTGTCACCTAGGAATCACTATGATTAAAAATATCTGTAATGCATTCTGAAGGCCACAGATGAAAATACCTGTTTGTATAATATTACTTGTTGGTACTTAAGATAGTACTGTGTGGATCCTGTTCCCTCTCTGGTTATTGTGCCAGCAAAGCTTCTCGTCATCTAAGATTTTCATTGCTCATGCTGTCCCATGTGTCTGTACAGGTTATCCGTACAGAAAAGGGCCTGTTTCTGAACACGAGGATAAACAGGCTTGGAAGCAACAGCAGTAGACACTGCAGGAAAATTTTTTCCCGAGCAGACAGAAGGCTTAGGCCAATGCAAGCCATCAAACAAGCCAGTTCAATCTACTGGCTCTATTTCCTCCTCCCTCCCTAGGAGACAAAACTGCTCTGTTCACAGCTGAAACTTTTTACGTGCAGGCTCAGGACGGGCTCAGGGTCTGATCAGGCCAGGGACTGATCTTTGAAGGAATTCACAACTTTTCCTTGCATTCAGAGGCTTTCCCTCACCTCCTCCCATGTCCTTTGGACCCCAAGGAAGGTGTGACACAATAGGGATGTCCCGGAGGGTTGACACCCGCACGCCACTTCTTCCTCTGATTGTTCCCCCACAGCTGTTCTGCAAGCATTTCCTGCCCTTCCCGCCCCTGAGTGGCAGCTCAAGATACTAAATCTACAAGGAATTGCGCACTGTGTAAATGAACTGTATCTTCACATATGTTTGTGGTGTTTGCACATCTTGGGGCTTTAACTTGGTCTACCTATGAAAGATTTTATGTTTAGTCTTTGTTAGGCTCTTGCTAAGAAGTTGGTTATTTTGCCGAGATGAGTGCCTGTTTGTCTTCTCAAAATATTGTAGTGCACGGTTATACTGTATTGACCCGAAATGCCTCAATAATTTGAATAGATAAACAGACTACTTGGAGCGTGAATTTATTTATGTATCAGTCCATAATGCTCCTTCATGAGCTGTTAGTTCATCCTGCAAACATACATCTCATTTAGATGTTGAGCTGAGAATTTATATGTATATTAAATAAAGAGCCTCCTGAAAAATAGCTACAGTAATCATTCTCCATAGCTACATATCATGTCTGACACATAAAATGAAGGAACAAAGTGGCTAGCTGAAGCCTTGGACAGCAGATTAAATGTATGACTAATAAAGGCTGAAAGCCAAGATTGGTGACAGACATTACGTTCATCCTGGTCAGTGTGAGTGTAAAAAGCCAGGGATTATTTTACTTGAAGAGCCTTAATGAGAAAAAGAGTGAGAATCACATGCTTGCAGATCAGAGTGTGGTAGATGCTCTTCGGTGTGGACTTGTCAGACCTAGAGGAGGTTGTTACTTCAATGTCCCTTCCTCTCTGAATTAGCACATTTGCAAAATAGAAATAACAAATCCCCTTTTGCTGCATCTTCAGTTCGGCAAATCCCTCAGCATGTACCTTTTGTTTGCTGGATTTTTTTACCCTTGTGAGATAGCGAACTTCAGCCTCAACTGGCCTAAGTTAGTGCTGCAGTGAGATGCAAGTAAAACACTCCAAAAGAGGTGAGTGCTGTGAAATACAATGGCAGCAAGTGTGAGTGTTGAAGCTAATCTCTAAAATTTTGTTCTAACTTTGAGATTTGAATTCAGCATTAGCCTAATGCAGTATGTGACTGAGAAGTAGGGCTCAGTATCTGGGCTTTTTCAGAAAACCTGCTGTTAGATTTCCTATAATGGTGTTATGCACAGGACAAGTATAGAATGCCAGAGGGCAGAAGGAATGAATAATTATAGGATACTCATGATAAAAGGGACCTCAGACAACCAAATCTTCCTTTCTGTGCACTTGTTTCATTTTTTTGCTTTACTAGGATTCTTGTCTGGCTTCATGTAACTGGTTCAGGTTTTCTCTGCTTCCCTTTCTGTTTCAGCAGAGGGCTAATATAAGAGTATCTAATGCATAATCTGAATGGTGGGCAACTCCATGAGTCATTGTGAGAGCCAAGTTCTTTAAATCTCCACACTATTGTTAATCTACATAAACCGTATTTGGCACCAAACAATTAGCTGAGTGATTGGTAACAATTTCTTTAAGCCTGCATGGCAATGACTGCAGTTCCTGGCAAAAGCAGAATTCTGACTCAAGTGGTCACAATTCCAATGATGATTCCAGTTCAAGAATTGTAGTAGTTAAATGCTCAAATATAATATTCATAAAAATGAAGCACATTTTTTCTGTCTGTGAAGACTGCATTTCTGATCTAGCCTTCCTATTGACATTGTTAAAATTGGTAAGATATATATACCTGATTTGGGAAATGCTGAGTGCTTTTAAGGTTGCAATGGATGTTGAACTTGCAAGGAGCCCACAGGTGCTCTGTGAGCAGCCATGGGCTTCACTGACTTGTGTATCAGCTCTCTGACTTGTAGGGCAGTTATTATGTAATGAATTCTTGGGGGATCTCCATCAATCCTGGCCACCTCAGGCAGCTGCAGCACAGACAGGAGCTGCATTGCAGGAGTGAGTACTGGAGTAGAGCTGATGCTGGCTGACACAGATGATCAAATGATCAAATTGCAGGTGATATATAGTACAAATTTTACAGCTCTGCCTGCTGTGAAATGTTTGGGGGAAGCTGAAATCCTCCAGATGATCTCAGGAAGGAAATATTTTTAAAGCTACACCACTGATGGAGACATGATAAGATATTGCTTCCATATAGCTCCTATCAGTAAATTACAGCTGTGAGAAAGTTGCCAGGGAGATAATACTGGGCACTGAAGGATTCATATTTTTGAGGCAATTGTCACAAAACTGACAGCTGATGTACCATCTATCTTGGTGTATTTGCTTTTCTGGGTGATACAAAGATAAATGCACAAAAGAAAAGAAGTACTTCTGCTGGTGTGTTGTTAGGTATCAGCAAATGGTCTTTGAAGAGCATGTGACCTTAATTTCTGGAGCATGATATTCTCTAATGTATAGCTCATGATTTCAGTTACCTCTGTATTTAATTTTATTAGTTTTACATTGGTATGTTTTATTTCCCACCTGCTGCCCATCACACACTCAAAAATTATGTCAATGGCCTATTTTCAGTCTCTGATGAAAACATATCATATTCCTATGTAGTTTTTTTTAAAGATTCAAATCAAGGCTACTAGAATTGCTACAAATCACTTTGGAATCAAAAGGAGAAAGTTGATCCCTAAAAGCTGTTACCTGCTTAGCACATGTTAAACTCTGAAATCCCCTTGATTTATTCCTTTTTACTAAGAAGGCAAGTAATGATGAAAATTTTCAGGTGTTCAAATTTGTTAATAAGTATGCACATTTATTTGGGGAAGGGTTCTAAAATGCAGGTACTTTCCTAAACTTTACAAAAAGCTTTAGCCTGCATTCTTGACTAGAAGCCTCTCCTTGTTCCTGCCTTCAGCAGAGAACTTTTGCTATTCAAGAGCAGACCAAAATCACTCATTTCTTTCCCCAAGTTTGGCTTGTGCCCCGGTGTGGAAATCTGAATTGGTTGACAGTAGAACACATTTGCTCTTAGCTGATGTGCCAGTTTATTGTCTGAGTAACGACTGTAAGTGGAAGAAGTAAATTTTATACTGTACATCTCTATTTTTTTTTCCTTTATAGAAACTTGGGGGGCATTAAAATTATCCTGGTTATACCCTATGAACTCAAATAGAGTCAGATTAAGAGCACTTACTCTTAAAATCAGTTATTTGGAAGATAACGTGCCCATTCAGCAGACTTGTCTGGCAGAGCCACCAGGGTGATTGACAGATCATGCTCCTTGGAACTCATCTGCACTTTAGGAATCTGTTCATGAATGCTTATCTGTCCCCAACAGATGTAATGAATCTTTCACTTGCTATTTAGAATCCTATTATTTGTACCCACTTTTTATGACCAATAATACTAAAAGCAACATTTTCGGTGTAAATTTTCTATACATGGATAATCACAAAATAATGAGGAAGAATCAAGTCTATAAGAAGTGGACGATGGAAAATGTGTATTTTTTCATTTAAATTTGCAGTTGAAAATGGACATGGAATGGAATAATAATTGGCGTCATGACAATTTTTTTAATGTAATTCTACTTATGATGACATCAAAAACTCAGAAATTGGCAAGGAGGGTTTTTAAAATTGGTTCTCTGTGTACTTACTGATGGACCATTTCTCACCTTGTGATAATTGTCATGGATATATTTGTACATCGTTTTAATTTCGGCTACTTCTGATAACAAATTCAGTAGCAGAAATACAGGATTTTTCTTGTGATGATACATTCAAGTGGCTGTTTCCTAGAGTGGTGTCAGTGTACTTTGTAGCAGGCCTCTATAATGTGGTCAGAAGAGGGCTGACATTGCATTTCTGGCAGATTTTCCAGGTGGAAGTACATGTGCCTGGGCTTCACACCCTGTGCTCAGTGAGCTGAACAAGCCCCGGAAGCACTGAGGCTCTGGAATGGGGAAAATAAACGTGTGTTTGGCTTGTGCTGATCCACATGAGCCCTACACTATCCCAGCCGCTTCAGGGCCATCTATGAGTCCAGCTAAGTGACATTTTTATCCCCTAGAAAGAATGACAGCAGCTACAGCTGCCTTTGTCAGACAAAATGCTCTGTTCTTCATCAAAATCAAAAAGGTTTATTCACAGTTGGGTGTTTGCTTTGCTTTCTTTGATATAAATTGCAGTCTAAAAATGAACTTTGGAGAAAGAAATTTCATCTTACTGAAATGCCTCCTGTTGTTTTTCTTTTTTTTTTGTATTGAACGAGAGGTTGTTGAAATTGATTTGTTTCTATGGAGTTTTACAATGCAAGTAAGTTATCAAAATTATTAACAAACTAGTTCACCGCTGTTGACGCTGATTTCAGTATAGAGTGACATGTTAAAAATTCTGGGTTTTTTTCTATTTGTTCTATGTATGAAGGCTGTATTAGACATATTAATACATTTTCAGTGTTAAGTGTTGGTAAATTGAGACCTTTCATGTTAATGTTACTTTTATAGCTTTACAGATTTTACAACTTCTTTTTCTTTTACAGGTATATTATTAATACTTTTTAGTTACTATGCACTTTTTTCCCCTGGGTTCTTTGATTCATTTAAGTGTAGGATAGCTTTCCTTTCTGAGCGTGACTATTTTGTGAAATTTTGGGTTGTTACCTTTTCGGAGAAAGAAATTCCTGAAGAAATGCAACATCTTAAGCTGTTGAATGTTCTCCTGGAAAATGGGTTTTCTTAGTCTTTATCCTATGCAGATACTATCAAGATATATGTGTACAAAAAAAAGTAGATGGAAAGGCTGTAGGGTTTGGTTTTGTTTTGTATGATGTTCCACCTTCCTACTGTTTGACTTGGCAACTTCAGCAAAGTTTTCCTAACATGCTTTTTCCTGTTGTTGCCTATAATATACGACTGCACTTATAAAAATTTGTATTTCCTTTTTCTTTCTGTTGTTGCCACTTAAATGTCATTTACTATTTGTCTCAGTTACACTGAGGAAATTCTTCCCATTTTGCAATGAATTCAGAGAATGAGAGTGTTTTCTCTGACATTATTTTTTTGTTAACCTGACTAGCTTATATAATACTGTATGGCTTATTTTTTTGTGCTGCTTATTGCTTGCAAAAGTTTAAGGAATGTTGATTTCCTCCATGTTTTTGTTCAAACAGCTATGCAAATAATTCCCCTGCCTGAAAGTAAATGAAAAGTTTTTTGTTTTGTTTTTAAACATCTGTCTCCAGCGGCTTGATGAAAATTCTGCTGCAGCCCGTGTAGAATGGAAATTAATTCCTGCAGGTTTCTGGCATGGTGGTGATCTGTGACAAGCATGGTAGAGTCCTGCCTCCTAAAAAGTGTTCCAAAACCATCAACTGATTCTGTAAGTCAAGGATTTTTAGTCTGTTTATGGTCTTTGAGCTTAGGGGAATTTAATTCAGCAAAGCTGAAATACATGTGGATTCTTTCAGTAACAGAATGCAAATTAAAATTAATAATTGCAAATATATAGGTATGGTTTGAGATTCGAAACCCCAAATAACAATAATTAATATTTCAAATATCTGTCAGTAAACAACTCCCCATCTCTCTTTGCTGTGGTGTTTCCTAGCAACTGCTGTGTTTCTCTGAACCTGTGTTGCCTTGACAATACTCATGGTGCATTGTACATCTATCCAGGCCATTTCATCCAAAGGGCTTTACAGGCCAAGAATGTATCTGTGGAGCATCCTTGAAATGCAGCTGTTATTTGGTAAGAATGAAAAGCGAGTAGACAAAACACTCTTGCATGATTTGGTGAAAGGAATGAGAGGATATGAAACAGGAGCTTAGGCTAATCCTGAGAGAGATCCCTTAATATGTAAGAGAGAGAAAGTCTGGCTGAAACTCACCCTTTCTATGTTCAAGTTAGCAAGGTGCCCTTTAGATGGAGAGGGAAAGCAGATGAATAGACAACGTTGTTAGGGCATCATTCGAGGAGACCAGTGAAGTTCAGCTAAGTTGTTGTTAATACTGCTGTGTTCTTGGGGAATATTACAAACCTCTAGTTTTATTGCAGGCTACGCCCCTTCACAGGCTGTGTTGCAATTCTGAACGCCCTTCCCTCCAACCCATGTTCACCCTGTGTGTCCGAGGTTCCAGCTCTCCGCACTGTTGGGAGCTGCCTTCTCTCTGCTGAGCTCTACCTGCCTCTCTCACTGGCCTTGACAGCTCCCACATCATGAGTAAGCAGCTCCTGTATCCCTTCTGCCCGTGATTTGGGTTTAAAACACAGACACGGTGCTACCTTTCTTGAAATCTAAATAATGTCATCCAATATCTTGTAGTTAGGGCATCTCATCAGGCAAGTTTCTTTAAGTTTCTGTATATCTGTAATCTAATATTAAGAAATGAATACTTTTGCTGTTATCTGTGGACCTGGCCAAAGATTTGCAAGCATTTCCCAATTCAGGGAAAGCAGAATTTTGTTTAGGATAACTATTGGGTCCAAACAGAGAAATTCTATTGCTTTTCAGCTCCTCTATCATGTTTCTTCGTTAATATTATCTCTCTAGTTTTCTAGACATTCTGTTCTTAGGAGGCATTAAAAGGCACGATCACTCAGATGCTTTTAATTGTATGCTTCTTTCCATTTTTGCAGTTTTCCTTCTTTCCATTTTTGTTTGTCTCTTTTCGTTTTTATGAGCAGAAAGAATTTTGAAGCCTAAGGCTATTGGTCTGGAACTGCTCATCATGTAGACAAATTTGCTATGGATTGTGATTTAGCATTTTGCTTCATATATTTTCTTCAGAAGAATTAATGTTGTTTTGCACCCCATATAGTTGTAGATTTCCTGTCTGTTATCAGATCATAAGACTTCTTTCTGAGCTCTGACTCCTTCAGCAGCTCTCCAAACTTCTGTCATTTGGGATGCTAAAAAGTAGGTTGAAATTTCAATGCTAATTTGTTACAGAGAAATCCGTGAAAGGTGAATAAATCAGCAAACTCCTCTTTCTGTCACCAACCCATTTTAATAACATAAGTGTTGTTAGTTTATGAATCTATTACTGATTGCAAGTTGGTTTGGCACACTACCCTAGAAATGCTGCCTTGAAATCAGTTCAAGAGCTGAAAATAGGTGTGCAATAAGGATTTCAATGGAAAATCAAGAAAATATTATGGGTTGTTATCTGATTAAGCTATATTAAATTGCTTATCATTTCGGGGCTACATATACCATATATTTGCATTAGTGAAATGTCTTTCCACCTTTGGGAAACAAAGCAAAACAATTAACAGCCAAACCCAACCATAGTTTGCATACACTGGACTGTCAGCTGAGAAGACAAAGCAAGGAAAGGAATTGCTTGGGGAGTTACTGCTGGCTCAGAGGCAGTGGCTGAACAGTAACAAATGAACTACCACAGCTGCTTCTGTAGCTTGCTCTGCTGACTTTTGTGCTGAACTGTTTCCACCCTGTGATTAACGGTGAAGTTTATCTTATGACGCCGTCATTTTGACATCTTTCACTTGTACAGCAATCACTTTAAAGAAAAAAAGAGTGACTTAAATTGGCCCCTTTATTTTTGTAATCAGGAACAGGATGCCCCAGCTTTTAGCTCAAACTGACCCATTATGCACATTTGAGAAATGAGTCACGGTCAGAACCTCTCAGAATAGGTTCTGGTTGGTGGGAAGACAGACAAACTCAAATTCTCAGATATGAACATGCTTCAATGTTTTTGTATGATAGTGAGATCCAAAACAGCAAGGGAAGTACTTTGAAGTTCTTGGTTTAGAGTTCTTAGATCTGCTAAAGTGGTGATAACTTTGGGATGTGTTTGTGGTGACATGGTGACACCATTAGATGTGTCAGTTAATGCAGCATGTTAAGTGCTTAGCTACTGAGGAAAAGTAAAGAAGCAATTTTCAAGTCTAGTACACTCCATTTACATTTTCAGTCCATTCTTTTTAGAGCTTGATATTGTTACTTCATTCTTTTCTTCAGAATCTGTTATCTTTGTTTCATAAATATATTACTGAAAAAACAATTATTTTGGGGCATGCTGAGTTTTATCAAGTTGTGTGATCTTTAATGTGCGTTTTCTTTTACAGTACAGACCAAGGCTCACACAAGGGTTTCTGACTCTGTCATCTGGTGTCTCTCTAATTCTGTATGCATGCTGTGTTTGAAATGTGCCACCCTCCAGTGTGAGAAGCTAATGATGGAAAGCCCCAGGCCAGATAGTGCAGATCTCCCTGCTCCTATTTATGATTGATTCTACTGTTTTGTTTTGTGTTCTTCTCTGCCACTCAAAATGCCATTTCCACGGCTGCATTTCTGACTTCCTACCTAAAGCATTCACTTCTAAGTAGAGATTACATCCACTGAACAAAAACCAAGCCTTTAAATCAGTTGAAAGACTGTCAGTGGTGAGGTATAGGCCTTATTTTTCCACGTGAATGATTATGATTGTGCAAAATTGAAGAGATATAGATTCAATTCCCTTATTATAATTTGCCTTCTGCATTTGTCCAGAATCAATTTTGATTCTGTTACTAAATTCCAGAAATATCTACCTAAAGAAGCTCCTTACAGGAGCAAATATTCTATCACAGTTATGCTTCTGCTTTCATTGGTTTTCAACAAGGAAAATGTTTCTTGGCTAAAAATTTAACAAATGAATTGCAGAGAACTCATTTCTGATTTAGAGCAATCTGTTCCATGAGAGCACAGGGGTTTCTGCCTCCTTCTGTTGTACCCCGTGGTGACACCATCATTTTCCACTCACTGCAGTGATCTACAGCCTGGCTGGGCAAAGAAATTCATTCCAATGCCTTCCACCTTCCTGCATTTTAGTCAACTCAGTTAGTGGCATGATACAGACTGTCTTGCTTATAGCATTTATTTTGAACACGAGTACATTCCAATAAGTTTCTAGCAAAGTGCTTGCCCAAAACCATAGTCTTTTGGAAGGCGTGGTCTCTGGGACAAAATATTTGCTAAAAGCTTCTTATAACTCAGCTTCCCTATCATTCATGATCTGTGTCAAACTGGTGTTTACAGCAGTGACTGGATGTGCAAAGACACATTCTAAAAGAATATCTTCTGGTTTTGTATCTCGCTCTCCATTCTCAGTGCCTTCATAACTTTTAGAATGAGTAAGAAGAAGGAATCATAAAGCAAAATAAGAGCACAGCAAAAAAAGCACAGACTCTCTTACAATGCTCTCTTCAATGAACCAAAAGTAGAATCTGACTGATCTAGTAAGAAGCACAGTTGGAACAAAATAATCTGGATAAACTGCAACACTTCAGTAGAATTTATGAAAAAGCTGATGCTTGACCCCTAATTCTGCTTCCAGTATTTTTAATAGTTAAATATTAGAGTTTCTATTCTTTGTGTTTTAACATTTTCTTGTTCATTAATTGTTGTTTGGGGAAGGCTTAGAGTGCCAGAAAGCAGTTAAATAAATAACTTATTGCCATGTTGGTGATGTTCCTCTTCTGCTCCCAATATCATGCAACCAGTCCTTCAGTGTGAATAAAGGGCAGCCAGGGAAATGTCTGTATTTGCTGGATTGTTTGCAGTAAATAACTCAGCCACGACACAACTCTGCCAAGATTGTTCACTATTGTACTCCTATGTTACCTTAGATTAAAATTAATGTATAACAGTGTGTGTGGTTTCCTTAGGGTCTCTCTCTGAAGAAATAAACCTTTTGATGAATGTTAAATAAAAATATGTCTTTCTATAGTAGGAAACTTTCAAAGCCTCAGCTGGAGGTTGGCTTGTGAAAGGATGTTATTATCTTATCTGTAAAACTGAACCTTTTGGGGAAAATGCAGGCTACTATAATAATGAGTACTTGGGATTGTATGTTTTAAGGACAAAAACCAGATTATAATAATAGGATAAAACCTGCTTTTAAACTTGATTTAGAGAATTCAGACTTGGTCCAGAGGGTTAAAGGCTAATAGGTACACGTGGCCTAAGTCTGAAGAGTTGTTAAAAATCTCACAAATCCTTGCTTCTGATCTGTGTTTGTGAAAGCTCGGCTCAGTCTCACTGCAGTTTTTGAGGCTGAAGCAACTAAAGGCTACTTCTTTCTACTATAAAAAGTGATCAGGTAACTAAGGATAGTGGGGAAGACAGCACATTGCAAATAGCCTATTAAAAATAACAGTAAATAAAATAATCACTAGTGTTATGCAATGAAAGCATTCTGAGTCAGTTAATTCCAGTTTCTATAAAAAACGATTACAGTATTGCTGAATGTTGGGGACCATTTCTGTTTCAGATGGGGGATGGCACCCCAACCAACCAGAGTGTAAATGCAGCTCTTGGACATATGAACAGGAAGAAAAAGTAAACCAGAGCTCTGCTAGTCTGCTGTCTAACTGTGGTGCTTCGTGAGCTTCATCTCATATACTAAATAGATACATGTAATTACTTGAGGCTGGGCAGAAAGTAGTTTATTATGTTATTCAGGATTAGTGGTCTGTAGTTTGAGGAGCCCTAGGATCAGCAAACTTGCAGTGAAGGGAGTTAACAAATGGCTGTGAAGTACTTCAAAATAGTTATCAATAAAATTCATCAAAGGGGAGATCCTTTTATCTGTTTTCCCAGACGGGATTAATAGGTTTCCAGGTATATTTGTACTTCCCATAAATTTTAGACATTATAACAGGGATTAGAAAACCCTGCAGGTGACACCAAGCTGCGGGAGGGGAATGGCAGGGTGGTGACCAGAGTTTGGTAACTGATGAGCAAAGTGCTGCACTAAGACACAAAGCCACAAGTACAAAAAAAAGAAAAAGGAGCAACTGGCTCGACAGAAATGCACAAGAAAAGCGTACGGAATTTTATGATGGACAACAAAGTAAAGGTGGGCTGATGGTGTGTTAGCATGGCAGAGCCAGGTCTGGGTGGCATTAGCAAGGTCCGTGTGTGTAAATCATGGGAAGCAATCATCTCCCCCTGGTCCTGCCGGGGTGTGCAGGTGGCCCTTATGGGCACTGCCTATAAGGCAATACACAGCAAGAGGAAAGAGTCCAAGGAACTGCAAGAGAATGACTGAAATGCTTAGAAAATGTGATTTGTGAGGGTTTGAGGAGCTGTTTGGTTGAATTTAGAGACAAGAGCAGAGTTCTAAAAATCTGAAAAATATTGTGATAAGGAGAGAAGTATTCTCACCAAGGGCAGGACAAAAGTTAAGTTGCTTAACTGCAGCAAGGGAGACTTAAGTAACAAATTAAGAATGCAAGTTTTGTAGATCAAGATGTAAACTGTATTCCTGTCTCCTTAGGAGACTGCAAAATAGCTTTCCTTGGAAGTGTTTAAAAATGGATTAGATGGATATCTGCAAGGATACCAATTCAAAGCAGCAGTTATCTTAGATCCTCTCTTCACCTTTCTCTTCCAGCTGTGCCTCGCTACATTTCTGTGATCTTTAGAAGGAATTCACTGCATTATTTATTCTGATAGGAATGGCTCTCTTCCATGTGTCCAAAAGAAGGTACCTGAAATTGTGGTTTGGATTGTTACTCTACTTGATACACAGCATTTGATGGTATTTTTTGGCAACTAAACTATAGAAAAAATCCATGGGAAGTCAATCTTGTAAAGGACCAAGTCACTTGCCAATGTTTTGTGAATACTGGAGAAACTCAGAGTATTAGTCAAGATTACTTATTCCTCTCTTTTTCTACTGAAAAAGTATTTACACCAGACAAATCTGCCATAAGAGCATGCAATGCCCAATGACAAAAAATAAAGAATAATTTCTTGGCTTTGGGAATGGATGGAATTTGTTATAAATTTATATATATTTTTTTGTTTGTTTGTTTGTTTGTTTGTTTAGGTCTTTATTGGGTGTCAGCACTTGAATTTGGACCAGAACATTGGAGGAAATTGTACAAATACATTGCCATTTTCTGAATAAAGTAGTGCAAGTTTGTGGCATCCATAAATGAAACTTGTAGACAACAATGTTTTTTGAAAATTTACAGTAACAGTTCAGAAAAAAAGTTATTAATTTCAGTAAACTTTTAATGATGTTACTCTCTTGACAGCAACTGTAGTTTTCTGTCCTCTTATTACTACATACTCTTGAAGGTGGACCTTACTGCAATTGTTAACTAAATATCCCTGCCACTTGTTTTATGTTTTATATTAAATTTAAAGCTTGGTACACAGGATTTGTGTCTGCTTGAGATTTAAACCTTTGCAGCACAGACATATTGCAGCACAAAGGTAGGATCTTTTACTTAAGTAGAAAAGTCATGCGTGTTTATGAAGGAAAATTTTAAAAAACCATTAATCATAACACTCATTATGAGAGAGGATGCATCAGGACCCCTTTCTTTTATCTATTGTATCCAGTGTCAGTAAAAGTCTTAGTTATTAGCAGAAAAATTCAATCAATGCCTGTTAATTTGGAATCTAATAGGAATGTTGCTGCTGGTTAGCTCATGTTGACAGCTGAAGGCAATGCAGGAAAATAGTTTAGAGGTGTGTGATTCACAGGTGGTTGTAAAGGGTTGTTTTGAGACCTCAAAGTATGGCAATATTTTCTAGAATGGTAATGCAAATTAATGACCATGGATATTTACTTTTAAATGTAATAATTATACATAAACTAAACTAGAAGCTTTGTCCTTACGAGGTTTTGCTGTTTTGCTGTGCTTGAGAAAGCTTTGTCTGCCATGCTGTACAGTGATTCAAGAAAGCATCAAATGTAATAGGTTACAAATGTTATATCCTAGTGCAAAGCCACAAGTACTATCAAGTCAGTGGTTTAGCAAAATCAAGTAAAACTAAGAGTATAATTAAATGCAGCTGGTACTTAAAGTTACTGCTTCACAAAACTTGTCTGTTTTTCCAAGCAATTTCAGATGGTCTAATTTAAAATAAATTTATAAATTTTTTGCACAAACTATATAGTGGGGAAAAATAAATTAAAAGAGACAGCCATCCATCAATAGAGATTTTTCTTTATTGCACCTACTTGAATTCTTTCAGTTGTAAACACACTAATGACTTCTAATACAGTAGCAGACTGTTTACTTTACTCTAATCTCACTGAGATGAAGGAAATTCCCATTACAGTCAGGTTTTCCAAATGCATTATCATTTCCTTTTGTGGATAACCACACTAAAATCCCTAATTCTCAGGGGTTAGAGGACCTGGCACATTCTCATAGGGAGGTGCCTCTCTCTGAGCCAACATCTCAGGCTCGGCTTAGGAAAAGAAGACTCTGGATTTGCTATACTCTTTTTTCCATGCTCTGTGCTTCCGTAAGTATATGCCTCAGTTTTTTCAGTAAATAATATTCATAGCAGCCCATGAACAGTGTGAGACTCACCCAGTCTGCAACACAGTAAGGATTCTGGAAGTGCCTTAGAGCTCCCCATCTTTAGATCATTCAGTGGAGATGAAGCCTTTCTCACAAAGGGCTGTTGAGGCTTTCTTGCTGAAAACAAATGTGCCATCAGAAATGTGTAGGAGTTAGTCAAGTATTAGTTTTGTCAGTTTCTCCCACGGATTTAAGGACATAATTGTGAGACTGCTATTGTCCCAACTAGGTTTGATAATCGTGAATCTTGCTCTTATCTTTGGTCTTTCATCTGAACTATGAGGTGTTACACTGCTCAGATAACACTTGACTTGCAATAAAGGAGAAGGTGATCTTGTATAAAGGCAAAAGCAACCCTGCAAAAGGAGTTTAATGATAGTGGTAAAATTAGAAATATGTTCTTCCCTCATGGTGTTATAGTAGTGTGAGTGAAAAAACAGCTTGTTCTACCAATGGGGGTGTGATGGTATAATACCATTTTGTTAAGCAAAACAGGGTTTGTGTCAGGCTGTTGAAGTAGGTTGCTGATGAATTTTGGAGGCAGGAAAAATTACAAAAATTGTTGAAATTTTACATAACAGTTGGCCGAAGTATTTTGATTCTTGAATGAGATGAGAATATCAGCCTGCAGAACCTGGTGTTAAGTGAGACAACTTGAGCATGCCTGGCAGGAGCTCTGATAGTTCCATCCTAGCCGACTTCAGCTCATGGACAGCTCTGAGGGCACTGGGCTGCGGTAGCACTTTCGCCCCTGTTTCTTTTGTGGGTGGAAGGTATAGTTGAAAACAATCTGCCTCCCCCCTCCCTTAATTGCAAGGAGAAATCAAGATTTGTGTGCAAAGAAACCATTGGTTCTCTGCACCTGTAGAATGCACAGAAACTGCATTTCTACAACTGTTACTAATGTTCTTTATTTGTGCACACTGGTCATTTGAAGTGCTAGTCTAAATTAATTATTTATTTGTGATTTGGTAGTAATTATTTGATTAATTTCTTTTTTCATGTCTTTGAACTATCACTGATGGATGAAATTTTTCCCAAATGTATTTCACAGAGAATTTATCAAATAATTTCATCAGACCATTAACCAAGCAATTGTGAATATTTGGTATAGAAAAGCTGGGTGAATGTTCTGATCCAGCTGCATGGTTCTAGATCCTGTTTTGACATAGGAGGTGTTTCATTAACTTCCGTCATGGTTTATTCCTTTGCATTTATTATTTTTGTTACTTCACTGGAAGAGCTCCTTGCTCAATTTGGTTTGGTGTGTGCTTGCAAGAAGTGAATTCTGTTTACGTGAATTGTGCTGCCAGTAACTTTATTCATTTAGAAATGATGCCAGTAAATAGACTATTCAGAGAAAATAAACACTGATGCTCATACATACAATTGAGATTAATTTAAAATTTCTACTAGTATCCATAGAAAATTGTTTTCAGTATTTTTGCAGACCTATTTGCAGTAGTAAAATAAAAATTATTTTCCTTGTTCGTGATATTATGACTGGGTGCAATGGATGTTGTGTGTATGTTCTTGGTCACTGTCAGAGAGCACCTAGCAAATGTCAGGGATTTATTTTCAGTAGAGCTTGCTAGTTTTTTGGGGAAAAAGTTGTAATACTAACTATTTTAGAAGATAGTTTTAAAAGGCTACGAAGAGCTTCACAGTTTAAGGCCCAAAAGGCACCAAAAAGACACCTTTTTTTTGTGTTCATTTCATATTTGTCTGTGGTTACAAATTTATCAGACCTTCATTTTAACTTTGGTTAAATAGTAAGCTTCTTCCTCATGGGCATTTGCACTTGGTGAAGTGATGAATATAAAATGGCTGCTATTATCTGATAGGAGCTCTGTGCTCCAGACAAGCACAGGAAATATAGTAGAAAAGAAATTAGGTGAAAATCATTCCAACATTGTTCGTCTTTTGTACCATGCTACGTGAATATTTTTCAAGGTATAAAGTAACCTTAGTCATCTAAGTTTAAGACAAAGGAATTGTGACTAAAACTGCAGATCACTTGAGGCTTCTTTGGTGCTAATTAACTTACTTAGCTCAGTTGGTTGGCAGATTTTAATCACTATAAAAGCTCCTGTGGATATTTTAATTTGTTTTCATTTTAAAAGCAGAGGCATATGGTTCTTTAAAAGATGTGTGGTTTTTTTCTGTATTCATTTGAGAAATCATCATTAATGTTTTCATGTGCAAGACATACATTTAGTTTCATAATCACTCATTTTCAAACTTAACCCCTTGGAAACACTGACAGAGTTATTGTGCCAAGAACAGTCAACATATAACTTCATTTCCTGAAAACCTTACCTTTTTAACCTTAATCAGGGAAAAAACCATGGGTGTTTGCGAGTATTTCTAACAAAACAACCCAGATAAAAGTACATTCTGTTAAGCTTTCAACATATATTGATAAATTGTTTAAAGTATAGGGTTTCTTTTATTTAGAATTTCAAAGTTTGTCCTTTACTAACAAAATAATTAGAATAACAAAAAATGAGAGGAACAAAATCCCGGGAGTAGTTGGTGTGCCTTCAGACATGCTCCTTCAGATCTTGGCCTCTACGTGCTATTCTTCAGATTTTACCCCATCATCTGTGTTAGAAATTGTTACCCAATCCAACTCTAAACAACTCCCAATGTTCTCTAAAATGTTTTTTTTAGTTGAAATAGTTGATGTAGACCAACCCCAGTCTTTTGAGATTGCAGGCCTGGGTATTAGATACCCTTCTGTGAGTAGGTGAAAAAAGGCCATGATCAGGCAAGCAAATGAAATCCTCCTGGGCACTGTTTAGCTGTCCATTAGTCAAACCATTAATGATCCATTAATGAAACTTTAGAAAGACATCTTAATGTGCATGCTTTCATGAAACAGACATATGCAGAAGTATTTCTATTGCACATTTTGCATGCGTATCAAAGACTTGACAAATAGGTTTGCTTATTTCCTGGTTTATTCCATTCTTTCTCTGATTTCATTTCTAGCTTTGTCCTACAAGGCAAGAGTGGGAGTGTCAAAGTTATGGATATTTCTCCCTATGAATTCTCTGCAATTAGGTTGAGGAAAAATGTTCAGTCATCACTGATGCTTCCAGGTTCACATCTTAGAGTTTACGGGTGCTCACTCATGAATAAGATACGAAATACTGTGTCCACGTTTCATTTAGCAAGTGTTATTATCAAGTGATATTTTCAAGGGCAAAAGATGGATTTAACAATGTTTTAATACACTTGGACTGTGTTTTGAAATTTTATTATAAGAGCACGTAAGGTGCAGTTTTAGAATCTCAACTGTGTTGTTTTGATTTGCTTGAGTCCCACTATTACTGTTTAATATCACTGTTACCATTCAGAGTAGTTTTATTTGGTGTAAATTGTTGAACAAAAAGTCAAAAAAAGCTTGGAGAAAATTTCTGTGTAGAGTGTACTTAATCTCATTTCACGTGTTGCTTGAAATTAGAGTGTTTGGTGAGATAGTTAATATTGATCAAAAGATATATCCCTGTCATCCGAAGACCCAAAACACTGCAGTGAGATAACCTGCAATATTCTGCAGCAAAACAATTCCTTTGCATGATGGAAACAGTAGGAGGGAACCCAGAAAAGAGCACATCCTTACTGGCTTTCTCTCAAATCAATGTTGTTTGCTGTAAAATATGTAAAGAGACCTGCACAGAGCTGTTTTTCTCCAAGCCCCTGTGACAGTGCTGGCACACACCCAGACAAGCTCTCTGGAAGCTTGGCTGCAGCTGGGCTGAGGCTCTTTACTGCAGCAGTGCAGTCCTGGAATGGGAGGTTCTTCCCACCTCTGCTAGAGGGAATGGGTTTTCTGCGTGCTCTGCCAGTATAACCTGGCTTGCTGATCTGCCTGTCATTGTCCTCTGGAGGAAGGAACACATGGAGAGGAAACGGGGCCTCGGCTGTGCTCCCTCTCCCGAGCCACCACATCTGTGCTCAGATACTGGGGAGCAAGGGAAGCAAGGACTTCCACTCATTGTATTTAGGGAATGTCTTCACTGATTACAAAGACTCTTAAGTAGAAGTCCTTTCCTGCATTTTTAGTTAAAATCTAGTTTTATTGCATTTCCATAGGGGACCACCTTAGTTAAGTCCCATATCAGCCCTTAAGTCCCTTAGTGTCAGCCCCATGTACTTTTCTGTTCTGCTGAAAAGAGCAGAACTCTGATCTCCACAAGCATTGCATCAGAAAATACAGTTATAGCTATGACTAAATGAGAAGGATGTGCCACTTGCTGTCACAAAATGAGTTTGAATGTGACTGAAGAGAGAAAATATATGTGGCTGTACTGTTCCTTCATCTGCATTTTACAAAATTGTCTCTTTTTTTTTTTCTATTAGTGATGTGCATATGGCTGTGAACATATTAGCTACATTTGTACTGGATTTACTTTTTGCAGCAGTCATTGAAAATGTTTCTGAGTGTTCACATTTAGTCATGATTACACACCTGGGAATGACTACTAAAATAGTAGGATTTAAAATTACCTTTCTGGTTGATGATTAACATATAAGAGCTTTACACATCAGTAAAAATCCATATTGCCTGGAAAGGTAAGGAGGAAATATATCTAAAAAAACCAGGGTAAAGGTAGAACACAGGGTCTATTTGTGCAATATTGCCATATGTAGATGGCAGAGGACAGTGCAAGGTTGTCTTGCAGGGAATAGCTGCATTGAGGCAGTCCCTTGCAGAGACTAATAAACCTTGAATTTCCTCTTGGAGTCCCTGACTAGTGAGGCATGGTTGCTTCAGAAACCCAGGTGGCACAGCTCCTGTTCCTGGGAACACGCTGTGGTGAGCACCATGCAGGCACCCCAGGTTTTGCCTGTCCACCTCCGATTTTCCGGGCTGTACCACAGGCTGCAGCGGCCTCTGTTGGAAAATCGCCATCTCCTGTGACTGCCTCAAGTCAGAGCTGTCCAAATCCTCGCAGCACCTCCCCACTGCGTCACCATCCCCTCTTCCTGGGGTTTGCAAGGGGAGACTGTCCTTGTTCCTCAAGCTCTTCCAGGACAGAGCAATTCCCCTGGCTGGCTGGGGGCTTTCGCTTCATCACAGATTAACTATGCAGCATTTCTTCAGGAGCAAGGAAGCCTTTCCTTGGTTTTTGTGCTGCAGTAATGCTGACAACAGTAATGCCGTGCAGAAACCCCAAGTATTAAAGGCGCACATTTTTGCTTTTCGGATGTAAATTGATCTTCTCTGTAAAGATGTTTCAAATGTATGGCACAGCTGGGGAAGCTCAGTATTCAGCAGGATCTCTCTGAAGCGATAAAAGTAGGGGCAGATTCTGGACTTGGTTCAGGTTAGGATATCTCGGCTTGCCCTGCTTTTTGTGACATCCAAGTGATGTAATTGATATGGCAGCGATAATATACAGAATGAGTGCTCTATTAATAACTTCCCTTTAACAGCCACTTAACCCAGAACCTTGGCTTGGCATTGCAGCCTCCACTGATAGTGCTCTCAGCGACGGTACTGACAGCGTGTCTTGAAAGCTAATGAGATGCTTGGGAACAAATGTTTGGCAAGACTGGCAACTTTTAGAGGTTTATTTCAGGTACAGTTTGTCCTGGTGTAAGAGACTTGAAAAATATTTACCCTGCGTATTCTGGTTCTTTTTCACCCTTTCTCTCAGTTCTGTGACTGGAATGATTTCCCTACCAAATTTGCAAAGGTATTATTTATCCCTTATTCTTCATCTCCTGTAACAAATCTCTTCAGTTGTAATATAAATGGAAATCCAGCTAATTACGTGCTCCTATATTATATCTATCTATCTATCTATTCAAATACCATACATTTACCTTATATAAGTTTATAGCAATTATGTCCGGAGAAAAAAGCATGTTGTCCTCTGTAATTTCCACTTTGTGATCTATAATTTCCTTTATTTCTCTGTATTAAACAGCAGTGTGTATGTTAGCAGTGCTACAGATGCAGTCTGTGCCAAAGTGTTCTAAAAAGTGGTAATATGGATAGAAAAATGTAGAAAAACCACCACAAAACCCCAAATCAACACCACAATAAATGCTTTTTACCAATCCCAAAATAAAATGAGGACAAAATTACATTTTAGTCCTTTGGGAATTTTAGTATTATACATCTTGTCGGAATAAAGTCCTAGTTACTTATTTTCCTTAATGTGTTGGTCAAGCCTTAATTATGCTTGGGCACATGTTTTCCTGCACTTACGCAATGGAAAGATGAGAGAAGAATACACAAGGTATATCTTTTTAAGCCTACGGCTTGCCTTTGGTGCAAGAAAATGTTAATAGAAGCTTTCCTTAATGCAGTGGTTCAAAACTGAAGAGTGAAATGCAGATCTTCCTCTGAAGTAGGCAGTGCCACACTTGAAACAGTGCAGGCAGCTGACAATCAGGCTCTGACACCTCTGATTCTGCAAATGCTCAGTGTGACTCAAGCATATACTTAATGTTAATTGCATGCTCAAATGCTTTGCAGAACTGATGCTTTAAGAAATTGAGTAGAACATGTATATTGGAAGCAGCTCTTACCAATTCGGCAAATAATGTACTACAGTTTTATAGTCCTCAGTCTTTGCAATGCTGTTGCAGAAAAGAATTATAACCTAGGTCAAAGCCTACAGTTTTATTCTTATCCTGGGATTTTTCCACCTTTTGTTTGCGTTTTCTGTTACATAACTAGTACTTTAGTTCTAAATTTTCTCAGGCTTTTTTCTCATCCCTTTACACTTACACTTAGAAATAAAGTAGATGCCTGTGGGGAGAGGAAAAAGGAAGGGGGAGAGCAAGAAGTAAAATGAATCATGCCTGTGCATGAACAGGGATGTGGAAGCTATTTATACTGCTATAAATACCAGATTAGTAGGATTTAAAATGTTATTGCTCTGTAGGTTTTAAAAGGCCTTATAAACACTAGGTTAGTTTTGCTTTACTTCTTTCAAGGCAGACTTATTTAAGAAGACAGATATTTGCTTTAATTTTTAAGAAGATTTATAGCACATAATGGTTTTCTTGGACTCATAAACTATTTCTCCACCCACTGCTTGCTCTTTGAAAGGGGCTGTCTCACACTTGCCAAGGAGAAGTGGCTCCTGCTCCTAATCTCACTAGCTCTCAAATGATTCATTGCAGATTGGTGGGCTCTACTCTGGTGAATCCCCAAACACATTTGACAACCTGTTTGTATGATACAGTCACTACTGGATATGGGTTTGCATTTCCTTATGGAGGAGGATACACCTCTTGCCCTATTTCCCCCACTCTGTTTGTCTTACGTAGGGAAAATAGTTTGTTATTTTTTGCTAAGTAAAATAGTAACTTTTTTTATTAAGAATTTCCTAACAAATTCTTGAAGAGCTGAAACAAAAGTTGTCAAGATGTATCGAAACATGCCTCTGTACTTCTGAGTAAAGGTCTTTCCTGTCAGAACACAGTCCCAAAATGCATGATGCCATTCTGAAAGTTATTTCTTACACGTAAACCCTTTCCTTGGTCATGTTACCAATGGCACACCTCTTTGATTAGGTAAATAGAAAACACAAATTAATCTGCAAAGCAGTCTCTGCAGGAGACCTCTCTTCTTATTATTCCGTTCAAATTTCTAGCCCTGTGTGGTAGTAGAAAAAGCAAATGAGGCTTTTCTAGGCTTGTTTAGCACATGGACAATTCTGGTACATTGAGAGCACTGTGCTATATATAAGTTCATTTCCTTATTATGTGCTAACCTAGGAAGTTTGATTCAGTTGATACCAGGTTTCCCTTGCAGATGTCTTAGAAAGAAAAAAACATGTCTGTCTCTCTCAACATTTTGGCATACAATTTATTCTTCTCTTGACGTGCTTTATTTCATCTGTTCTACATCAGACATGTTTTTTGCCTTGATGATTTTCTTGCCTGTGTGGTGAAAGCTAAATGTCAGTCAGTGTGCGTGGCAAATTACTTTTCTCTTGTGTAGCTTACCTGGAAAACACTAAAGGTGCTGTTGGCAGTAGAATAGACTGATAACAGAGTTGAGGAGGGCATTCTTGTTTCAGCAGTAGCAGAAGAGGGTGAAAACTGACTGCAGGCCTGTTCCAGAGGGGAGGCTCAAAAACCAGTATGGGCTATTTGTGGTGCATGCTGAGAGATATTACAGTTGTGGGAGGAAGCGTTTCTTAGTGAAAATTATTTGGGAAATGATTAGGAAATTAACAAGTATTCTTTATATCTCACGAGTGTACAACAGCCTCAGGCTGTTTCATTTTAGTCATTTCATAAGGTCTGAAAGAAGAAGCTGCTGCCTGAGTTGGAAGCTGACTAGACTGGAACTGGTGGGCAATGTCCTCAGTTCAAAAGTGTTCTCTGATTTGAGGATGAATGTGGTGTCGATGTCATAGAATCCTTTAGCTTGGAAAAGACCTTTGAGACCACGGAGGCCGGTTGTTAACCCAGCGCTGCCAAGTCCCCCACTAAACTGTGTCCCTAAGTGTCACAGCTACCCGTGGTGACTCAACCACTTCCCTGGGCAGCCTCTTCCACTGCTTGATAAATCTTTCCATTAAGAAATTTTTCCTAATATACAACCTAAACCTCCCCTGATGTAAATCTTGTCCTGTTGCTTGTTACATGGGAGAAGAGACCAATGGCCCCCTGCCCTCGCTACCACCTCCTTCCAGGTAGTTGTAGAGAGCTAGAAGATCTTCCTGAGCCTCCTCTCCTCCGGACTAAACCAGCCCACTTTCTTCAGCTGCTCCTCATAAGTTTTGTTCTCTAGACCCTTCACACTTCATTGCTGTTCCTTGGACACAGTCTAGCCTCTGTTAAACCATCCCCTTGAAAGGGATTTGAGCCTGGTGGTAATGCCACGTATTTTTAATAGTCTCGGTGGAAAGTCTGTGGAAAGAGAGGAATTGGCAAGTAGTGCTGTCAGGAAATCTATTGTACCCAGGAAAAAGGGCATTTTCCACGTAATTGTTGTAGGTGTCAGGTAGAGACATTAATAGGGGAAGTATATGTTGGATATTAGCTTCTGATAATGACAAATGACTGGAATATCGAATAGCAAGGCTGGGGCAACAGCGTCAGGCTAATTAGTGGTTAAGCAAAGCAGTTGTAGGTATTAGATTTCTGGTAGAACTGATGTGCATCTAATAGGCATTAAGTGCTTGCCACACCATGTTTTAAGGAAATCATGCAAGGGCATTTGTCTATGGGAAGTAATTATCTTTGCACATAATCTTCTGCACTCATGACATGATTCTAACCTCCTGGGAAAATCTGCAGTTTATTATCCTATAGTGCCATGGTTTCTTTTAAGGGAAAAAAACCCAGCCCCAAAAAAGCCCAAAAGTAGGCCCCAAACCCATGGATTTGCTGAGATCTACGCGTTTAACATATACAGGGTCTAAATATTGTTATTATAAAAGAAAATAGCTATAGTCTTCCCTTTTTTCGGGTGGACAAGGGTGTGACATGGATGATAGGTTAGACCTTAGTAGAGTTGAGTTTTATTTGGAGGTATCTGTAGAGCTCTGCTAGTCTTGGGTTTGAAAGATAGGAATTTAATTCCTCACAGACTGTGTGAGCCCTGTGCTGCTTATGGATGATTTCTAAGGGACTGTAATAATTTTGTAGCTCTCAGGGAATGAGTCCATGAAAACGTCGGGCTGATGCCTCACTGAATGGAGTCACACACAGACAAAAAGAATGCGAGTCTAAGGGTGAAGATCAATGAAGATCAATGCAGGGAATTCTATGTAGTACTTTATTTCTTTATTCTGTTTCTCTCGTGCTCAGGAATGAAACAAGTGCTGCCCTTAAAGCGCTGACCACTGAGTGGTAATGATATCATTCCTCTCTCTCCCTTTTTCACCTACGAGTTAAGAACAGTGGATGAATGTTTTCAAATCAAAATTGCTGCTCTGCAGGGCTATTTCACTATGTGAGGTGCATGTTCAAGTGTGCAGAATTTCACAGATTAAACCCACCGGCTTTCGCTTTCCTGTGCCTAAAAACATGACTTATAAAGAATTGCTTTTGCCTGGCCTGTTTCAAAGTGCAAATCAATTTTCACCTTACTTACAGAAATGCATATTTGAGATCTATATCATCAGAATTCATCTTCAGACTCAACATACATGTAGGAAAAGGTGAATAAGAGATGAAAATAAAATTCTCTGCCGTCTAACTGGAAATTAATCCAATTTCAGTGACATTCTTAGATACCTCAGTCATAACAAATAGTGTCAGTTTCTAGAAGTATTGCTGTGAAGTGAGAGATTTTTGCAAGTCATCCTTTTTAATTCACCAGTTATAAAGGATTACATAATAACAGCATTATATTAAATTAAGGAAAATCCGTGTCTCTGGAGACAAGCAATAGGACACCAGAGCTTTCATCTTTCTACATCTGGTTCAACCCCAGTATGGGGCCATGATGTCCCCTTCCTGGAAGGCTTTAACAGGAGATGTGTTTCTTCCTTGGATGGATGATTCAGCATGGGAAGAGGCTTCCTGCTGGGGCTCTGGACTCTCATCCCAGGAAATATGCAAGCCTCAGAGCTGTGGCTGATTTGATCTACAGCCCCAAACTGACCAGGAGGTTGGATTTGATGACCACCAGAAGTCTCTTCCAAATAATGTTGGTACTCTTTTGTGGCAAACCTTGCTATTCCAAGGGGCTACATTTATGTGATGGACATCTAGGAATAAAATAACTGCAGGGCTTGTCCTGTTACAGGAGAGACAAGAAGTTTTCTGTGTCTCTGTGCCCCCCCCCCATCATGGCAGTGATGACAAAAAGGTATCCTGCTATCAGTGCCATTTTCTCCCCTATGTGTCTCTGTCAGGAGCCACATTTTCAGCTTGCTGCCACTCTGTTATCTTTTCTACCTGCATGCTGAAATTCAGTTTTGAACTGTCATCACTTAATAGATTGGCAGGCAGAGTTTTTTCCACAGTGAACAATTTCCTTTGGTAAAAATATGAGATGTGCACATGTATGTGTGTAGTACCCATGTGACATCAGTTACTGTGCATAACACAGATCCTGACATGGTGTTCCAACTTTACCAGCAGTCATTTTCGCTGGATTTATCCCATTCCAGAGCAGAGAAATTGCAAGATAATGCTGGTTGCCTGGGTGAAAGCAACCAAATTGTATCTGACTTCCTGCGGTTGCTCTTTTCCTCTGAAAAGCACCACCACACCCCCTTAATCATGTTCAGTGGTTTGGTCACATTACTGAACTGGGCTGCCTGATCCATGTTGTCTTTTAATGAGCTCCTTGGAAAGCATTAGCAGCAGAACTGGTGGGAGCTCAGGCCTGTGGGTTGCTGCATGCCAGTGCTCTCACCTGCCCAGGATCCCCTGGCTGCAAGTGGAGCTCAGGCCACCTAAGTCCTAGGAACCATTCAGGGAAAGAAACATTTCTTTTGCATGTGTTTTCTCTACCCATGCCTAATTCACATGCACAATGATATTTTTTTGGTTGCCTGGCAACCAGCTGGGGGCATATTGGATGGAAGGTGGGACTAAAGTATATGGATTTGTGGTTTTTTTGAGGCAGTGTCACAACAGGTGTTACTGTGTCAGGTTGATTAATATTTGGTTTGCATGTATTGTCGCATAACTATTTTTAATATTTATAAGGAGCTATACTAACTGCCTTGGCTGCTTGGGCAGAGCTTGGAAGAGCCCACTGTAAGCAGTCTCTGTAAAAGCCTTCCCCCGAGAGCTCTGCCCCTGCAACTTCGTCCTGTCCCAAACACTCCTGTCTTGCCCCCTGAGCACACACTAGTGGTAACACAAATCTAAGGGATATTTGGAGTGGGTATAAAGATACCACACCCACAGAAAATTAACAGACAAAAAAGGAAAACTTTTAGCACCCTGTGTTTCCCTTACGATGGGATTTTGGTTTCTTTCCTGCCCATGAAAATGAACTATTAATAGATCTGGCTTTCTAATCAAGGGCTAGCCAGCACCAATTTTTTTTTCAGTTTTTCATTGTTGAATTCTTTTATGCAGGTGCAAAATGAAACACTTGAATCGTGAAAATATAATCTTTATCTACATATCCATTTCATTAATTTTTATTAGAAAATGAAAGAAAGGTGAAATATATTCAGTGTCGTACCATGGTAACTGGTGTCCTTTCTGACGTCACATGATGCACTGCTATGGTGCAAGGCTATAAGGCTGCAATAATATTTGAAACTATTCTTTTTAAACAAAGGGGAGGGGAAGGGATTTTGACTGTGTGATAAGGAAAGGCTTCTGAGAATTTTGATGTGCTTTCATGTGACCAAAAAAGTAGTTCTGAATTGTCAGAATTTCTTAAAAAAAAAAAAAAAAAAAAAAAAANTTTTAAAAAAAAAAAAAAAAAAAAAAAAGAAAGAAGAAATTCTGAGTTCTTATTGGCTTCAAATCTTAATTGGTTTGATTTTTCAAATGCCATGAGCAATCAGTGTGACGCTCTCACCAAGGGCAGTGAGGGTGGTTATGGTCTTATGTATTGCCCAGGGGTAGAAAGGCTGCTAACATTCAGGTTGTGCACTGAGAGTATGAGTCCATTTTCTGGAGTAGAGGCCAGCTGCCAAAATGAATGTTTTTGTCACATTCACAATTAGTTATCTGAATATGATTATTAAGAGATTTTGCTGTTGATGGGGTTTTTTTTCCCTTCTCCTGGAGAAATACACTAGTATTAGATGCACACAAACTAGTCCTGGAAACCCTAAGAACACTCTAAGGTTCCCTGGGCTTGGCCAAATGTTGGTGTATGCATATTAAAATCTTTAAGAGATTACAAGGATGAATGAAATAGGATAAGAAAAATTAAAAGACGGGAAAGAAGGTATTATCTGTAGCCGGGAAACTGAGACACATCTTGGAGGGTATTTGACAGACATAGAAATTACATGTGCACCACATTTAGCAGTCCGCAGTTTTGTATACTACAATAATAATAATGAACTGGGGGGACCTGTGGCTCATGAGCCATGACTTGAGTGTGGCTCTTGTGCTTGTCAGATGCTGCAAAGGAGACATGATAATTCTGTGTCAGGGATGAGGCAATGGCTCGTAAAGGGGTCAAAAGTAGTGCTACCTCAGGAACAAGTTACATGCCCTTAATATTCCCACTCTGTGCTGGAATGAAAGAGCCACAGGAGCTATGTCTTCTCCTGCATTGATGAACCTGCAAATCTAGAAACCAAAACCTCCCATTTGTGAGTGTATTAAAACATTCACAGAAAAAAACCTGTCATTCTGTAGAAATACCATTATTTTTTGTGAAGCTAGAGATGTGTTTCACTTGTGGAACTATAATGGCTAATTGCTAACAGTATGTGGCAGACCTTTTTTTCTTCATCATAAGAAGTGCTTTTAGAATATATATATATGTATTGCTTAAATTATAAAGTGTATAGTTCAGTTAATATTTTTTTTCCGGTAGGGTGTGGCTATTCAGCAATATATTAAGGTCAAATGCTTGTTTGATTTTCATGCAGATCAGGGAGAGAGAATTGTCATTTATGTCAGCCTAAGATGGTTTGGGTTTTTTTCTGATAAACAGTTTAATAAAAGCTTGGTCTAAATTACAGACGTTTGCTACTAGCTATCAAATTTGGGTTCTATCTTCTCACTGGAGAGCCTGTGTTCACAGAAAGCCAAGCATTATCGTTGCTTGGGCCGTCAGAGGTAATTCAGCACCATGTAGTGCTGCTTTACTCTACTTCTGGGTGTGAAGGGAGAGAACATTTAATTTGCCTGACATGCAGCTCTGCCACTCAAGATGGACAAAATCAGCTGAGTAACTGATATGCTGCAGTCCTACATTTGTACTTAGAAGTTTTTAATCTAGAGACTCTTGGCTCTGAGAAAGCGACTTATTTCCCTTTAAAACCTACTGGTTAATTAATCATGGTTGCAGAATGCTGTTGCAGGCAGCTTCCTATAACATTTGATTAATAATAAGTGCTGATATGGGGAAATGTGTTGCAGCAAGCAGGATCACATCTGGCAAGTCATCATGGCTACTCACTGTTCTGCACTGTAAGCAGTTTTTACCCCCAAAATATGTTGACCCGATTCTCTGCTATTAAATTCTGAAGTTATGGTTACTACCTTGCAGTGTACATCATGCATCCTACTCTCAGTTTGTGACTCTGGGATGCAGACACAAGCTGAGACTGCTGTGCAGGCAATTAGATCTCTTAGCTCACCAACTTTTTGTTGGTTTTCTTTTTTTAAGCAAAATGTTGTAAGTATCAGATGTGCAAATTTGTCAGTGACTGCAAATTTTGTCCACATCTAATCAGCAGTGTGATTATTTTTAAACAAATGATTCTGAATTTAAAAGAGTCTGGATTCTGAACTTTGTGATTAAATATTTAGGGAAAAAGTTGACTAAAATAATTAAATGAGCTGGAGTGCCAGAACACTGCTCTCGGGGAAAATGAAGTCCCATTTTTTTCTCAGCTGGGAGAGGTTAGGTGCTTTCACAAGCAAATGATCCTTTTCTGGATTCATCTTCTTTTTATTTCACTAGACTTTCAATCAAGCTCTTTTTTGTGGCTCTCCCACACTTTTGATATGTGAACCATTTATCTCTGTATGTAATATAAAACAAATTCTTGTTCATACCTTTAAAAAACAAAACAAAAAATCCACCAAAATGAAGAAAAATATCCACTGCTTTTTTTTTTTTTGAGTCCTTTACACATCTACACTAGGGCACAACTAGGAATGTCAAATGACTAGCATTAAAAAGAATTTTTTTAATACATACCTGAAAGGCAGTTTTGTAACACTTATTTTTGTATTATAATTTTCTTAAGCATTACTAAGTAAAGAGTATCATGAAACTCCAATCAAAGACTAAATGCATCAAAATTTAAATCATAAGCTCCACAAGGATGAATTTCTGGTGTTTAGAGATACTTGTCCATAAGTCTTTCAGCTTGCTTGATGGATGTACCTCTGAAACACTAAAGTTTTTTTTCTTACTGGAGATTGACATTCTTGCAAAGTGCAATTGAATATGTAACAGATTGCTAAGGGAGTTCTGTTGTTTTGAGGTAAAAGACTGCACTTGATGCTTCTTTGTTAGGACTGAGAGTCTGCCAGAGTATGTTAGGTCATTTTCAGTGCCTAAGTTGACTTGGAGTTAAAGAGAAAAGGATTTGCACCACCTTTCTCTCTGAGCTGTGGAGGGAAGGTTGGGCATGATGTCAATATGAATGCTCATAATTAACTGTGAGTCTTTTCATGATACATAATGAGAGTTTTGTCCTCAATTCAGAGCTATTTTTGATACTGACTCAGAATGGGCTAACACTGAGATTTATCACCAGCCTACATCCTTTCCTGTTCTTACCATCAGGGTACATTCTCTTAACTGTAAATGCAGCGAAATACAGTTTGTAAAAGCAAAGCCATCCTGGTAATCACACTGAATTGTTCTCTTAACCCTTGTTGGTGGAAGGTAAACACATGACTGAATGCTACTCCAGCACTGTAAAAATTAATTCTCCAGAAAGATTAATGGGATACTCATAGCAAAGTGGTGCCTTTGAGATGGGCCAGGTCAAACAGCAGTAAGACATTAGGAACATTATACTTATATCTGTCTTGACAACATAATCTTGATAGCACTGAGGTTTTAAAATTTAATGAACGTGAATGTTATTATCTGTTCGAGTACAGAGTCTAAAATAATTAAGGCCTTTTTTAACACCCTTCACTCCATGAACTGACACTTTTATACCACTGAGAGAGAAATAAATCTGTTTAAATGACATAAAAGGACTCAGACCATATTTTGACATGATAAAAGATAATTCCTCTAAGGTGGAGACAATACAAACTCTAAGTCTGCAAAACAGAGACTGAAATAGAGGAAAGAGGGGTAAATTTTTCTTTCTCACAATAGAAGAGTCTAGGAAAAGCTACTGTAGGCTTTGTCTCTCTAGTGCCCTGTCTATTCTTCTTGAAACATAGCCCACCAAAGGTCACTTTTAATTTCCTGAACTGACTAATAAGAACAGAGCAACAATATAAAATAAGTAAATTATATTAGCAGAACTCACTAAATTAGTACAATAAGCATATGTACAAGCTATATACATCTCTGCTACCTTATTCAGTGCCTAGTTGTATATGCAAATATTTGAAAGCTAAGATGCTCACCGCCAGAAACTGCTGGTCCTTAAAGCTGCATGATGTAAAATTCCTGTTAGGGCTGAAAAGCATTCCTGGGATCAGGAACTGTAATCCGATCATGTAATAGGATTGATATAAAAATAATCCTATTACTAAACCATGTGCTTGCATGTCAGAACAAGCAGTGAATAAAGGCTAGAATATGTTTGAGACAGGTTGCTCTTTCAAAACAGATAATCAATGTGCACCACTGTAGTATGCAGTGATTTTAAAAGGTGGATTTTGGTGTAGACAGCAACTTCTTGCCATAAATTAAATTCGCTAAAAGTTCTGAGCTGTCAGTTCTTGGAGTTTGTTTCCCCTCTCTTTTCTTCTCCAACAGTATTAAAAAGAAGATTAAAATGATTTATTTTTAGTGAACCTCATTTCCCATGATAGATGCACAACAACAAATGATACCCTATGAAATAAACCCCTATAAAGTGTCAGAAGGGAGAAATCATCTAGCTGTGAAGAATAAACCACTGTATGCAGCTGACAAGAATAAAGCTAAGTGGCTCGTGTCATGTCATTGCCACAGTTATAGTATATTAATCCCCAAACAATGTAAAACCAGCAAGCATTTGTTGAAAGCCAAGTATGCAGGGTGATTGACCTGGATTGCTGAGTCTCTTGAACTGTACTCGTGAAGAGGTTAGCAAATTAAGAGCCTTTGCCCTTTCCTGACACATTAATCTTGCAAAGAAGACACTGTGAACGTTTTATGCACACATCATGCCAACGAAGTGCTGACAGTAGCTTTTTTTGGCCCACTTCTTGCCATCAGTCTTGAGGTAAGAGGCACCCAAAAAGGAACTGCACTCCACACGTTTTCTAGTTTTGAAGCCTGAATCAAGATTAAAGTTTTACAGTAGACTAATAAATTTCCTTTGGAAGTTTCATTTCTCAAAACACATCAGATTTCAAATTCCTTCATGTACCTTTGTGATTTTGTTTTGGGAGTAGTGTTAAATGTGTTTTTTAAAAAGTGTAACATGGTTTTGTTCTGTCTATCCAGTATTATATTCTACTATGTTAATCTGATTTTGATGATCAAACTTCTAAACTATGCCCTCATAAATAAGCATCCATGTAAGCATATTTATGTCTGCAAATGCTTTTTAAATTTTAGTTAAATAAGGAGGAAGTGAGACTGATTTATCTGCTCAGCCCTTGACATACTCTTTCCAGTTCAGAGTCTGCAGAGACTCGTGTGGAATCCTTGTGCTACTGCCACCAATCTGATTCCTCATTCCTGTCTTCAGGTGGCAATGTGTACTCCAGGTGGGAAAATAGTTGAATTACCATCCTATCAGCATATCATTGTCTGGTAAAGCAGGAACAAAAGGAACTCGGAAAACCCTCGTGGTACATGCCACTTAAACTCCTAGAGGTGGATCTGTCTCCTCTCCTGACTAGAAAAGTTTTTTCCAGCTTTTGTCGAAGAGTGAGATAATTCTGCAAATACGCCAAGACTGGTAGACATTGAGGATGTGCATTAATGACATTGCTATCTTGAGTTGTCTTGATTTCAGTTTTTATCTTCTATACTTGGGAGATTTAATACAGTAGGAAGAGACAATCCCCCAACAAAAAATTTCAATAATGTAAGCAGACAATAGATTTCTATTCTTTCTAAAGGTAGCATTATAAAAGAGGCAGAGAAAAGCTTGGAATTTAGTCCATGTCTTTTATATTTCAGATAAATGCTTACGGTCTCAAGACTCTCAGGTCTTCAGACTATTTCATTTATCACATTCATATTTTGTACATTCATCCTGAAGCAGCCTATGTTGCATCATTACAGTCTGGATATAAGGATGTGGTTTTGTGGGTGGGATATTGGAAGAAATGGTTCTCTGGTGTCAGTGTGATTTATGTTAAAAGCTAATATTAGGTGAATGTGTATTATTTCACAAATCTCACACCTTTTCTAAACCTAGCTGAGAAACTCACTGTGGTTTGTCCTCATCATACTTGAATTATCTCCTGATGTAAATATATGATTTATCTGTGGTGACAAATGCTGCCTTGGCTTTGTGGTTCCTATTATGCTAATGGATCACAGTTTGCTGGAAAATGCCTTTTCTCAAATGGCCTGTCCTTGTTCAACAGCACTGAATTATTGTTTCACTAGCTTTAGTTTCTTCTTATAATTAACTTTCAAATGTGCTTTAGGAACACAAGGAGCAAACAAACTCATTTTACAGTAACCTGTAAATAAAACCATTTCCAAAGTAGAACTGACGTTTAATACAAAACAATAGTGTAATTTGCCACCACTACAGAGAGTCATGAAATTAATTACCCATGGACGTGAAATATTGATGAATAACTAACACTTCCTCACTTAATCTTATTTTTTCATATATACTGTGCCCAAAGGTGTCTGGCATAAGGGCAAGAGAAGGGAACAGAACAGCTATCAAAGGTTCAAGCAAGTGTGGGGTTAAGACTGAACACAAAAGTAGTGAGAATATCAGTTTCACAGATCGGGAGGAAACAGATCTAAGTTTAATCAATTATAGTGTTATTTTTTCTGCAATAACAAGACTTAACTTTTTTTACTGCAGGGGAGAAACATGATGTAAACCTCAGAACCAGTGAAGGCAGTGCTGGGTTGTGGTTACCACTGTAGATTTGGTGACTTTGTGTGAGGGTTGACTGAGGTTTTCCTTTCTTTTGGTTTAGTATTTCAAAGCAGGGAATTATTGGATTAGTGTTTCCTATTCTACTTATGTCAGGATGTTCTTTCTGTTCCAACAAGCTTTTACATTTTAAGAAACCAGCAGGTTCTGTTTCTCAAACCAAGTATGCTGAGGTTTTCCTCTACTGCCACTGCGAACAGCTGTTTAAAAAATAAAAAATAAAAAGCCCCTTGACCAAATCATTGCTTAAACAAGAGGTATTTATGCACCTCTTAATTTAATTTATACAGTACCAGATTTTTCTTCCATGAGAAACCAATCCTATGATTAGAGGCAGAAGACTTGCAAGCATGTGGTGCTGTGTTAAATGTGCTAGAGACTGAGAATGTGACTTCATGCCTCAAAACCATGCTGTTACCATTACAGTCTTACAGTTGAGTCTTACGTTGCAATTAAAATTTTAAAAAGTCAGGCCTGCCTAAGTCATAAGAATGATGATCTTATTTGAAAAAACACCCCAGAAATGCCTGTGTAATCTCTGCTCTAATATAAATTCTACTCACTCCAGGAAGGAATAGGAAAAGACTTTGCAGAAAAGGGAAGCTTTTATAAACAGTTTATAAATAGTTGATTTGGGTTGGTTTGTTGAATTTTATTAGACTGTCATACTGCTGATTTTTTTATCTGTAAAGACCTGGAGGAAATAGTCCAGGTATGGACTATATGATAGTATGAATGCAAATCACATCCCTAGGTATTGTTTCTCCAGCCATCTAATCAGGAGCTAATTTCCACCAAACAAGTAGTGATATAGCAGGAATGTGAACAGAGAGGAGCAAGGTCCTTCTTATCATTTCCTTCAGACCGTACTGAAGATAAGCTTATCTAAGGGTCTTGCACATGGAGTCAGGTTTGACTGTGGCCTTCACTAAAGAGATATTTTCCTCCCCTCCCACTGAGAGCCGTTCTTAAGAAATAAGAATAAAACAAACAGGTGCAGATAACTGACAAAAATTTTTATACAAAACCAGTGTGTTGCTTAATTTTAGTTATATCCTTTTTCTTTTGTCTGTAGTGATTGCACAAATTGCAGTGCAGTTCTTCTGTTGGTGTGATGTACATGGAAAAGCCAATCTCTGTAAAGCTGAGGCTTGACCCTTTGAGTTGCTGAGTGTTCAAAACTTCCATTGAATGTACTGAAAACATTCATGTCTAATCAACTTCAGTCATCTGGGGGTCTCAGTAACTGCTTTCTGTGACTGACATTTTGTGTAACCCATGTTCATGATTGATTACAACCAGGAGATTGCCTAATTTACTGAACATCTCTTTTCACTGACAACTGTGTAGCAAACCCACAGATCACTTCTCATAATTAAATGCTCTTTCAATGTGAATTATAAACCAGGCTATTGTGAAATGTAGAGAACAGCTGGTCAAGGACAAGTGCTTTGGGAACATTTCTGAATTTAGGGCTTTTTAAAATATGTTTATTTAATCTTCTCAGTATTCATCTGTACAAACCAGAAGATTAGAATTTGTTTTAGGCCCCTTTTAAAAATTCATTTGTTTTAATCTTTTCTTATTCTATTCTTTTTTTTATAAGTGTACACTAGTTGACTTCTCTCTAGAATGGATTCCTTCTACATCAGATTGCTGAAGCAGTTTCTCAACTAAATGCCTAGAAAAAAGTAAACCTAGACTTCCTTATGGTATATTCAAATATCACAAAATATTTGTATTCCCAATATTTACAGCTGTTATCCCATCTGTGTTATGATTACAACAGTGAACTCATCTGAGTGAGAAGCTTAGTGGGTTTTTGCTTATAACTTCAGCTGAGTTCTGCGCTCTGTGCTGGCAGATAGAAGCAAGTTGTTGGTACTGAACTTGCATGTATGTCATCAAAAACGATATTAATTTGCCTTTTTTTGACTAATTTTTCTCCACTGAAGAGGTTAACACCCAGAAATGAATTCCTGAATACTTTACGGCATGTCAATGTCACTAGACTGTGAAGGGTGAAGTAGCTTAGAAAAGTACATGATGAAAGTAATTTTTCAAAGCCAAAATTGATCTCTACAGGGTAAGATGCTTTCCACTTAGACTGTAACATAATTTGGTAACAATCTTAGGTAACAATCAGTTTTTGAGTTGTTTGTTTGTTTGTTTTCTTTTTTTGTTAACTCCTCAGCTGAAATGAAAAGTCTCAAAGGTGAAGCTGTGCAGTTAATTCACAGGTCATTGACATAACAACAGAAATCAATTAAATTGTTTTTTTACTTCTGCTCTCTCAACTCCAAATTCCTCATACCCATTATTCAGCCTAAAAATCTTCCTACTAAGTCTTGGGTTTGTACTCCCAGTTAATACTTTAAAGTATTTTCTGTCTTTCAGTGATGCTTTATGCATACCTGAAAAGTTGCAGATTAAACACAATTAAAAATTACAAAGTTTATAGGTGATACCCTTTATCTGAGAAATCTAAGAATTATTTTAAAAAATTTAAACATTAAGAAAAATGGAGTTTTGCTTATCGAAATACCTGGGAAATACAGATTTAACTCTGTGAGCTACAATGTATTATGATTTGGGTCTCTTAAACCTCGTCATGCCTTTCAGCAGCCAGCTGTTGAACGGTTCAGTCACACCCCTTCCAAGGTGTGTGTTGATATTTAATTAATTAACAATGAAAACCTTTGCCTTCAAATGAGGCCTGTGTCTGTGAGACAGTTTCTGGTGAGCTCTGTTCAGACACAATTAACAATAAGCAGAAAATTGTCTTTCCAGTTGACATGTTGTAAATTAGGACAGAGTAACACTCATCTATCACCTGTGTTGGTTTGATTAAAGCATATTTTAGAGAGTAATACAGAGAACCCTAATTATTGTGTTACATGCTGTGGTGGTGGTGGTGGTGTGTATGGTGACACTTTTTAAGCAAGTTGTGTTTGATTCCACTTTACAACAGAACAAGGATTTATTTCATGGATCTTTTTTTACTAAGTAAAAATTAATGTATACAGTGGCAATAATAATGTTTTCTCACAAGATTTGCTGCCAAGTCCTGCAGACTTGGAGAACTTGGAGAAACAGCACATTGGTTTTTTGTTGTTTTTAAAAAATACTTATTCCAAACATGCCTTGGCTCATTATCTGTTCAAGGTACTCCAGTTTCTATTATAAACTGTTGGTGGTTAGCACACACCCAGATTCATCTAGTGTTTCTAACCAGAAATCCCACCAAGCAGGCAGATAGCAAACTGCTATCTATGGTGAGAGCTCACATTTTTTTAATCAGTATCAATTCTGCCGTATAAACAGAAATATTTTGTGCATGGAATCTAGAAGAGGAGGCCTTGCTAGCACTGCCAGCTGTGGTGCAGGGTCAGTGGGGAGAGGCTTGTGGAGAGCAGCCTGCAGGATTGTCTGTGAGGAGGGGCTGACTCGGTGTGGATGAGGGATATATGGTTATTTCTACAAGTGCTGTTCTTGTAATGGTGCTGTGTGTGAAGAATGTCTGTGATAGCAGTGTTTTAACTGATTCCAGCAGGATGTGCTACAGCTGGTGTGTTGGAGCCCTTCCTTTGTGGAAGCACACTCTGAAGGTGATGGAGCTGCTGGAGGGTCCTGGAGCATTTAATGCACTGTGCAGAACAAAATCTGTCACATGGTGAATAAGCTATTTGAGAAAAAAAAAATTCCCAAACTCTCCAAGAGCATAACCTTAAAGAAATTTTAATTAATGTCAGCAGGGAAATCTCTGTGAGGGAAAAAAATGGAACTGTAAAGTGTTTGTTCTGGTTTCATAAAGCCTTTCTGCCTCTCCTCTCCCCAGCTGGTTTCCTCTGCAGATAAAAACCACAGTCTCCAAATGCAAAGAGATAAATATTGGCAGCGCTCAGGTTTGCTTTTCATCCCATGCCTGATGGGAAAATGCCAGGCAGTTTTCAAGCTTTTCCAAGTGAGCCTTTAGGGGCTTATTCACCAGACTTTGAATTTCTGGTAAACTGTTCCCTGCAGCTTTGGTCGTGAGACACAAAATTAATTTGTATCCTTTTTTCAGTTTTTGATTTTCTGCCTATATTTATTACAAGCAAATTCTTAGAGTGATGGTTTTTTTGTATGGAGATGGTTTTATTTGGTTTTTTAACTCTCAGGAGCTTTACTCAGATTGTTGTAGGCAACCTTTTTAATGCATACCCTCTAACATGTCTGTTACTGACAAACCTTATCTTTTTGTTTCCATTAAAATATCCATTAAGGTTTCTAAAGTGTTTGTGGATGAAAGGTGGTTTTTTTGCTGTATTTTATGAACACTAATGGATCACTATTGTTGTCAGGCCAAAAAGGTGCATTTATTATTGCTGGTATGACTGTAAAACAGGAAAGGTGAAACAATATTGTACAAATAAACCCCAAAAGATTCTTACTCGTAAAAAATTTCGTCCAGTGTTAAATGTGTTAGTTTATAGCAACAAATTTAGGTAAAGGAAGTGGCGTTGGTTTTTAAGAGAGCCACATATGCATATTATGCCTAAAGTAGGGCAGACTCTGAAAAGAGAATTATTTCCATGATAGGAACAGCTAAAACATTTAATAAGAAAATACAGTGTAAGGAATTGAAGTTCTATCTGCCCTATTTCACTGCACTGCACACACCACATTTAAATGAGTCTATGGTAGGAACCATGCTGCATTTTCAACTGATTAACCTTTTTTTTTCTCTAGGGAAGCCTTTTTGCTTCTATTGCGTTTATTAATTGGGAGGCTTTCCATCTATGTAATTCAGTGGGATAAAGTGCAGACATGCAAATAAAGGTCTGAAGTGAGCTGATGCCTGATAGTTGGTCATGTATTTGTTCTTAATCGAAGGAAAATTAAGAAATTCAAGTTAAACTAACGATGTTTTTACTAGTGGCTTATCTGCTTGAGCTGAGAGCACTCACAGAGTGCTGTTCACAATTGTCCTCACTGGGGGTGACTTCTTCCTGTCAGAGCTCTCAGTTACTTGGGCTGCTGTTCTACCAAAGAAAAAAGATAATGGTGATTTTTAAATGGTGATGTCATTCCAAGAACTTTAGAGTCTTCCTCTTTGATACCTTCCTTGTGTTTTCATCTTTAATTGTGAAAACTCTTTTGTAGTCAGACATGACAAGTTCTTTTCTTACTAACTCTTTCCACTGTAATTTAGGTCCCTACCCTTGTATGAGGGGACTTATTTTGTATTCTTGTAGAGGCTATTATATCAGAAAGAGAGATCTCTTGGTTTTAAAGCGAGATTACATTTTTCCTCTTAAGATTTTGATTATACGTAATAGTTTTATGTAGTACTGTGAAGTGCTCCTCTAAAGTGACAGAAAAAAAAAGAATATCTATTTTCATGTCAGAATGAAGAAAATGCCTTAATATAAGCACAAGATTGTTAATTGTATATCAGTTGTGTAGAGTCTTATAAAGCTGGTGCTTTTTAAGTGCTGATGCTGTGTATTTGATGGGAAAAAGTGGGAAAACTGGTGACGGACTTGCAGCTAATTCATAAATCCGTGAATGGTGAAGAACCATTAATCTGATTCCTTC
Organism: Falcunculus frontatus; assembly: GCA_013398115.1. Classification (NCBI taxonomy): domain Eukaryota; kingdom Metazoa; phylum Chordata; class Aves; order Passeriformes; genus Falcunculus; species Falcunculus frontatus. Next base: position 89,384 of record VZRV01008517.1, on the reverse strand, counting down.
TTCATTGTCAGATCATAATTCCTCTGCTGTTGTTAGACAAAAAACCTCAAGTGAAGGACATCACCAAGCAGATGCAGGAACAAAACCACGTCCTTACTGACAAGTGACACTCCTTCAAGGAATGATCTCGTAGCCAGACAGGAGGCTCTTACACACCCTGCTTAGATCTGGTTGCCTTAGACTGGTTTAAAGCTCTCAGTCTGGCTTTCTAGTGGCTACTCTGTGGTGCTCCTGACTTCATTATCAGCACAATTTTATTTAAATTCCTCGTGTTTAAAATGGGAGAGCTCTAGGCTTGCCAGAGTGCTGATCTTGTCATCGTTTTTAAGGGTATGTGTTTTATGCCTCAGGACACAAGGTTATCTAAACAGTGCAAGGCTTAAAGGATGCATCTGGAGGACAATATAGGTTTGAAAAATGGATAAGCTGGCCTGGTCTGGCCTGTGCCTTCTACTGGGAGCAGTTCTGCACTGAATTATCCTTCAAGGGAAAACATTATCTGTGAAGTAGTGGGAATTCTGTGAGCAGGTAAGTGTTAGAGGAAATATATTTCTGAGCTTAGGGAGTAAGTGAGAGTCTTTACGCCTCATGAAAGACATTTTATCCATTTTTACAAGGCTATGCTGCTGCTTAGAATGATTTATTTTGCCGGAACCTGAGTACCTTTGCTCCTGAAAGTCTCAGCATTCTGGTTGTATTAAAAGTGCTATAAGAAGGACGTGTGCCAGAGATAACTTCACAACACTGCACAAGAAGGGAAGGGAGACACCAGCTTCACAGCAGTGAAATCTGCATATCAGGGTTTTCACAGTTTTGCAGTATGGTTAAGACCAACAAGCTTTGATGTGGTGCTGCAGAGGTCAGAAAATATATTAGTAAGTGCTAAATAATTTTATAAGACAGATACTACATTACTATATTTTAAAAGAAATAATGTTTTCCCTTTTACCTGTACTTTTTCCCTTATATCAGAAGGAGGTTCAGATTTCTTGAGAAAACTGTAATCTTGTTGCCCCTCTGAATTGGCTTGAAAATATTTCAGTTTTGTGTCTTCTACACATCTCCTAAAGATGTCATCATAAAATGGCTGACTATACTGGGGCTAAAAGATTACTGTTTTCATTGGATGGCAATTCTGTCTAAGAAGAAAAGATGTACTCTCTGAAATAATTAAATGGGAGCAATCATGGATTAACTGAACTTAATCTGATAAAAACAATTCAATACCTAATTAGTGTCTTGTCTTTGTTGCATGTTTTGAAGCTTGAGGTTCATCATTAATGAAAGTAATTAAGTGAACAAGTATTTTATCACCAACAGCATCCTAAAAGAAGGGGACAGGCTGGCGGTGAAGGGAGAGGACAAAGACATGGGTGGATCAATAACATGCAGTTCTGCCTTTCCTAATGACAACTACTGTGCTTCCAATTACAATTGCTTTGATAGCACCCAGGGAATCTAAGTTGAAGTGAAGTGTGCAGAGATAAATTGAGATGCAGGGTTTCTTCAGTAATCTTGGAGAGGTGACCGCTGTACTTTTACTTGACACTTTTTTGTTGTTTACAGAACTTATAATAAGTTATGTAACTTATTAGAGCTTGTCCAAGGGAGAGACTGAGTAGGCTCTGCTTAGCAACTCATAATGTAGTTCTGATTATTTCTTGACAGCCACAGTTAAGTTGAAAATTTGTACTGCAACATGTTACTGTCTGCAAATGATCAGCCTGTATATTGTAGTTCTTACTTCATTATATAAAAGTTATTTGTCAGTTGTCTCTCTTGAAAAGTAAAGAGATCTACATGTTCCTTAAAAAAAAAAAAAAACAACCATGAAACTATGCTGATAAAGACAAAATATTTGGAAAGGCTAAGAGTAAGATACTGACCTCTGTTGCATTTGCTAGTCAAAGCACTTAGTAGATAGGGTTAAAGTATTCAAAGGTATTTTGATGGATAGTGCATTTTGAACATGGAACAGCTATTGGGAATTCTAGATTTCACAGACTGGAAAACAAAGATCCATAGGACAAGACTAAAATTTAATACTTAGTACCCACTGAGCCTGGACTGTTCAGAAAGACCAAGAAGTTGGCAGTGTATTAGATGAGTAAATACAAATTTGTGCGTTAGTTTTGGAGAATCTTTCTGCACAGAAACACAAATAACTCTCAAATACCACCTAGTAACTTATGTTCTAACAAAGGATGAATTTGCATTGAGGGGATGATGGAAGTAAGTGAAGCTGCACACCTTTGCCCTGAAGTTGGTACACGTATTTAAAGTGGATGACAGCTTCTTATGAAGGTCTGATTATAAATGTCCGTGTTGGAGTTAAGGAACAGGGAACATTTCTGAAAAAAAGTGATCTTTGTTTAGATACCTGTTAGTATCAACAGGTGCTTGGGCAAAGGCCTTTAGTCTAACAATCTGTATTTGGAGCTGTGACTTCCACTGGATGTGTTTAGAGAACAGAACAGAAAAGCAAAACCAATAAACACAGTAGCTTTATGAGGAGGATCTGTAGAGCTCAACTTGAGAGACAATTATGAGAAAAGGGGATACTTTCAGAATCCAGACATAACTGGGATGTAATTTGCAACTGGGCAGTAAACACTTGAGTCATTCCCAGCAAGCCGGAAACTCCCTGTGCTAGTGTGACTCAGAAATGAAGGCATTTGTAAGTATTTCCATGGTAATATTCTCCTCCACAGCTCTTATTCATATCTTGCAGCGGTGCACAGTGTTCTTCAGAAAGGCAGAGCCTGTGGCAATGAGCAGGTAGCTCTGCCAGCCCTGTTAAAAATGTCTGCAATAACAGAAGCACTTGGTGTTAAAGACCTTTTTTTTTTTCCCTATTTGAGGTACAGAGTGTTGATTAAGGCCTGAGCTTGGAAGCAAGATGACTTTTCAAATAATAGTATTTTTTTAAAAAGCTGGGGGGAGAATTAAGATGGTTATGTAAATAACTGGCAAATAGAGAAGAGCAAATGATTATCAAGTTCATCTATTATATCTGTCATAGAGACTCCTGTCTGTTGGGGACCATGAGTGAGTGGTATATCAGAGGAAGGCCTAGAGTAGAAGGAGAAGAAATCAAACAAGTAAGGTAAAGGATCAGCTTACAGTTGACTTAAAGATTTTGCAGCAATGTGGGTGTTATAGCTCATTGATCCTTAAACTATATTTAACACTCTAATGGTATATTGATTCAGAAGGTTGATACGCGGGAAAAATTACATGCAGACCTGCAAAATGGGTGCTAAATTATTGAATAAAATAATTATTATGGGTTCATGGACTTTTGAGGACTTCAAGCTATGTTGTTCTTCTGGTTTCAGCTGGGGTAGAGTTAATTTACTTCACTGTGACTGGTATGGGGCTGTGTTTTGGATTTGTGCTGAGCACAGTGATGATGATAATAGAGAGGTGTTTTTGTTATTGCAGAGCAGGCCTTGCACAGAGTCAAGGCTTTTCTACTTGTTTTACTGGAAACACTGGTGAGGAAGTTGGGAGTGCCTGAGAGGCTGGGTGGAGACAAAGACAGGACAAGTGACCCCAACTGACCAAAGGGAAATTCCAGACCATGTGACATCATGCTCTGTAGATAAACTGGGGGGAAGAAGGAGGAAGGAGGGGACATTTTAAGTGATGTCATTTGTCTTCCCAAGTACCTGTTTTATGTGATGGGGCCCTGCTCTCCTGGAGATGGCTGCACCTGCCTGCCCATGGAATGCAGTGAATTAATTCCTTGTTATGCTTTGCTTGTGTGTGCAGCTTTTGTTTTCTCTATTAAACTGTCTTTACATCAGCCCACTGGCTTTTATCCTTCTGATTCTCTCCCTAATCCTACTGGTGGGGGAGTGAGCAAGGGGCTCTGTGGGGCTTGGCTGCTGGCTGGGGTTAAACCACGACAATTGTAAAATGAGATTATTTTACCAGAAAATTCTTGTTAAAAGTTCTGCTTGCTGTTGCCAAAATCTCTGTCACAGAAATTAACCTGTGTAATGGTGTACATGTAGGGGATCATTGAAGTGAGCTGTAGTTGTCCCCGACTTCAAAACACCTGACATGCCTGTGCTATCTGGGAGAAAATAAGACTCAAGCAAAGAGGTTTTGAAACCATTCCAATAGGGGTATTGCTGTATGTGTTGTCTCAGAAGCAGAGAATATTCCGAGTCAGTCTTTGTACACTAATGATATAATTTAGGAACGATGTGCCGTTCTTTAATTACCCTTTACCACTTCTTTAGCAGGGAGCTCATCACTGGGTGAAATGTGTGTTTCTCTCTTTTTTGGAAAAGTAGGGGATAGCAAGAAGCATGGGGGAGGGTCTTTAAAGTCTTGTGAGCTTTTTGCACATTGATATCCCTACTGTGTGGGGTCTGCAAAGGAAGGGATGAACGGAACCCGCATAGTTCTGCAGAATCCACTGCCTTGAGGAATGAGCGGTGCTGAGCTTGGGTCTGGCATGTTGTGATTCTGTGACATTACTCTGACAAATCTAGATTGGATTGTCTGAAATGGTCTCTTCAGAAAACATTGTACAGTTAATGTGTGGGACTTTTTAGAGGTCCCAGCTGCACTTTACAGATGGGATTGTGGCTGGATGTATACACGTGGTGAGGAATGATGATTTACTGCTGTGGGTGACACGCTGTGCTGGCTGTTGGCTGCCTTCAGAGACCACTTATTGCCCTCTCCCTGTAATCTGTTCAGTGCTTCAGGTAAAAAATAGTGAATTTATAGTAGTTGTAGTGACAAGAAACACATTTGTGTTGACTGTAGTTATGACTACTGGCAGTGATGGCCAGTGCTTGGTCTGGAGAAAGCCTGCACCTAGCTGGTGCCGTGTGGTTCAGTGGCAGTAAATTGAGTATTATGGAGGTAAAATATTAAGCACATATTTCTTAGTACAGAAGTTGTCAAGTGAAGACTAGGTGCATGTAAAATATATGTAAGTATAAAATATTTTTATTTATAATTGCCCATATATGCAATCTTTTTATGCAGGTGTTAATAAACTGCATTTTAAACCAGTGCATAGAAAAGGTCTTATATTTGGTGCACCTCTGCATTTCAGAATCTAAAAATTAGAACTTTCCATTATGAAATCTAAAACAAGGCTGACAGTATTAGGAATAGCTAGTGGAGCTTTTCAGCAGTAACTAGAAAGAGTCAGTTTAAGCAACAAGCAGAAGGAAATTCAGTCTGACATTTAGGTGTCTAATGATTTCATCTTTAATGTAAGAAAAGAAAGAGGATTCTATTAACAACTAAAAAAAAAACATGTGCCTATGTTAGTTTAAAATATTTGCAAATTTGTTAATGGCTCAAACATCTTTAAAAAACATTAGTGGAGGCAGGCTGGTTTTTTCCATGTACTTTAATTTAATTTAGCTTACTTAAATGGTTGACAATATTGGGACATTTACAATATCATAATAAAAGAATGTGCATGCAGATTTAATCAACAGCATAAGGTAGTTAAGCTGCCATAGGTTAGAAATTGTACATTTGGATACTTTATGGAAGAGTGTGTTAAAAGGAGAGAGGAGGGGTCAGTTGATTCCTGAAGATGTTTAATACATGTTAGAAAATTTTGTTTTCTTTGAGAATTCCTAATATATTTAACTTCTAAAAGTTAAGCGTCTTCAGATCCTTTCTGACATTTGACTACTTTTGTAGTCTTGCACATGTATGGTTGTGTGGGTCTTAACTTTCATGAAGTCTGTGGGCAAGCTGAAAATCATACTTCTAAACCCAGGGATCTTTGATAAATTTGATAAATAGTAACAAGTAGCAACAAAATAGACTTTAAAAAAATATTTTTAGATTCCTTCTAAGTATGTTACAATTAATTTTTAATGGCTATGGAAGAGGATATGAATTTGACCTGTTGTGAACACTTTCCCACCACTAATGAGTATTTGATATGTTAATTGTCAATATAGAAGGAACTCTGGATGATTTTCTTACGAAAGCTGGCAGCATGCTAAGAAAGTCTTAGTCTTTTTCAATTCCCAGAATAGGTTATATCAGTGCAGTAACTTCTCATATTTTGTCTGCCTGTTGGGCTTTTTAATTTAATCGCAATGCAGCAGAAGAGTATGGGGAAAGCTATAAAATTAAAATGAGTAACAGCTTTCTTGGATAAATAAGAACAACCCCACTCTATTTCTGCTTTAACATCCAATCAACTTCTGTGATTATTTATGAATGAGTAACATGTCTCTAAATCCACCATTAGGGCAGAAAGTGCAAAGATACAATTATCTAACAGCTTGCAATGCTCCATGACATAACTTTTTTTTTATTTAAAAGTATATTTGATCTTTAAATAAAAGGAGCGGAAAAGTACGGCTCTGCAGTTATAATGGCAACAATAAAGTTCCCCCGAGAATGCTGTGTCTCTTAGTTAACCTCAAATTTATCTCTCTTCATCATATTATAAAATGTTAATAAGATTTCTTCCATAAAGCCTACCATGAGAATACAGAGATTTCTGAGAAATTTGAGAAGTTCTCAAAAACATAGGCCAAAAATTACTGAAGTAGCTTAGATGTAGGTTAGCACACAAGAAAACATGGATTCTCAGAAAAAAATTGTAAGTTCAGTTGTGAGATTTTGTATTATGAAATAATTAGCTATTGATAGAGAAATTTAATCACTATAAAGAGAACTGATTCTATAGAAGAAATTGAAGTTTGATATGTTGTTCACTCTGTCTGCGCTATTGCAGTGACTTGATAAAATATAAAATCCTGGTAAGAACTGAGTCCTAAATTTATGGTGTCTTTTTAGTGCACATACCTGTGGCAAATTTTGGGTGGGTGGATTTTGCAGCCCTTCTGCTTAAAAAAAGTTCTGACTTCAGAGTTTATTACTCAAGAGATAACAGTGACAATATTTAAAAAGAAAATTATTAAAATGATTTTTATTGTGACTCCAGATGGTACCTCTGTCTTCAAAAGGGAAGAATTAGTTTGCGTTTGATAATGACTGGTTACCAGAATAGACAGGAACATGTTTTCTTGAATATAATTTTTTGTACCAAGAACTGCAGGTTAGAAAATACAGCTCATCTAAAGGATGCTGTAAAGAAAAAAGGCTTCAATAAGATTCGGACCGAGCCTGTGGGTAAATGCCAAGGAAAGGTGTGTCCTGAGACAGTCCAAGGAGAATTAGGAAGCTGAAGACCATCACACATCTGGATGACTGACAAGTTATGGCACTTAGCAAAAGAGGACACCTCTTTGAAATGCACTTATGTGACCTGAGAAATTTATTAATGGGAAAACAAACGAATGTGAAGAATAAACTCATTCTGATGCTGTCAGGGAAGCTAAAGCAGCCATGAACCTCAAAGTAATGATGAACATAACTCAGAATGTTTTGTACAAATAAGCATTCAACTTGCCAGAAGGCAATAAGAGCAGAGGTGCACTGAAATATAATGAAAACTATTTCAAAGTTCAGAAATGTGTTCAGGTTGTGCTGGAGTTGCTAGAGTTCAAGAATGGTTAATATGAAAGTTTTTCATCCTTTCCTATGAAGAAGGCATCCAATTTCAAATGCAATGTTAATCCACAAACTTGAAGGACTTAACTGCACTTAAGTCCAAGAGAAATAAAGAGGAATAAATATTTATGCCTAAGTGCTCTGTTAATACAATGTAATGCAGCAGAAGAGTGTCAGTGGCAGGGCAATATACTTGTAGGACCCATTCTCACAGAAATGTTTCTATCCTGTGCAGTTTCCCACAAGGAATTTTAGATTTGCTTCTGTTGAGAGTTGAGGAACAACTTATGGGTCCTTTGCTCCCCAATTTGAGCCCCTAACTATGCACTAGCTGACTAAAACTGGGCTTGATAAAGCAAAAAATAATGTTGATTAGCTGAGACAAGCTTTAGTCTTAATGAGATCTTGTGTTAAGATAGATGACTGGGCTTTATCTGGAGGAAAGAATACACTGGTCACCATGTTCTCTATCCTCTGACAGGAATTTGCAGGAAGCATTTGTGCTGTTGTCTTGGTTACTGTCATGCTCTTGCCACGAACCATAGGGCTGGCATGACCTCATCTGCACATGCGAATTGTGATCCAAAAAGCTCGGAAAGAGGGTTTTTTATTCTTATTACTGCAGTTTTAGATTGCAGCGTGAATTTTGCATAGCCAAATTTCAGCGTTAACATCGGAAAATTGATGTGCTGTCTTTTTTTTCTTTCTAAGGAGATTTATGCCCCTTACTAAATTATTAAATCTGTCTTTTAGTCCAAAGGGATATTGATTATTTTTATACTTAATTAATATTCTCTTTAACAGATCCTACTGTGTATTAGGGAAGATATTATTTTCTGTTCAAGAAAATGTCTCTGCCTAGGACAATCACCTGGTTTCTGTTCTCACAGTGTCTGAGCAGCTCATATCATAACTGCACTTATCCCCTCTGTGCTTATGCCCTTGCCCTGGGTCACAGAGAAATGGCAGTGGCAGGGTGTTGACTCCAGAGGCCCGGAAGGCCAGTGGGTGACTCCAATAGGATGTTTCCTTCTTTAGAAAACTGACACTTCAATGCTCAGTCATCCTTGCCCATATCTTTTCTGAGTAGCTTATGGCCGTATTGGGACATGTTGTGTTTATTTTTAATTGATATTACTGGTGCACGCCTGATTTTATTTCTTTTTCATACTCTCAGAAGTAAAAACAGTAAATCAGTCCCAAGGGAGACCTGGATGAAGGTGTCAAGGATAGTAACATAGATGAAGCTGCTGAATGAATAGCACACTCTTTTGTAGAAGAGTACTTTTGTCCTCTATACCTTTATTGATGAACTAATCAGATTGGACAAGCTCCAAATTCCCAGACCAGACAAAGAAACTTTGTAAAGAATGAAACAGTGCCTGTGAGCTCAGAGGAATGCACACTGATTAAATCAGGTTAAGACAAAGGCTTATGGGCAGCCATTTCATCTGTTCCCAATTATTGTAGGTACTTAGAGCAAGCGGGCCTCCCAAAACTTGCAAATAAAATTTGCCTATAGGTCCTATGCACTTCTTTCTCACCCTTTTCCTCTTGTCTTATATTTCCTTAAACAAATAACTTTTAGTTTTGAAGAGTCACTTTGTATTTCTATAGAAATCAGTAAAAGAGTTCAATTGCTTACTGAGATAATCTAGGTGATAATTTCATCTGAAGGTTCCTCTTGCTGTAAAGTTTATGCAATGAATAGAGGTGAAATAAGCAGTAAAATCAAAACTAGTCCAACCATCATGGTCATTTTTCTTTTGCTGTGGCTGTGTCCGTGTCCAAACACATAACCTAGAATGGCATTAAAAGCCTGGCTTTAATGTTGATGTCTAATGGATAGGCACAGTTAGCTAATGATGTTAAATACAAATACCCTCTATAGATTTGCTGTATGTTTCCTGTCTTTAGAGAGAAAAGAAAATGTAAGCTCTTTGTAAGCACAACCTTTTTGATGATATCTGTTGAGAGTGTTGAACATAAAAATGTTCTGTAATGAAGAAACATTCAGTAATTTTAATCTTGAAGGAGATGTACTGATAATCATTAAGGATATTTTCTCTAGAGCATACGAAGAAGATCTGTCTTGACTTTTATAAGAATAAAAAAAAAAATTTGGGTAGTATATTGCACTTTTGTGAGGTCTGTGAGCTGCTGTACAGAATCTTCCACTTCACAATATTTTTCATTTAATCTGATGGTCATAAAAGTGCTTGACTGAAAGTTGTGGATAATGTATCTTCAGTGCTCCCAGAGCTAAGGGAGAAACACTAGGGAAAGTTTTCCTTTGAATATGCATTTAAATTTTTAAATGAGATTGCTCTGGTAAAGGACATACCCCTTTGAGGTTTGTTTAGCACAAATGTTTGTGCAATGAAGCATGAATGTTCATACTGGTGCTGATAATTTTTTTTAAGCTTTCTTATTGGCAAAAAAAGGATGGAATTCAATGAGTAAAAGATGAGTGAAAATAAATGCACCTTCATGAATGTTCACTGCACTATAGTTGGTTGGAGAATATCTAAATATGAATGAGACCAACAATGTGTATGTGGGGATGACCCGTAGTTCTCTCTGTAAATGCACGTCCTAGTTGATGTTTGTTTCTGTTGCTGTAACTCTCATGAAATCTTTTTTCCTGAAGTTAATTATTGATAAAACTATTGTATCTCTACATATTGAAGAGTTTTGGAAGTCTGCTACACACTAGCCTTTGGATGGTATCCAGCTTTTAATTACCATGGCATCTGGCTCAGTGTAAGGTGGGTTAGATGTCATGGCACTTAGGAACATCTGCAGCCATATGGTGTTCTTCATGGGTCAGCATTCCCAATATTGCTGTTTCTGGTGGAGCACCAGGTGATGTAAGTATTGGTGGGACATTACAGGGCTTGACATAGGTTAGGAAGCAATTGGCAGCAAAGAGGGACTGAGGACAGCTTAAAAAACAAGTGTGGCTTTACCTGGGGGAGTATCCAATTTAGACAAAACTGGGAAAGGGGAATGCCAGAGGTAACCATACTGCAATCCAACCAGGATTCTAGTTGTGACCTACAGTTGTGAAATTATTCAGGGATTTTGATAACCAGGATACCCCTGACTCATTATCTTTCCAAATTACAATTTCTTGAATATGGGAACGGGTTTTCTGCTTCTTAATGATGAGGCAATTTTACCCTGACTAGGTTGAAAGTGAGATAAGTGGAAGTGAGGTATGGTTTAGTTGCAGGCAGAGACAGGTGAATTAGAGAACTGAATAAAAGTATAACTCCTGTGTAGTTTAGATTTCTGGAATAGCATGAATTGCTGGAAACACGGCACATGATTCACTTTGCTTAATTTAATTGTGACTAAATTCAAGACCTAATGCAAGCTTTAGAGTCCTGGATTCATGCAGCCTTTTCTGACATCGTAAATAATACTGTTGGAACAGCGAATATGCAGGTTTGAAGCCCACTGATGTACAAAATCTGATGTAGGCCCTTTGGTTTTGGATTTAATAATTAGTTTGCTACTTCTCTGTAAATGCATATTCTCAACGTGTTTTTTCAATGTACAATTAACAGTATGCAGATACATTTTAAAGGAAGTGTCATATGAATGAAACCCCCAAAAAACATAACAAATATAATTCCTTGTTCAGTGTATCTTGTTGGGACACACTGCCTACTGAAATGTAGAGATCAAGTGTATGAACAAGATTTTTACTTATTTTCCCAACTCATTTGACAGCTCTAAAATAGGAGACCATGCTTCTATGGAAAGATATTAACATAGCAATAATGAAAAGCTGACAGTGGCTTTTCAACAGGCCTATTGGACAGCAGAGTTACATATTCAAAGTTTTTGTCACAAGGCTAATACATCTCCACTAAATCAACATTTCTTAGAAAACTTTGTGTTAGAACATCTTGTGAGCATGGATGTTAAGGCTTCTGGATTGAGCGTAAACACAAAAGGGACATCATAGGCTGGTTTATGGCACACAGCTGAACAACAAAAATGGTGTATGGGACCTCAAAACCAAATTGTTTATGTGGCAGTAACAGGGCTTTTGCTTCTCTCTTTACAAATAATTTTTTTCTACTTGTTCAGTAAGGCCAGGGTGCAGGAGGTAATAGATGTGGAAAGTGTGGTCTGCCAATCTAAAATTCTTTTCCCTTCTGATTGCCCCATCCTGTGTCAGTGAATTCTAGGGTCTTGATGGGTTGAGTGAAAAACCTCTCTTTGCTTTAACTCATTAACTAATCATTTTGACTGATACACTGTACTTGTATTTTTACATAGAGAATGGCACCAGTGACCTTATTCTTCCTGTTGCTTAAAGTTTTATAGACTCATGTAAAATCATCCCTTGATCATACCATATACAGCTAAGCTAGATGGTGCAATCTTAGTCTACTTAGTTTCCAAATAAAAGATACTCTCTACCTTCTGACAGTTCCAAAAAATATTTGGAGAATTTTTTTTTTCCTTAATAATTGAATGCTTGTAAAACTGCTCAGAGCAGAGGGGGGATCGTTAGTACACACAACAGGTGATCCAAGACTACATCAATTCCTGCCTTCTTCCCAGCTGTCTTGGCCTCCTTCCAAATGATTGGCCCTTCACAGAGGTGTGGACAAAATCCGTGTTATGTATTTTTCCCATGCCGCCTCCGGAAACAATCTCACGCACAAATCCGCACAGAAACTGGGCAGATTCTTGTGATACAGCAACCTCAGTGCACAAATTATGCTTCAGTTTCAAACCAAAATATTGCTGGCAACCATTTTACTTCATAACCTATGCTGTCCAATACTAAAGTGACAAGCTACTTGTCTGCTAAAATTTTGTTTCGTGCGTCAGTGCTTTGTGTCCTTGATTATTATTTAGGTTCCTACTATAACTTTTGTCTGGGTACCATTGAATGCAATTATATTTCCAGAAGAGTGAATATTTTTCTGTTACCTGTGATGATGTGTTTTCATTGGGCATTATAAGCAAAATTTTTGACCTAAATTATTCTTTCCTTTGTACACTGACCTACTGTGATTCATTTTGCTGAGTAGATTTAGTGTGAAAGAGCAGAAAAAAAATCCACATTTATCTGAGACTACTCTTTCATTTTGGTTCTTATTAAAGTCACAATTTTTAGTACTAGGAATAATACTATACAGCATTATAACTAAGTTTTAAAAGTTTTTCTACAGAATCATATTTATCTTTTAACTAGAACTATTTTGTTAGAGGTTAGTGAATTTTTATTACCAAGTATACATTTTTTATGCTATTCAAGTAATGTTTACGTTCTGTTTCTCCTGGCTGTGCTATACCTTCTTTTATTAGTGCCTTCCTTTTCCTCCTCAGTCTCCTTCATATCTTTATCTGCTCCTTCATTATCAACAATATCCACAATCTAAATTTCCCATGTAAGCTTCTCTATAGGAGGCAACTTTGTAAAAATTTGGATTGTGACCTAACCCCAGTAAAGAAAACATCCTTTCTATCGTATGTTATGCTGGATGCTTTACTACAGTAGCTGTGCATTAGTGTTTATGCAAATCTCTTCCATGTTCATATTGTTCTAGGTTGTATAAATTTATCACTTCCTAGGCTGAAATGTTCTACTATGGGGTATCTATAATTTTTATTATTTATTTTGAATGAATGTTGTAAATTGATTAAAATGCATGGTGTAGGTGTGGAGGGTGCACTGAGGTGGTTGAGAAGTTGTGTTATTAGGGAACGACTGAATGAATGGCAAAAAGATATTTCCTAACATCACATACTTCTAGATGTCAGAGTTTATTTTATGAAAGTATTTATGAAGTCAAAGAAGATTTTCCATTTACCCTTGGTGCTACAGGGATACTGATATATACTAGCTGCAGAATTACAAAGGGGAATTTGGAGCTGTTCATTTCATCGACAGTTGTCCAAGAACTAAACACTTGTGAGACTGAGCATTTCCTTTATAAATTCATTATATATTGCTGTTACTTGTTTGCAGTTCTCACAGCTCTCCTTGAGTCTCACTCTTCCTAATGAGAGCTGACACGTGGTGAACAGTTCATCAGTGCTATTGCCTGTGGAACCTTAGGTGTTTGAAGGACCTGCTCCAAGAATCACGTGCAAATCCTTATGTTGCAACTTGAGCTAAACAAAGTTTTCCAGTAGAATTAGCACAGAGCAAACACAGAGGAGAAACAAACGAGGCGTTTTAATGCATCTCTTGACCCCTGGGAGTCAAGAAGAGCTAATGTACAAGATCTTTAAGTCCACCAGTGATAAGTAGTTATGAACTGGGTGTAAAACACGAGCATCTGTTTAACACATCAGAATACTGCCAAGCTGTTGAGGACAAGTAACTTCCCTGCTCTAGTCTGGAATATATTGAGCAGCTTGAGCCAAAGAACAATCAGCTTATTGGCAGGGGGTGGAAAAATGTACTTGGCTTTCCCCTCATATAAATAAATAGCTTGGAGGAGTACACTGGCATGGATGAAGAAAAACAAACAAAAAACCCATGTATTAAAAAATGTGTTGATTTATATCCATTGGGATTGAGAGTAGTTTAATCTAACAATGTCTAAACATGAGGCAGGTTCTGAATATATAAAAAATGAAAAAACCCCTCTTGAAATAGATGGGTTTAGTTGCATTTGCTACCCAGACTTGGATGCAGCAAAGAAGTGGGAAAAGATGTACACATGGCCACACATTGAAGATGCTAGAAAATTGCAACTCTGACATCAAGTGACAGGAAGATGGTGATTAACACCACATGTCATACTAAAAGGGTAGTTTTGCATTCAGGGTGACTCACAGGACAACAATGTGCAACTTGCCTTGTACCCACTGACTGAGAGAGATAAAAGGAGAAAAAGAAATCTGGTGAATATCATAAGGACAGAGACTAGCTACTAAACTTTTAAGGAGTGAAAAGGACAGAGTTTTCCTAAATTTTATGCCTTGTTGACATAGGGTGAAGACTTCTTCTGTTCATTTGGCTTAGTCAAATTTCCCTGAAATAAAGTAAATAAATGCTACTCTCTCGTGAAAGAAGTAAAAATGACCTTAGTAAAAATGATATTCATCATAAACACTCTACTTTGTAAGGAAGTTATTGCAGTGGGACAATTTGCATGAGAAAGTATTTTAATTGTTTTGTCTTCACAAGTATGGTAGCATTTCTTCTCCAAATAGAAACTTTTATACATTGTGAAAGCAAAGTTAATGTCTCCATATGCATCTGAAAGAGTTGCACACAAGGCTTTCCTCTCTGTTTTATACATGCTTTCTCCCCTTTGATTGAATTATTCATTGATCTTTCCTATGCATGGATTGTTTTTCTATAATTATCTCCGGGGTGTTTTTGGCAGATCCTAGGATCATAGGATAAATCACGTTGGAAGGGACCTCACAAGGTCTCTAGTTTAAACTCCTGCTCAATTCAGGGTCAGCTGTGAGAATAAACCATGTTGCTCTGAGCTTTATTTGATCTGGTCTTGAAAAGCTTGAAGGAGGGTGATGGCAAAACCCCTCTGGGCAGCCTATTCCACTGCTTGGTCACCTTCATGACAAAAAATGTTCTTTATACCCAGTCTGAAACTGGTTTTTGTTTTTTCCAAATTATATTCATTGTCTCACATCCAGTACCACAGTAAAGAGCCTGGCTCCATCTTCTTGATAACCTTCTCAAGGAATATTCCTTATCTTAATATTGTTTTTTTCTCTTTCAGATTAAAAAGAGCCCCTGCAGTCAGGGCTTTTCTGACCTACCCCTAGGTTGCAGCTGTTGTTACACCTGTCTCCTGTGTTGAGCAATGACTTTTCTACTGATTGTTACTTTTAGTAAGCAGGAGTCTTAAATTAAAACAATCCACTTTCCTGCCTTGTGCTTACTCTTTTTAAACTTCTTTGGGGTTTCCAGCACTTTGCAGGCACTACAAAAACCCCAAAACACTGCAGCCTGAACAAAGGCCTCACAATAATTTCTACACTGCTCTTCTCCATTGCCTTCCTTTCTGACCAGTGGCTCCATCTGGTTACATTGATGCTGATGCAGTAGTGCCTAATTTTAGCTTAAAGCTTAAAGAGCAGCGTTTCAGTGCACGTCAGGCCCAACTTGGGCATATTTTGCCCAAGGTCATGAGGGTGGGACTTGAACCCCAGTCTTCAGGGAGTGATGCAAATCCTGCAGCTGTTCCATGTTGTCCCTGTGCCCTTCCCCACCCAGCCCCTCTAGCCCACCCTACTCATCTTGCTGGTGAGCATCAGAATGTGTTTCAGGGTGTAACTGTCAGCAGAGTTTTGCCTGTGTGAGAGATATTGAGACTGGTGGGGTGGTATGGCATCCTCTCCTTTCAGCTTCTACTTCTGAATCCTTCCAAATTACTGCACTATTTTACAGCTTCCAGGAAGGGCCTAAATATCACTGTTTAAAAAACTCTGAAAGGAATATTTGTTGTATGAAAAATGAGCTAGAATGGCGAAGAATCTAGTATTTGTATTTTCTCTCTGTTGTCATGTTATTGCTGTCCTCTGCAAAAGGTCTTGCATTCTGTGCATGTTGAGATAGCAGGAAACCATGCAACATTGATGTTAACTTTCTTTTTCTTGGTACAGAAATGAGAACAATAAAAATTGGGCAGTAGCAGTATTGAAACGGAGTAATGTCTTTTAAAGGTTCTCAGCAGAAAACTATAGCAGCAAAGGGTAGGGCTGTGCATGGTTCAGTAAAGTTCTGCTTCCCACATAGGTATCATCAACAAACTATGAAACTGGGGGCCAGCATCTCTCTCACGGGTGCCTGCTAAGATAACGAAACAACAGGGCTCACAAGATTAGTAATGGCATGAAGAATCTTTTGTTCTCTGGTTATCATGACAAAAATCTGTTACTCTGTCATCTGTTTGGCTCTTCGTGTTCAGTAAACTGATGGGTCTGCCTGATGACTTGTGGGCAGCTGCCCTCATCGTGCAGCTGGCACTCCCTGACAAGCATTCAGGAAGGCCAAGTTTTGTATGGCTGGAGATGTGCAGTGGTACCCCTATGCTTAAATCCATCCCCTCGTGGCCGTGATTGATGTAATTTGGCTGTCAGAGCTGTGGAGGCAGCTTGCACTGCTACCATCCATGCTATACTTGTCTCTGCTTTAATGGAGTGGTTCAATTTCCGTGGCTCTATTAGCCTGGCTTCTTTCTCAAGCACAATAAAAATTCCTTGAACATGCCACATGTGCACTTTTACTTAATTACCAAAACAGTGTTTCTCAAATAAATAAAAAAACCAATACTAACTGACTTCTCATATAGAGTGTGATTTGATGCAGTGGGCAGGTAGTTAGTAATTAGTTACAAAAGTCAAAGGGCTTTTTTTTTTTCTTCATTTTTCTTAAAATCTGAAATCTGCCAAAGCTGCCTACTGCTGTAAATCTTTGGGACATAATCTAGTGTCATGCAAACGTGCCTATACTAACCATTTCAGCAAGATGCTTCTCAAAAGAACTAATGAACTTGGATGGAGAAGTAATTAAGGCACTTCTGCTAACTTACTAGCTGGCATGCTTAGGTTAGTTTGGGTGTCTCTGCGTAGCATTACATTATGTGGCACAGACTGAGCATGGTGCATCTAAAAACTAACTTTGTGTCAAGCCAGACTCTTAGACCTCTTGTAGTTTAGCTTTGATGTTCTACTGCCAAGGGCTCTGAGTTACTCAGTGTATGATATTCTGCTTGAACTTCGAAAGACTGAGTTCGAAAGTTGCTGCTTGCAACTCTGGCATGAGGTTGTCTGCCTGTGACCAGTCACGTATGGAAGAAAGAGCAGCTGCAGAAAACCCTTTTTATTGCTTATGTTGAGTATGTCTGGTCCTCCTGCCCTTGTAAGCTTTTATTTCAGACACTTGCCTTGCAAGTCCAATACGTGTAAAGTAAACAGAGGTGAAAACATTGAGCCATATCACTCCAAAATTATGCCAGCTCTCCTCCAAACCATCCTGGGTACCATCTAGAACTCCTAGGAAACCCATGGAAGTGTTGCATATAATGCACACCGCAGTTAAACCTGAGCCATGCAGCACAGAGGCACTGGCAATAAATCTCTCTCACCCATCGTATTAGGAAGGGAACTTTCCTGAAAACAGGTAATGTGGTTTCAACAGATATTTCTTAGAATTTTGAAACAGGGACTCGCCTATCCCACTTAAGGACCCCGGCCTACTAATTATTGTGGAGCGTGTTTTATTATAAATCAAAATGTTCATTCTTGACTGGAAAACGCTCAGTGTTTTCCAATTAAATGTCTTAGGAGAAGTTACAATTTCTTTAAACAAAGAAAATAAAAAACCCCAAACCTTATAGCAATACTGGCGAAAAATGCTACTCTGTGAAAGCTACTGTTAATAAGATGTAAAATCAATACTGCTTAAGCTGATGGACATTGAACATCCATTTCACAGTTTTGATACCCTTGGTAGTTTTTAGTCCTATAGTCAGAATATTGCCCCATATTACACAATTATAATATATATCTCTATATTCTCTCTGAAGTGTTAGGTGGACATATTGTTTTTCATTCACAGATATCCTCAAAATGTGCATTGTAGTAGAATTATAAGTTGTCAAACTGCTCTGTGTGCCTGATGTAGGTGAAGTGAATCTGTGCTATGGTATATTAGGCTTGTGAGCTCCTTTTTAAAATGGAAGCTGTTCTATAAATGTTCTAGGCATAATTAGAATATATGGGGGGAGAAATCCCAATGGAAATAAGTGCAGAGTGTGATTGGCTCGTGCAGGCTCTCCAAGGTGCTGCCTACCAGAGACATATAAAGCATATAAAGAGCTCAGTCAGCTTTAAAGGTAGGTGAAGTAAGCATCTGCTTATCCTAGCAAGGTGATACAGCTTGCAAAGACATAAAAAAAGGAAATTTGCCCTTGTGGCTCCTTTGCTATTTGTTGGCAAGGAATGTTTGCTGCTAAAATTTTCAAAACATTGAAGCTGATCATTCTAACCCTTTACAGAGACTTGGGAGGCTAATAGGGGAGGGAATGAGAAAATTCAGAAGTTAGTCTTCCTAGCAGCACCTCTTTCATCTTAGATTTGTAGTGTGTGTGTAAAAAAGAGGAGAGTGGGCTTAAACAGCTGAACAGAAGTTTATCTATGGCCTGTTTGTTTTACCAAACCTATCAGATATGGTTGAAAGCTGCCCAGTGGAAACAGGATTTATTGCAGAGGTAAAAAGAATTATATGTAAGGAGAGTAGAGCCTTCCCCTCTGTATTTTTTTGGTACAAAATAAGTAAAACTGGGACTTAATTTAATTTATTTTTCTTACTGTATCTTCTGTATAATTGTATCTCGGGCCTGTAGTATCTTCCTCAGGTAGGAATGGACAGTGAAGTGGAAATGTGTAACTGTAGAATCTGAATTTCCAGGTGTCATGAGTGTGCAATTCTAGTGAACAGTTTATGACAGTGTTAATTAAGAGTTTGGAAGAAAGCCATTTTTAAGCTAGTATAATAGCTGTATGAAGTGGAAAGTAAATTTAATGCAGGAGCTAAGTCGTTGCTTTGGCTGAGGAGATGAGATGTGAAATCAAAAAAGATACTTCAGCCAGCTAAAGTTTGTGGCTGTTTTTTAAGCAAGTGCCTGTACACGTACACTGTAGTTGTATTTAAATAGATCCATAAATTTTTAAATATGACATTGTTTGGGAAACTTCATCTGTCTTCTTTGGCTTATAAAAGGCTGAGGAAGTGCTTAGGTGTTCAGAATAGTTAATCATCCCTGCTTGTTTACCATGGTCTATGGTAAACAGACCAGACTTTTCCCATCCCTTTGAGGTTGGATCTTAGCTTATTCACCCTTAAAATGTGGCCCTGTTTCCAATTAATAGTTTTGACTGGTACTTGAAGTGCTTTGAAGGAAGTATGAAGATGTAAGGGACCAGAGAAGTGCAAACTGTTATTGCTATTATACTTCAGCTAAAAACAGAATTTGCTGTCTCTAAAAACAAAATCTGCCAGAGTTCATATTTGTTGTAGTGGACTATCAGCAATTTATTCTAAACCCATGCAATGGAAATGTTCAGGTGTTGAAGACTGAAGAATTTAGCTTTTATAAATCTTTGCTTTTTAAAGGAACCAACAGATTCATCACTGATTTTTGGATGATGTACAGAACAGTCTCTCCCCCTTCCCATCTGATAGTGAAGATTATCCCTTCCTCTGCTTTTATTTTTCCCCTTCAGAGCAGCAAAATTGCTAAGTAATCTTGAAGACAGGAGCTGTATTTATAGCCCCCCAGTTAGCTCACTGAGAGAAGCATTAATGCAAATCAGTTTATGCCTTTTAAAGAATGCTGCAGTCATGTGATGCCTTCCTAAGGCATAAAAGATAAGGTATATGAAATTTAGAAGCTCTTGATAAAGGTATATCCATTTAACAAAAACCTTTTCTGTTATGAAATGAGAAATATACAATAAGGAAAAAAAGTGATGTATTTGTTTTGGCTAAAAATCGTGTATTTTGGGGTATCTAATAAAAACCTGTTAGACTATCCCCAACTCCTGACAACCACATCATTTGTGCAAAAGCTATGCTGCTATTTGTTAACATGGTTGCTATGGCAACTGAAAACCTTCATCTCTTCAAGGTAAAACTGAAGTGCAGTGAGTGTGGAAACGCAAGAAGTGACTTTAGACATACACAAATGCATGCTCTGTCTCTTATTGCTCATTTCACAATAGAAAAGGACTAAAGCTTTTCTCTTTTCTATTTTATTCTGGCGCTGGGAAGGGCGATTGGGAGTTCTGAGTGGTAAAATGTAAAACCCACTGAGGGACTGAGACACTACTGCCTGCTGGTCTGCCAGTGATTTCAACAGATGGTATCAGGTCTCAAAAGAGTCTAATTGGCTTGTCATAGGCAATGCACGTGTAACAAGGGCTTAGATAAAGCCAGCAAATATACATTAACTTGATGACTTGATTCTGTACCTGTGCTTTTAAAGCAAAAGGTAGCTAAGATCGTATGAATCCATTTGAGAGAGCTGGATTCGAGCCTCTTGGAGCCTGCAGTCCTTTGCTGGAGTTGTGGTACAAATTACTAAGAACTTCTGTGGTGGATGTTGCAGGCTGGCACAGCCCACCCCTTTGCATGGGAAACTCCGCGCTGTCCCTGCCCTGGGAGCTGTAAGGGAACATCAGCTAATGTGTCTAAAGCATTGTCATGATCTGTACAATATCCATGGAATCTGTATGCTCTACTTTAGGGAAAGGCATGGAATTCAGAGAATTGTAGTTTTGTCAGAGGTAGTGTGGTTTAGTTGATGAGCTGTATCTATCAATTTTAATGAGCACAAGGATTTTCCCCTTTGTTTCTACAGGACTGACCAACAAAGTAAGTCCTTTGCTGTTGCTAGGGTTTTCTGAGTTTTTATTTCAAGGTTGCTATTTGAGTGATAAGAAAAACAGTCATACAAATAACTTTCCATTTATGTGTTGTGCAGTCACTGGGTTTTCAAAAATCTCTGTTGTCTGATTTGAAACTAGTTTTTTTCTGCTTCAGGAGGTCCATAATGTGTGTGTCCTCAGCGGTCAACCTAACTTAAAACTAATTTAAAAAAAAAAAAACAAAAAACCCCCAAACCCCCCCAACCTGTCAAAGAAGCTAATTCTTTGTCTCTGATATATAATATGCCATCTAGGAAAAAGTAGCAAACATTGAAGCACAAACAAAAATACCTGCCCAAAAGTCTTTCAAACTCGAGAGGATAAAACCCTGATCTTGAAAGAATCTATGGGCTTGTACAGACCATATAGGGGAAATTATACTGAATCTAAAACTGGAATTAAGAGAACTTATTCGTTGTAAAGTTTTTGGAAGATTTGAAGCATAGACACCTTCAAATGAGTCTGGGCATGAAGATGACATCAGATGAAAAAAGGAAAACCCCCTCTGGAGAATGACTTCCAGAGATTCAATGGATTCATGCAGCTACTGTTCTCATACTGTGAGCAGGGGCACAGAAGCTGCTTTTGTTGATTTACACAATGAGATTATGGAAGAGCGTAGATTATAGAAAGGGAGCAGACCCAGGAACCCATACAGTATTATTTGTTGACCATGATGCTGAAACAGAATTTCCTGCAAATCCTTATTCAGTTCCACAGTTCCTTGAACAGTTAGGCACAGGTTGACACATGTTTTGCAATATTTGCTGACTGCTCATGGGAGAGGATTGTTTGTAACTCTCCAAGTTACAAACAAGTAATGACAAGTAATATTCTGGGGTTTGTCATTCTTGGATTTTGTCTTTTGGTTTACAAGTTGTTTTCAAATTTGAAATTTGTTTTTGTAGTTGCTGTCATGTTAGAAAGTTACAAAAATAGGAGTATAAATTAATTAGCTGCTCTGTTCTTAAATTGCTTTTTGTATGAAACCTTGAGGTTTTTAGTTAAACAATTGTGCTTAACCGTGTTCTTTCTTCTGGAAAGAAACAGATATGCCAGAAGGTTTCTCGGAACTATTTATATATATGGAAAGCAAGCAGTCTATAGAAGCCAATAAAGTGGCACCCTATGTCTCCAAATTAGCAAGCAACTAGAGTTTGATTAAAATTGCTATTGGATTCAGTAAGTTAGAGGGTTCTTACCTAGCACTATCTATAAAATTAATCAGCCATAAAATACCCCATGCAGATTGGCAAGCTCTTCATCCAAGAAGTTTTAGAAAATAAGCACAACTGGCACTTCAGATCCCCAGCACGTATGAGAACAATATGCTTCACAGCAGTCTGTGACAAACCAGCACGCATTTTAGCACTTCATTACTCATTAAGGCTGTCACATGTGCAATAAATGCATGTATATGTAGTGCTACTCCTGGCATGCTGCTTCATTGCATGGATTGGTTGTGGCACCCATTGTCACTGACTGTCCCTTCCCTAAGAAGGTGCTTGTTCCTGATTTCATATATGCTATTTGGAGCGCAGCAGGGGATAAACCTGCACAGGGAAGTTTGCTGTGAAAACTTAAAGGCATCAGCACTGCAAGTACCCCTTATATTGCCCCTGGGGAACACTAAGGGAAATGATGTGATTATTCACTTGGATCTGAAGTTGTATGGTAAAACCTCAAAAGCTGTGGCAGCACAAACTGGAGGAGTTCCTCCATAACTCAGCATTCCAGTAGAGGCCTGGCTGGGAATTCAGTTCCTAGTCAACGATTATATGAAAACAAGGTACGTGTTTCTCTAGCTGCAAAAAGCCAGATCTCTTCAAAGCACTGCTCGGTATCTCATTAGTGCTTCTCACACTGGCATTCATTAACCTTCTTCTGATGTGCTGTACAAGCTCTGCAGAATGAGGGAGTCACACTCCTTGCAATTTGCAGTTCCAGCTAAACAGTCTTTACAATAATATTACGAATCTCCATCCCAGGTTGATTCAGGCCAGTAGCCCAGGATCTTATTTCCTAACCTGTCATGTATTAACCAAGTGCTAGCATCAATGTTAGATGGCTGAGAGATGGTAATTTACAGACTTTTATACTGCACAGACCTTTCTTTTGCCGTACTGTGATGCTGGAGGAATTGGACAACATTTTTTGTCCAAGTCTTTGATAGGTTCAGGTTAAATCATTCCATGCTGATCTTCTGGAGTAACTATATCGGCAAACCAACAAAATCCTACATTTCGCTAGTTAGCCTCTTCCTCAGGTACTCAGGGAAATTCTGTCCCAGAGCTGTCAAGGTCTGCTTTATTACATTGGCAGTTTTCAATATCCTTACATGTTATGGTAATCCACAAAATGGCTTTCCTGGACTTTTGTGCAGTGGATGCTCCTCTGGACATCGTTCTGGATTTCTGCACTTGATGGCTGCAGTCAGCAGGATCCCCCTGAATCAGTCTGTGCACAGCGCTCTGGAGAGGGATCCACAGGGGATGTGACCTCAGTGAGACTGAGCAGTGGGGTGGGTAGGAATATGACTTGCTGCACATCAGAATGGTATTACTGTAGGTCAAACAAATTTATAATAAAATATTTTGAAATACTAGTAAGGTAGAAGTGGGCATTATTTTTTGCATTGCCTTCCTTCTGATTGCTTGAGTCTAGATGTTTTGCTCAGGTGATTCTGTAGTACAAGGTCAGTCCATTCATTACTAGAAAGCAGTGTTTCTTGCTCCCCAGAGTTTAATCTCTAAGCCTCAGAGCTGCTGCATTGTAAGACAATAGATGGTTAGAATTGATTTTAGAAAGTTATTGTTCAAGATCATTGTTCAGTATGTTCCAAGTCGCTACTTCATACTTTTTTATAATTACAATCTCCACCAACTTATTTGTAATGTTTGGGTGATTTGAATTGAAGTATGTTATGGTTTTGTGTGTCATTCTTTTTTCTATTCTTAGTTTCACAGTCCCCCATACCCCCCAACAAAAGCAATTTCATCAGATAATTTAATTGAGAAATCAGTTATAGCAGATAAATAAGCCTTATGCTGAATGCCGTGTAAGCATAGAGTGTAACCATTTGTCTAAATAGTGCTGCACGTTTTTGATTTGAAACAATTTGTCCTTCATAGTTAATTTATAAGGTTTGGTTGTGTTCAGGCTTCAAATGAGTTTTAGCAGTGTTGGGAAGGGGAGGGAACCAACCACTGTGCAAGTTTGAGGCCTGTACTTGGTGACTTCCAGCAAGATGTATCATTACTCTCAAGAATTTGTGATTAAAAATTACTCCTCCTCTTTTCAGTTCGGTCAGCAGAACATTGAATCTAATTTTATACCAGTGCTGACCTAATTTTAGGAAACTGAGTTCCTATGGGTCCTATGTTACTCCCTAGCCTATTTTCTGTGAGCCCCTCTTACAAGGGAATATGGGGCTTGTCTTGGAGTCTTAAAAACTTGACCAAAGGCAGCACTTAGAGCTATTTTCATGTAGGCACTTGTTGCTTGCATGAGCTGTACCCTGTTGTAACGTTTCTTCTAAGGCTTTCTTTAGGTAGCAGTTATTCTGATTTATTGCTGCTTGTGGACACAGTAAAAGATGGAGTACAAAGGGAAATCAAATTATCTGAATTCCTTTCAACCCAATACGTTTCTCAATCACACTTGTTTCAAACACTAGTATTCAAGTCTGCTTGATATGGCTCATTATGATGTGAAAGCTTAGGCCTATAAATAATAAATTAAATGTATCATAGCTTACCAAATAAATCGTTTCTAGGAGAAGAACAAGTGATTCCGGTCACTTAGATACTTACTTATTGCACAAGCATTTATACGAAGTGGGGGAGGGCACTAGCTCAAACAATTTCTCCTGGATTACAGACAATCCCTTCTTTTTTTAAAACAGTGATGACTCTTAACAGAAATAGTTGGAGAAAAGAGTGAGCTAAGAGAAAGTGCTCCTCTCAGGGAAGATAAGTACACCAAGCCCACTTCCCTGTGACACAGCAAAATGCCATTGTTTGGTTATTGCTCACACACTTCTCCTGTTTTTATGTACCTGAGTTGTCACTGTTGAATAGGATCTATTGGCTGTGATAAACTGTGAATAAGGGATGATGAAGCGGTGGTTTCCTGGAAAGGAGCAGAATTAATCTTCAGAATTCCCCATCCCTTATAAAAGGCCTTCTGACAATTTGAAAACTAACAAGTGTGAACATTGTTAAAATTCACGTGGCTTAGAAAAGAGCCCTGTTGGATTGTCCATTTAAGCACATTTTTAGGCTGGAAGCTTTTACACCAGTTACAAATATATTGATTTTTAAAAAGAATTTATTGACCTTTAAAACCCTGGAGTCAGCTGCTGCCTGTTGGAGACATTTGGTTATTTATATTCACAGAGGCCTAGGTAGGAGCTGGCAGTTTGGAGTTGGCCCCTGGGCAGTGATCAGAACTGAGGGGTGGGTGATGAAAGCACAAGATTTACATGAAGTATAATGAGTACACAAGACTCTCTCCAGAAGGCTGAGATACCACTTACAGCACATCAGTCTATATCCTAGAGTGGGGACCCTAAACTTAATTTCCTTACTACTCTTACCCCGTTTCTGGGACAATTCCCATACCATCCGTGATTTGAAAAGGTTTAGTTTATTCTTCTCTTCTGTGCCTGTCCCACTTGTGCTGTCATAACAGTAATAACATTTTAGCAATATTAGGCTCTACTTTCTAAGCAGTTTAGCACTCACAGACATGTATGATTGTTGGTTTCTTAGTGAGGGGTATATGTATGTAACAGTAATTTTCATATTTACCAGAGGATGACTGGGCTATTTCTGTTGTGCTTTGTATTTACATTTTCACCTCAGAAAATAAATTGTTTCCTAAGTTCAGACAGAGGAACAATTTTCTGGCTGTCAAAACATATCAAGAGGCATCATATGAATGGGATATTAGTCACTGTGAATTTACAGTACTGATCTGAAGATAAAAACAATGCTGTTATTTAGTGACTATACGTTGATGATAGATTAAATAATACATATTGGGTTGCTTTTCTGTTGATTTTTCTCCCGGTTTTCCTTACTCAAAATGCTCAGCTAGTATCAGAGACATTTTCAGCCCCAGCAGGTTAACTGGCATAGAAAGCTTGGCTCTGGCAATCTAAGATGTTCAGTGAAAAGAGGTTGTAATGATTTAGCATGGTTCTGAGTCACAACAGGTGAAAATTAAATCTCCACTTAGTTCTACAGCTTTCCACTTTTATACTAGTGAAATCCTAGCACCCACATTTCTTCTCTTCAGTATTTCTTTCTTAAGTACGGTACAGTTCTGTACTTCTTCAGTATTTTTAAGGAGGTGTTTGCACTATGTTCCTTGTATTTCAGTGGTTGTTCCTAGGCCTTTTCTTTCTTTTGTGCCTCACAAAAATCACTGTTCCATACCTACACTACCTACAATAATCTGTTCCTTCTGGATGGACACACTTAAGCATTGGCAGTGGGAGACTAAAATGTAGTGTGGCTTCTGCCATCTTGACAATTTATGGGCACTGAACTGTCCAAGAGAAGGATCAGAATTCATGATCCCTATCCCACTGTCACAGAGAAAATCCATTTGTCCTGCAGTGCTTCAGAATGTGACTGACAGGATGATGAAGGATGTTGAATTGATTTTGTAGTGTGCAATAAATGAATGTCAGAGTGGCAACTGTGTTTTGCCATGGTATCTGGTCTCTAACAGCATCAGCCCCATCCCCAGCCCTGCTCACCTCCAGTAGGCATTATCCCTGCTTCCATTGCACAAGGACTGTGAGCTGAAGGGGCAGATACCTTGTCAGAAAGTTTAGATCTAAAGACATATGTTCCAGTTCCTGCCCACAGTAAGGGACCATAGGACAGCCCTGGCTTTCAGGGAGGGGACATCTGTTACATCACCTAAATGTTCTATTTGGAACTTTGTTTTGTTCCATTTGTGTCCAGTTCTGGGCTCCTCACCACAAGAAAGACATTGAGCTGATGGAGTGTATCCAGAGAAGGGGAAGGGAGCTGGTAAAGGGTCTGGAGCACAAGTCCTGTGAGGAGCAGCTGAAGGAGCTGGGGTTGTTTAGCCTGGAGAAGAGGAAGGTTCAGGGGAGACCGTATCAGTTTCTACAACCACCTGAAAGGAGGCTGCAGGCAGGGGGTTGGGGGGNGGGGGGGGGTCGGGGTCAGTCTCTTCTCCAAGACAACCTGTGGATGAGGGGAAATGTCCTCAAGCTACACCAGGCAACTTGGACATCAGGAAGAATTTCTTCACTGCAAGGGTGATCCGGCATTGGAACGGGCTGCCCAGGGAGGTGGTGGGGTCACCGTCCCTGGAAGTGTTCAAGAAATGCCTGGATGTGGCACTCAGTGCAATGGTTTATTTCACAAGGTGGTGTTCAGCCAAAGGTTGGATTTGATGGTCTTGGAGGTCTTTTCCAACCTTAACGATTCCGTGATTAGTACTTGTTTTCTTTTTTGTTTGTGTTCATTTGTATCTCAGTCTTTATTTCTTTATTGATTGATCCCTAAACCCACTATAAGTGTCAGAAATGTTGAGTATTGAGGGAGAAAATACCTTTTTCTTTTCTTTTTCCTTCCTTTATTTCTTTCCTTCTTTTTGAAGTGTGCTTTACTGCTCCCTTTTTGCCTCGGCTGTGTTCATTTTATTCATTAGCAGAAGCAAACCTGTAAACAGATTTTTCAGGCAGCTGTAAGGAGTGCTGAGGGAACTGAGGAGTTTCCTCTGTAAATCCTACTATAATGCTGCACAGAGTTGTCTCTCTTTGTCCTGCTCTTTTCTACTGTGTAAAAGCCATCCTTCAATTTTTTAAAAATCCTTTATATTATGTATGCATTTGGCTCCAGACAACTTTATACATTCTCTTTGCAAGAAGTTGCACAAAGAGTTAACACTTACATTTTGAGGTGCAGCACTGATAATCTTTTGATTAATGTTAAACCAAGAAGTTATTTCTCTTTCCCCATTATGTTATCCAAGAAATAATGCTGAGGAAAAAGTACGTTATTCAGGCAGGAACCCCCCAAAATTAATAGTGTGATCTGGTTGCAGTTTTCCTGAGACTTCTGAAATTATAGGTTTTGGGGTTTTTTTTTATAGCAAGTGGTAGAAGCACCTGTCATCTCTGTTGAATTCTAGCTCAGGTCCTTTAACCAGTTTCCCTTTCTTTTTAAAGTTTCTCTTAGCTTTCTGTGAGAAGAGCATTTTAGGATTAAATTGCCATGTTTAGACAGGATGAATATGTTGCAAGGTAGGGGGCTTCAGGTTAGCTGGCTTGAAGAGACAGGAACCATGCCACTCTGTTGTGATCAGCGGCTGTAAGGTCTTGCACTTGCAGCTTGTATTATCATTTTTGAGATCTGAAACTATTTTTATAATAATGGACTTACCTATATAAGATACTAGGTTTGACACATGTAAAATTGGATGAAATGACAGGGTTGTCGTGGTATGCTGGAAGTCAGACTCACTCAGTGGTCGCATTTGACTTTAAGGAGGTTGGATCTTTCTGCTAGGGTTTTTTTTTGTTTTTGTTTTTTTTTTAATCAAATATCGAACTTCATTGCAAGCACAAAAATCCAACTTAATTATTTTCAGCTCCTGAGGTTTCAAACCCATTAAACAGCAGAGAGGCTCAGTAATTGTTTTATTACTAAAACTGAAAGTGTAATAATACTAGTGGCAACAGAGGACAGTGAGCAAAACAATGAGAGAAATGTAAAGGCTAAATAGAATCATTAAAGCTGTTTCACACGAGATAAACACCAATGTCAGGTTAATATTTCAAACCACAGACAGCAGGTTTAATTAACTGCTTCATTTCCCTCCTGAAGAAACTAGCTGTAGCAATATTTGGCATTCTTAGAAGTGCAAGGCTTTCTGTGTTGCTTCCTTTCCTCTCAAATCATTTACCAGCCATAAAGAAGTTAAAAACTGTAACATAGTAGGTGCTTTCTGCAGTTCCTAGTGACACAGAGGTTGTCTATTTTAGTTCTGTCCTGGCCCAGTTCTGTTCTGTTTTGCCCTCCAAGAGCAGTAGATGGGATATGCACAGTTCCAGGTGGCTCCTGGCAGGGTGTGGCATTGTTCTGCTGCACACACCCCCCTGGTGTCCCCAAGAAGGAAGCCTGAACCATGTTCTGGCATAGCAGGGGTCTGGGTGTTTTAGGACCTGAATTGTGTCTTGGAGTTTTATGGGATAATTTCTTGTTTACTATATATTCAGTGTATTAGATATGACACAGAAGTGATTGCAAATTTGTGAGGCTGTGGTTGTAAGCAAGGCAGAGTTTATAGATGTTTAGGAACTGAAGAAAGGCTACTCCGCTCAAAGCTTCCATGTTCTTTCCTAGTTATGTGAGGATGCCTATTTAAATTTATTATTTTCCTAGAACCTTGCCTCAAACATGACCAATTGTGATTTGTAAAGCTGTGGTTGCATTTCTGTTTTGAGGGTGGTTTTTGGCTTCTTTAGGATCTGGAACTTTTATGGTGTCATACATGGACATGTATGTGTATATAGCACACAGTGTCATAGGATTTTTGACTGTTTTATCTTTTTGAGTTTCATGACAGAACTTGTAGTGTTTACAACTTGGGAAAAAACTTGAGTCTCTTCATTGTAAAAGTTGGAAAGAAGTCTTTAACAGACAGTTATGTATCTCGTTCTCTGTTACCACCACACACTTTTTCTGTGCTCTTGTACATCTTGATGCATTGATCTTGTCCCATAAAGCTCCAGTATCTCTACAACACAAAAAATCATTTGCTACATGATTTCAAGTACTGTGTGGCTCCAGGCTCCAAGCTTCCTTATAAATCAACAATTTACTTGGCTTTTACTCTGGTTGCTTCACCATGTGGATCATGGTACTGTCCTCTGTGTAACCTACAGATCACTTGGATGATGCATGTTTCGCTAAACGTTATTCAACATTGCCAGTGCCCTGAGGAATAAGAACATTTTTCTCAAACACACACCATTAACATGAAAAGGCTGGGAAAGACACGAGGAGAAGTAGGAAAGAAAAGCCGTGTAGACCTTGCCGAGTGTAACTGAAATTCATATCATGTCTAACATCCATTTCAGATGTGTCATTCAGGAGAACTGCTCTAGAGAATGTATTCTCTGCTCTCAAAAGTGTTTCCCTCTGGACAGTTGTTAGTTTACTCACACAGATTGTCTTTAACACAGCATTCCTAAACTAGCCAACAACTCAGTAGTGAAATTGCCTCAAAACCTAAAGAGAATACATGTCTAGCATACTTAGCTTCCTCATAATTTTTGAGATTTGAATTACAATCAAAAGAACACAAACAAGCAAGCTGATAGTGAGTGAAAAGACTTTTCACATGTTAATGAAATGAATAAGAAGAAAAAAAGTATTTTCCTGTTGGTTCAGTTTTGAAAGATGTCAGTTTTCACAAATCCAAATTCTTTGACAAAGCTTGACTACGGGAAAAGCTACTTTGCGATGAACTCAGTATTGTTTTTATTTTGTTTGAGCAATAAAGAACTAAAATGGTGCCTTGGAATCTGCAGCATCTGTGTTTTATTTTAGAGAAAATACAGATCACTGTTTGGATTAAATAAATACAGAAATAATATAAATTTTAATGGAAAAATAATAAGTCCTATCAAATTAATTAAGCAGAAACCTAAAATTCCTGATTTTACTTTAAAGAAGAGTCTGTTCATACACAGTTGTGAGTGAAATTGGACATATTACCTTGTATTTATATCAGATTATGACACAATTTCCACACATATATACTGAGATACACTACACATTTGTTACATTACTCCTTCATGGTTCAGTTGGATGTACTCTTCACTGGTGTAGGCGGTCAAAGGTTCAAATTCTATTGGACTGAAAATGCTAGAACAGTGTGATAAATATTGTTGAAAAATGAAAAAGTTGAAGGTTAAAAAAGCAATAGTTCTTATCCAACAAGTATATTCATCACTAGCTTGGAGTGTTTGAAAGGTATCACAAAGAAGGTTTTTCACCAAGAGGGTGGTGGAGCAGTGGAACAGAATCCCCAGGGTAGTGGTCACAGCATCAAGGCATTTGGTTTGGACAACTCTCAGGCATGTGTTGTGTGAGTCTTGGGGATGGTGCTGTGCAGGGCCAGGAGTTGGACTCAATGATCCTGATGGGTGTCTTCCAATTCAGCATATTCTGTGATTTTATAATTCTAAGAATTCTTAACTCTTATTAAAGAAAAACGCTCTTCTCAAAAGGTGATGCCTAATCATGAGGGTTGGATGCCTGTTTTGCATCACATACATGCCATACTTTAACCCCTATAAACATCCTCAGTCTTAGACTAAGATTAGGTTTGATCTTAATTAATGAGAACATGTTTCAAGAAGGTCTGGGAAAGCAACATAGCAAGTGTGCAAAATGTCCCCTGTTCTAAAAATAGAGCCTGTGTAAATTCAACTTGAAATACCATCTTAATGATGACTAATAGAACTGTTCAAAATGTTACTTGTAGGTGCAGTTTGCTTACCTTATAACAAAGTACTATGCAGTGGGGAGGAGGTAACCTTGACCCTGTTCAGGGTGCAGGGAATAGATATAGAGCTGCTGGAGCTACAGTGACATTAATAGAGAACTATGGAAGTGGCTAAGTGTGTTTGTTTCAAAGGAGATGAAACTTCATCAATTTTCACAGGCTGCTGTGCAGAATATGGTTTATCAAGTAGTTGGGATGGATTTGATACCTTTCTAGAGGTTGTTATCAAGAGGTTGTTCATTCCTGATGTGTAAAACCTTGTTGATTTGTTTAGAGCTCTTCATCTTTGGGTGGAGCTTTATGTTCAAATGAAATACAGAGAAATACCAGAGAACTGAAGTGTGAAGCACCTTCTATTTAAGCTGATTTTTTGAGGGGAAGAACTTGGCTGAACACTTTCCTTTCTAAGTAAAATCAGCTGTAAGACTGAATACACTTAACTAACCACAGCAAAACTTCTGCCTCTCCTGAATTCAGTTTCTGGAGGTGAAAATCCAAGAGGGATGTGAAACTCGGAGCTGAGGGGATCCCCAGGCACCCATCAAGCAGCTTCCTGACTCTACTTTCAGCTGGTGTGTGGCTGGTTTAATCTTCTAGGCTCAAGTAGACCTCCAAAGTTGAGCATGTGTCTGTCTTAGGGATGTTTCCTCCCAATTCCAGTGCACCAACTATGCATCTTACTGCTCCCTGAACATGTTTCATTGATAGTGGAGTCTCCATTTGGAGTAAAATAGGTAGGACAGTAGGTAGCAGTGTGCTAATTTTCCTTGTGTTGTCCTCCCAGGTCACCAGTAAATGAGTGGTCCAAGAGCCTGATCATAGAGGAATAGCATTGGAGGTGTTTGTTTATTTTAGTGAAAATACTACACCAGAAATGAAGCTTCACAGAAAGACCAGTGATAACTCCACGACACCCATACAAGTCTTGCCACCTGGACCACTGCCAGACCATTTTTCTGTCAGTGATACTAAATGCCATACGTTTCCTTAATAATTCATGTTGCAACAGAAAAGACTCAAGTTAAAGCATGTATTTCTGCTTTACAAACAGCTCCTTGCACGTGTGCTGACTTTGCAGCTGCTTCCTGCAGTCTTTGACTTCTGTAATTAGAACAACTGGCCAGCCCAGCTAATGATATGAAACTGACTGGTCTAGAATGTCATTTATCTCAAGGGTTTAATTTGCTGAGTACAGGGCAGCACAATACAAGGTTTGCATGTGTGATGGATGTAACTTGGTTTTTTTTTGCTCTTGTGTTGCTAAGTTACAGTAAACTGTTATCGCAGTAAATTGTCTGCATTTAAATGGACTAAGATTCCACGTGAAAGGAGCCACCCAGATGAAAACTGATAATGTACTGGTGTCTCAGAAGAAAGGAAAATAACACAGAAAACCCCAACTTGTGAAGAGGATAATTTTGTATTCTAGACATTGGCCAGACAGGCTCAAAAAATAGCTGCTCAGACCCCAGAGACTATGACATGTGCTTCACTAGCAAGTGACTAAGAACTGGTATACAATAAATAGGTACTAATTTAAAAATAAGTTGCATGAATATTATCAACTGTTAAAAGAATCACAACGATCTGTTGTCTGAATTGTACTTTAGAACTACTTTCCCTGGAAATAATCTGATAGCCTTGCAGTCAGGCACCATATCTAAATGCTAAGAAAAAGAAGTAAATTTTTAAAAAAATTATTAAAGTCTCTGCACTTGTCCGAATAACTAGAAATAATCTTAAAGCGTAGTGTTGGTAAATGCTTTCCACTCTTACAACTCAAAAATTGTACCATATTCTGATGAAAAATGATGTAGAATCTATGCTGACACATCAAGATGTTGTCCTACCTCTTCCTGAAGCTCTGTATTAAATTCCTGAAAATTCTCTGAAAGAAGAACCTTTTTTCCCCAATCTATTTTAAAGAGTGTGTGGAGGGGGCAGTAGCTACAGGGAGTGTTTATTGGTGGCATGTTTGAGTTCATTCCAAAAATATTCATGCTGGGTCAACAGACTGTGGGTCTTGGTGGCCACTAGGAAGCGGAGTGGTATTTTTTTGTTAATTGCTGATGCCTGTTTGGTCACCTCCATGGGTGTGATAAATGTGGGACCTGTCATCTTCCTTGAGCAGAGAGTCCTTTTCATGGCATTAACGTCAGGGCAGTTTTTTGTGGGTTTAAAAGTCAACTCTTAATAAACCTATTGCCAGTACATAGAAGGTCCAGACAAATAGAACATGTAGGATATTGCAGTAAAATACCATAATAATGTATAAGAACACGGATAAATTCAGTCACAATTGTGATACTTTCCACACTACAGAAAACCTGTAAACCAAACCAAATGTATTCCACTGCAGTTACACCATTAAAGATCCAAAGGTAAGATTGTGGGATTCTGCAATGTGCACTAGCTGGTCTGATATTCTGTTTACAGATCTAAAAAAGCACGATGCTGGGTTAATTTTAAAGGTGTCACCCTCCAACGAAAGCCAGTTGCTAAAAAGCATCAGATTGACAGAAATGAAGCTGTAGACGTTCAGTGAAAGATTTCCATTAAAATCACAACTAAAAACTGTCAATCAGCCCCAGCAGAAACCTGCTTAGATAACTCTGCTAGAAATACTGTACCTCCTCTGAAAATGGAAGAAGAATATTTTGCCAGGATTTCAGAATGGGGAGAAGCAGCTTCTCCCTTTACTTTAAATTGCCGTGCCAGAGACATTTACTGTCCCTGCAAAAACCCTCCTGCAACGCTGGATTTTTGATTCACAGCAGAAAAAGCAGAGAGGAATGCAGGCAGAATATGTGGTGCAGCACTGCCTGCGCTTCAGCAGACTTGTTCTGGTGCTTTCAGTGAGCACTACTTTTGAAAAGCCTGAAAATAGATCGTATCTGTATGAGAACCTCTCCGAGAGAGGGGGAATGACAGGGAAGCGTTTCTGTGGACTGTGGAATTTCAACTCATTAAAGTGATGAAACAACTGCTGTGGGAATGAATCCACACGGAGTCCATGACAGACGCCTGGTACACTCCATTCCCAGCAGCACGACACAAAAGGCTCATCATTTAGCAATATTGAGAAGCTTCTTGTATCCACGGGAGCAGGTGGTGGTGCAGCCGCAAAAGTTGCATTAAGGGGAGGAAATGCAGTCACTAGGTTATATTTTGACCTGCCGTCTCTCCCCCCGGGGGTAGCTGGCTGGCACACACAGGGTTAACACCAGAAAGACACACTGATGGCATGTAATGCCAGGTGTTCAGACACCCACCGAATTAGTGCCACTGCCAGCTTTTACACACAGCTTGGCACCCCCGAAGCGTTTGGTGGCTGCAGGGTAAAAAAGACACTTAAATCTCTTACCTTGGTCTAGTCCAGTGTAGCTTTTTGGTTGTTCTCCGTCCACTATCGGAAAAAGAGAAATTAATGCCAGATTCCAGTGAGTCATCCTAAATGACAGAGTAGGCTCACTCCTCGCACCGGCTGCTGGCTGCCTCCGCCGTGTGACAGCTGCCGGCTGGCTGGGGAACAAGCGTGTCCCATTCTGCAGCCTGCGGCAGGGGGAGAGGGGAAGGCAGCGCCGGGGAGAGGAGCTGGGAGACAGAGCCGGAGAGAAGGACCAGAGGAGAGAGAGGCGAGAGGCAGAGGCAGGAATATACCATGTGGCTGCGTGCTCCCCTTCCCCGCCTGGTGCTCAGCCTCGCAACGCGCTGCCGAAAAGTTACTTTTTAATATGTGATGCACTCTCCGATTTTAGAGCCTCCCCGCTTCTGTCTTCTCTTTAGTCTGTGCTCCGGGGAACTTCTCGGCATTTCGGCAGTTCCATTATCATCTCTCTCCTTTGGAGGCTGCTGTGGATGCTCTACGCAGAGTATGTTCAGTAAAGGAAGTCTCCCTGTGGCTGTGTGAAAAGCAGCACTTGGATCCTTGCAGCAATTTTATAGGCTGTTTATCTGGGAGTGGGAAACCAAGGGCAAGGGCGGTAATTCTGGCATCAGAGGAGAAAAAAAAAAAAAAAAGGAAAAGTGTTGAGAGCCACAAAATTGTACACAAGATAAGTCGGGGAGAGAAACATTTGTTGGTTACTCCTGACAGAACAAGGTTGGGATAATTTCTGAGTCTCTGGTTTATCATCTCAGGACGTGTCTCTGCAGACCAGAAATTGGTGCTAGAAACAGAACCCCTCCTGGGGATTCCCAGAATAATTTTCAAGAGGAAAAAGGAAGCTGTTGGAGTGGGTAACATTGCACTAAATGGCAAAGATTTCTCTGGTCAAACACTCCTAATTTCTAATCACCTTAAGCTAATTTCTAATCTCCAAAGTATAGTTTAATCATTTCATTACACTCACACTCCTTGTATGCATAAGTTTCTTTACACAAATATTTTCTTAGGAAACTAATACAGGACAGCTTTAGAGAAGTTGGTAAGGGCTGTAAAATTGTGTCACTAGGAAAGTGGAAGAAATGTTTAGGTTCTCCCTCTTTGCTAGCTAGTTTGCTAAATCTGGAAGGCTTTCGTGGGCTTTTGAACGGCCTTTATTAAATTATTTGTCGTACTACCTCTGTGTCAAGCTATGCTCAGATGCTCTGAATATTTATCAAGTTTGTATGTGTCTAAAAGAAGTGGTGGTATTTCATAGTTTATATTTCTGCAATATGACTGTGTGTAGATGATATTAATCATGACTAATTGGCACAAAATTCCCAAAGAAAACTGGGAAAAGAATTACAGCAAAAGGTGGAAGAGCTAAGATGGGTATGTATTCTTGCTTAGAAGACTGAATGTAGGATAGTTTCACAACCCCTCCAAAAGATTGCACCAGTTAAATATCCATTAGGTGTTCTTCCTGTGTTTCCCTCTGCAGAGTACAAAATGATTGGGCTTTTTTATTCTTCTCTTATTGGATAAGGATGGTCCTGTGAGAATGAGATATGAGTTCTTCAGATCTTTTTCTAACATTTGATTTAATTATATATATGATTCTGACTGTGCTGAAGGTACTAGGGATTTACTGGACTCTAATTCATAATGAAGCAGAACAGCAGCCCATATCTAAGAGCTTAGGAAATGTTTCCTTAGGCTGATTGTAGGAAAAATCATACTTTGGGGTTCTTTTCCCCCTGAAAATTTTAACCAACATGGCAACCTTTTTTAAACCCTATTAATTTCCACATCTAACACTGCATGGTGGCATGAATAGTAAATACCTGTGAGCCATGTGCTGCTGTAGAGTATAAGGAGATTTCTCCTTCAGCCTGTGAATGAACATGAAGTATATCCACAAGAGTGTTTAATCTCAGCTCTCTGCAGACTTAAATTCATCAGGAGAAATAATCTTTGGTACCCCTGGGCGGTGTCCATGGAGAAGTGCATCATTATGGATAATCAGCTGTGTTTAAGATATCTATCCAGGGTTCATTCAGGTGTCTTAGAAGTCAACCAGAATTGTAAGCGAATTCAAGGTGTAACAGACCTTGAGTGGAAAATGGTTGGGTAGGAGAAGAAAAAGATTTTGTGCCATGGAGGGCACCTGCTGTAACAAAGACTGTGCTTCACACTCTCTGTGTGGTACTGGAATTGTCCCTTAAGATCCTGCACCACTGGGAGTATTCAGTGGAGAGAGGCGATGCAGGGACAGATATCAATGACTGAGAATATAACCAAATTCTTAAACACATTTCTCTGAGGTGACAGATGGCAGTAGCTGAAGCTGGGTGTCCTCCATGGCAGGATAGGAGTGACTAGAGCAACTAAAGTGACTGTGACTGACATTCAGAGAACCACAGACTTGGGAGCTCTTTCTTTAGCACAGTTCTTTCTGCCTTTCACGTTGATAGAAATGTACCTAAATCACCAACTCATGTTCATATCAGTAAGACATTAACATAAAAGTGAACTTGAAAACATTTTAAAAATAGGAAGGACTCCCTTGAAATCCTTCTTTCTGTAGCCTTGTCCTTTAAATTTCTGGAGGCATACTTTATTAGGTCTTTGCAAATTCCACTCTCCATTGAAATTTGACCCAATGCAAGAGGTTAGGGAAGAATAGACCCAGTTTGGCTGGGAGGGTTGCTGCTATTTTTTGTCAATGACTGTTTTTGTCAGAGTAAATATGGAGTAAATTCCAATTCCAATTACACTTGTACAGCTACATATTACAAAAGCTGAATGAGTAAAACTCTCTCAGATGTCTATTTATTTGTTTACCCATGGTTGGTGTTTTTTTGTAGAAGCTCTAGCTGATGACAGGAACTTTATTTTCTGGAGAGGTTGATTGACAACCTTCTTCGGACCTGATAGTGAGGATTTGCATACGCCAGAGTAGTCCTCAGGTTATTTATTGCCAAAATAATTGGGAGTCTTTGCTGCAGAGATAATGAGCAGGTCAAGATTCGAACTGTAAGTCAGAAGCTGGCAGTGTTGCATACAAAAACTCGTAGTACAACTGCATTTGTCTATAGCTGCCATAAAGCCCAGGCGGCCTGAGGAAGCTGCGACTTCTGCACCATCACAGTGTTCAAAACCATCTCAGACAAACACGAGAACATAAGAGGGCATCCAGAAGAAAAAAGAATGTATTTTTACTTGGAATATGGCTGACGTGATTGTCTTTTTTTTTCCCCACGTGCTAAAGTCACTGAATGTACAAATAGAATGAGCTCGGAGCAGGTCCTTTTTGCTTGACTTATCGTTGAATGCAACAAAATGGACTTGATGATATCAAAGGTCTTTTCCAACCTAAATAATTGTGTGATTCTGTGAAAATCACTTCATTGCAGGATCATACTTTGGTTAATTTTATCTGTTGAGTAGCTAGGCACTTCCTAAAAAATGACCGAAGTCTCTGGAAAGCAGTGATTTTCCTGAGTTCTTCTGAAGCAATGTAACCCATGTACTTATTTCTTACCCTTCCATATCCAAGTAATTACTCCTTCTGAATTTTATCCCTTCACACCTCTTTGTCTTTCATTGCAAATAAAGAGAGAACAAAGCATTTTTTCATTATTATTTTGCCTTTTTCTTCCACAGACGTATGCTTTTGTGCATAGTCACTGTTAAGACTCCACACTTAACTTAAAATTTTGCACTTCAATTTAGGTGCTGAAAATTTTGTTATTTTAAACTCCACTAACAAATTCCAAGCATTAGACCTGCTGTATCCTCTCTCTCAAGCATTATTTTGAGGTTAAAGTAATGGAATTTGAGTTCTGGAAAGTAAAATAGAGAGAAAATTTAACCTTGACTGTTAAGGGCAAACCCACTCCAAGTGGTGATCTGCTATGTACAGAAATCATTGACTTAAAAAGTACAATTCCAGAATGCAAAACCGCTACGAAAGTTGTATCTTTCTTCAGTTTGCAGCCCAAAATATTGCATTTGATGTTAGAAATATATTTATATTAGGAATCTGAACTTATTGGAATACCAGTGGGTTTTTTTGAATGGCAGTTATTATGCCCATATGTCTATAAATATGAAAAATGATGTTTCCAAAACCAATTAAATAAGTGGTATGAATGATTATTTTGGCTGGAAGGGTGGCTGCACACAGCTGTCATTAGCTGTGTGTAGATATTTGTGTTTCTGTTTACTTTTTAAATGTGAGGAACCTCATGGAGGCAGAACACAAGACCATGTTAAAAAAGAAAGGACTTTTTTGTCTGTAGGTAAATAAGCAGTAATATTAATTGGGGAGAATGTTTCGTGATTGCTGAAGCTGGTGGAAAAGCTGAAAATTGTAATTTTTTTTCCAATTCCATTTTGTGAAAAGATGAAGAATTTTTAAAATCAACATTTAGAAAACAGACACTGAATTGGATTGATTTCATTCCTATACCACAATGCAGCTCAGCTTCTGGTTTTTTGGGTTTTGCCTGTACTCTCTGAATGCTCCAAGGGTATGGATTTCTGAGTTGCTGTCATTATCCTATTGCAGTAGTTTAATATTTTTGTTATTAGGAAGTTTGGGGTTGCTTTCTTTCCCTGATGTCTAATGCAATGCCTCATCAAAAGAGTCCTGACAAAATACATTGATCATCTCTGTTTGTCCTCATCGTGGAGAAGGGGAACTGATTAATTCTTTTCTGTTCCTGCAGCAGCTTTTTAAGTAATTGTTGTGTCTGCCCACATCTCAGTTTATGAGGTGGGCAACCCATCTCCGAAAACATTTGGCTCTCACTCTGCTCTCATGTGAGAGGATACTTTAGAAAACAGAGAGATGCTCCTTCCTACAGAGTATTCAAGTGAACTTAATTCCCCTGCGCTGTACCAGTGACTCAACATCCCTGAGCATCAAGGAGATGATCTCAGGTTTCTGAAGCAATGGCTTCGACATATGATGTGCATTACCTGATTTTACAAGGATTCTGAGCCCTTGAAAACAGATTTTATAAAATGTTTTTAATACTGTGGCTTTAATACAGTTGCAGTTTCCATTGTGAAACAGTATTTTGGTGTCTGAAGAATTCCTGAGCAAAAGGATCTCTTTGGTTCAGTAGTTTTTAAGGACTTGGGCCTTAATTTAATTTTTCCTTTCTCTATTAAATTGGGGGAAAAAATATTTTGGACATTGATGCTTTTAGAAGACTTTTGTGGTTTAATTAATATGTGGTTATAAAACCAAAAGTTTTGGCTTTTACCTGGAATTGAGAAAGATGCAAATCTCTAAGGCTGAAAATTCTTTAACAAAATATTTTTTACACTGAAAAATTCACAGTCCATTCAAATGCTGGGCTAGCACTTCTTTCCTCCTCCTTTCTCACCAGAAATGTGTCCATTTGTGAAATAGTTGAAATAGTTCATCCAGGTGAATGAAAATTTGCCTCAGCTGAATGATGGATTCAGATGCAGCCAGTATTTGGAGTTAAGACTCTTCCTGGAAACCAAATTTAAATTTATGCATTAAATTGAATGACGAAGGGTCCGTCCTTGACTCAGAGGAGTTGGGAAGTGTGCCATGATAATTGTTATTCCAGAATACTAAAAGGTTTTCATTTCAGATTGTCATGGAACAGAAATAAATTTTACGTTTAAAATAACCCCAAAAGCCCAAGGAGTCTGCTGTCAGGGGAACAGATAGTTCAATAAGGTGTCTTTATGTGGGTTCAGGGATAAATTGGATGCCTTTTCTCAGCAGTGCACTTCGGCTTTACTCTTATCAGAGGCTGGCATGAGTGATCGTCT
This sequence comes from Falcunculus frontatus, assembly GCA_013398115.1. Classification (NCBI taxonomy): domain Eukaryota; kingdom Metazoa; phylum Chordata; class Aves; order Passeriformes; genus Falcunculus; species Falcunculus frontatus. Next base: position 48,673 of record VZRV01008517.1, on the reverse strand, counting down.
GCTGTTTATTCAAAAGCATTAGAAGTGCCCCATGGCAAGTGCACTCCTACTGAAGAATACTCTGACTGATATTTGAGTAGTGCTGACTGTTCCAGAAACTTGGGGTAGCTCAAACTGGGTGCCCAAAATGAGAAATGTACCTCTGATTTCCTTTTTATGTAACAGTGATGTACATGAGACCTATCTCTCAAAATCTTACTGCTCTCCCTAAAACACTGTGGAACACTCTCTCAATCCCAGACTAGCAATTTTCAGTTTGAATCATTTTCGATTGATACAGTGAGGGAAAAGATTCAGAAGGAATTAAAATTGCAGTGTTTTGTTTTCTTAATGAAATCAGTTAATTCCAGTCAGAGGAATATAATTATGTATCAGAATAAGTTGTTCAGAGCCCTGAAATTCAGAGTGGTTGGTGTCTGCTGTTAGCAAAACATTTACATACCTTTACCCCTGAAAGAGCAGTTGGTGATGTGCTGTTTGGTATCTCCCTGACGAGTAACTTTAGAAAAGGAGTAACTTTAGAAAACACAGCTTGCTTCACTGAGCCTGCTTTTGTTGCTGCCAGAATCGGTCCTTGGTGCCACACCAGTTTGCTTTTATAGGGGAAGGTATTAGCACGGAATTGCCAAGCACAGTGGCTATTTTGGGCTCCAGAGGTAATGAGAGGTTAAAAAGTGTGAAGTAGGGTTCCAGCTACCTGGTTGTGATAGCCCGTGCATCCCGGAAATTTAATTACATATTAATGGCTGCTTTCTGTGCTATTAATGTTGTGAAATGGCCTGGGAGGAAGATGGTCTCAATTAGCCCTTGCATTAACTTTTTGTCATTAACGTGTGTCAGTATTGATGCTTTTAATTGCGTGAGACTTGAGGAGAGCTCAAGTAATCACATAGGGATGCCTGATTTGACTGAAGTCTGGCCTCTCAGGTCACAGCAATACAGAACAATTGGGTTTGTGTTAAAAAAAAAAAAAAAAAAATCCAGAAATAGGGCAACCAGTGAAAAAAAATATTCTATTTTTACAACACTAGGAGTGGTTTAGAGCTTGCTGTTGTTTCTGAGTAAACGCATCATTGTAATGATAGAGAAACTTATCTGTGACTTTCTTTTAAAATCTTACTAAAGTTCACATTGGTTTTGTCTGTTCTTCATTTATTTTCTGTTGACTCATTCTCTTTCTCCCCCCTCCTCCATCCCTCCCAGTGGCTCGGCCTTTTAAAGATTTCCTGCCTTCCTACTGGATACATCAGGCATCATAGTGACAGCATAGCCTAGTCACCATGGCTTTGGGTGACTCGAGTGTTAGCCCTTTTAATGCAAGCAAAATTTAAGGGAAAATTTTTAGTGCCATATGATTCTGGTTTATCTGCTTAAAATCTTCTGATTTTTGAACAGGAAGCACATGACTGAGAAAGATCTGCTCGGAGTATGGGATATCTTAAAATCGGTCTCATGTGCTCATTAAAGGAGTGATTTTTTTGCAAGCTTACTGAATAGATGTACTGAAGTCTCAGTGATACAAGGTTTTTTGGTTTTAGAGTAAAATATTATTTTGGAATATTTCACCCTTTTAAATTATAGATTTACTCATAAGTCCATCTGCTTTCCCCTGAAGATTACATACTATTGAAGCCAGACTATGTAGTCTCAGTTTCTTAATGTGTCCTTTGGTAAATAGAGACTATGATTTTTTTCTCTTCTCTGGTCATGCTAGAGACCTGTAGAGCAGGTTAGTTAATGTTTTTAGCAACCCTGGTTTATGCAGTTATAATTTCATATATTAGTTCCTTTGCAATCTGGGCCAGAGGTTATCCAGGCCTGTTACCCTCACGCTTCTTTTCTAAGTTTTGCTTCCACATCAATGTGGATGTTTCCATTCCAGTATGCAAATGCTTCAGTTTCTGTTTCACCAGTCTTGTGTGGAAAAAAAGCAAAGGATTTATTTCACTTTTCCTGGTCATCTTCCAAATGTGTGACTACTGATACTCGTTTCAGCATGATTTCCAGACTTTTACTAGCTTGACTTTCAACAATTATTATCTTTCCTGTAGCTATTTGAAAAATACATAGTATTTGTATCTACTTTTTTGACATCCAAAGTATACCGTTGTTCCTTTTTTCCCGAACCAACTTGCTATTGCTCCACTTAATAATATTTTCCAGCCTAAGACTGCTCTTCTCCAAAGCCAGTCTAACAAAAAAGTAAAGGCATTTGTCAGTGTCAAAATCAATGAATATCTGGATTATCATGGTTAATTCTTTTCCCCTTCTCTTCCTCTCTCTTTTCTTCCCCATCTGGAAAATTTTTCTTCTAGAACACAAATCTTGGAGGTTTTTTGTGTCTCAAGTTACAATGCAGAGATATCTAGGTGCTTATATTCTGTACTGATGACATATAAAACTGTCTAAACTTTCCTCCAGAACCCCCTCTATATAACCATTCCTTAAAGGGCTATTATATAAGTGGACTCTGTTTTATCCATACTGTGGTTTTACAAGTAGAAATGATGTCTCATTCTTAATGTTTTTATAAATCAATTTTTATATAATTTTAATATAATTTTTCTGTATTGATATTTATGTCAAAATAATTTCATATTTTATTCATTGCAAATTCACCCATTTTTTTCTAAACTTGAATAAACTTGTACATAGGAGAAAGCTTCCTTGCACATGCTCTTAAAATATCTTTCAAGAGCAATCTCAATGGATTAATGGATTATCTAATTAGAATAGTTCACTTTCTTCTAGGTTTTATTTATATGGTGGTAAATCCTATCTGACACTAATAAACACGAAAAAAACTTCCTCAGAAAAGTTCACTTGCAAACCTAAACTGAGCTGTGTTAACTGAAAAGCTGTAAGGTTTATAGAAGGTTAATGTTTATGGAGTTAACCAAACTAAAACCTCTACTGAGTAATGCAAATGATGGGTCTGCTACAGCAGGTTTGTGTCAAAGTTATAATATTACCTTTTATAAGGGAAAGCTCTCATTTCCCTTTTTTTTTCCCCTTGCATATGAACATGCCTGAACACATACAAATCTAATTCCGGATCAGGAAAGTGTTCAGCCTAGAAAATCATGGATTTTTACAACACTAGGTGGTAAAGTTGAGAAAGAGTCTTATAATGGAGAATTTGGAGGAAAGCTTTTTTGTCTTTCTAATATTTTTTTCCTCTAAAATGCACTATAATAGCCAGTGACCCTATTAAAAATATGAATAACAGCAGAAATTGATAATAGTTTATGCAATTAACTCTAAACCAAGTGCAATGCATCTATTTTTACTGTGAGTTGTGAATTTTACTGTGAATCTTGTTGAAAGGTTTCATGCTTGACTGTTATATATTGGTCAGAAATGGTTTGTAGTATCAGGAATATAATTCTATATAATGACAGAAGAGGAGAGAGGTGTAAAGAGAGTGACAGTCGGATTAACGATGACACTTCTGAGTGTGCTGTTTCTTAGCCTTGCCCAATTATGACATTTGGATGTCATTTTTAATTTTCACAAATTTGAGCTAGAAGACATGGTAGTGTGTGTCTTTCCAACCTCATGAAGACCAGACCTGTACATCTGTTAGACAAACCATGGCTGTTTCTTTCAGTTACCTAATTGGATGTTGAGAGATATTTAAGTGCAACTGCATTACTGTCATGCATATTTGGGTGCTAGACAGAAGTATTTTCCCCTGACTGCTGTGTAAGTTTGTATCTATTTTTTTTCAATGTAGAAGCTGCAATCAATGTTTTAATAAGTACAGTAAAATTTTAAAGTTTAAAAATAAATTATCTAGATAATTTCCCTAAAAGGAGAAATCTGAAGGGTTTTCTCTGATTAAGTGTTAATTTTGATATTAGCAGAACTTGAAATCTGAGCATCTATGCTTAGGATGTTTTTGATATAACTTTAAAAATGCATCTTTTCATTGGTATTGATACAGCAGTTAAAACTGAACAAAGCAATTATTAACTTTTCTCAGGTGTGGCATCCAACAGTTCTGTCTTGTCCTTGTCCTTCATACACTGAGGTGATCACGCAAATGAAGATCAGAAAAATAAACTGTAAAAGTAAATGCTGATAACTTATACAAACCTAGGTGTCTTAGAAGTTTAACCCAAACATCTGTCTCCTATTACTGCAACAACATTGTGTTTTCCAAAATCGTTCAAGTAGTGGAAAAATAATCATAATGTTAATGTTATGGGGAGTTATTCTAATATCCAAGGCTTGCAGAGGAGGTGTGTATTTCCCATTTCCTCTTACTATTCTGGTCAGGAAGAAGCAAAAACTAAAACTGAGTAACTTTTGACTTCCATCCAGTTTTGGGAACCACTTGAGGAGTCCTTCTGTCTGGCCAGCCTGGAGCTCTTTCCAGACCATACAATGTTAGAATCATAGAATATTTTGGGTTGGAAGGGAGCTTAAAGTTATCATCTAGTTCCAGCCCCCAGCCATGGGCAGGGACACCTTCCACTAGGTCGGGTTACTCTCAGAGGCCCATCCAACCTGGTCTTGAACCCTTCCAGAACTGGGGCCTCATCAGTGCCTCATGACCATTTGAATAAAGAATTTCTTCCTTGTTTCTAATCTAAATCCCTCATCCTTTAGTTTTAAACCATCCCCCCTTGTCCTATCACCATCTGCCCATGTGAAAAGTCACTCTCTCTGTTTTCTGTATGCCACTCAGAAATACTGGAAGGCTGCAATGACATCTCCTTGGAGCCTTTTTTTCTCTATGCTGACCAACCCCAACTCTCTCAGCCTGTCTTCATAGGAGAGCTTCTCCAGCCTCTGATCATCTTTGTGGTCTCCTCCGGATTTGTTCCGACAGGTCCCTGTGCTGGATTTGTAATATTTTTAGTTTTGCACATAACTCAGGAATGATAGTTATTAATTTGACTGTTTTATGGCTGAAAAGATATTTCTATCCAAGATGATAAGATCAGTTGTCAGCAGGTCTTTTATTTGCGGGGAAAGGACAGCAGATGCTCAGGAGAACAGATGTATGGAAAGAGCTACACCCAGGAAACCACTTGAACCAAACCATCTTTTATTAGCCAGAGACGTGGCTGCTAAGAAGCCTTTATTAGCAGTATTTTTAATTTCGCCACCAAAAATATCAGTGTTTAGAGCTCTTGAATATGTCCCAGTTTGTAAGACTGGGTTGCAGCAACCCTGATGAATTTTGGCTCTGCTGCTCTCCAGGGACAGACAGACAGACAGCCCCAGCCACCAACCTGCTGTCCTGTTAGTGCTCACTCTGTGCCACAGGAATCAACATCCCGTGGGAACAGGACACGCAGTGCCTGTGACCAGTTCACTTTGTTAAGCAAATTTACTTAATAAAAGAAGTTTAATTAAACATCTTGCATGGTTAATCTCTTTCAGCGTAGGCTTTTGGAAAATTTATTGCTTTTCCTTTTCATTGCTTTTCTTTGACCGATACTTTGTTTCATTGAATTCCAGATTCAGTCCATCTGCATTAAAAATTATTTCACAGTTTCTGGTTGGAAAGTGTATATCAGGAGAGGCTTTGAAGTTAGAAAGTATAAATCAGGAGAGGTCCTTTGATTCAAGGCTTTCACAAAAAGCCCGGACAAACTGGGTTTGAGGTATTGGTTGGATTTTTTGGTTTTTTTGGTGGTTTTTTTTTGGTTGTTTTTGTTTTTGTTTTTTTTTTTTTTTGGTGGTTTTGTCTATTTGTTTTTGTTATTTTTAATCATTATTATTATTTCATTTCCCAGCTAGCTAGCATTTCTCCAGCATACAGTGAAAGTTTTGTTCTGATTACTTAATATTTGTTTTATAAATGAAACATGTCATTCATATTTATTTTACAGTATCAGCATTTGAGACTTCAGACATGGTCTTTCTAAAGAAAAGAAGGGAATACGGGCATATTTTCCTGTGCAATAAATATTGCTATTTTTCCAAATAAGACCTGCATGAATTTAAAAGATGTGAAACTTTAAAATACCTTCATATAAAGTTTATCAACTTTTGTCTCCATGTACCCCACTTTAGCATGTTAATTTGTTGAACCAACTCTTCCATGCTTCAAAACATCCAAGAAACTGATTAAACCTCAAATCTGTGTTCTGTTCCCTGACTTTGCAGTTATCTTTTCAATTATCTCAAATTTATCTTTTTGTTCACCTGGTTTTGTGCCATTTTTCAGTTAAATGTGACTTCATTTCTTCTGCAAATGATGTTTGATTAGAAGGAATAATTTGTTTCCTATGTGAGTATTTCCCAATTAACTGATTAGCAAGTTTGGCTGGGAGGTTTTTGTCATTTTTTTTCTGCTTCAATATTCTTTCCCTGTTTGAATCAGAGGTTTCAAGAATCCCCATCACATTACTGCTCTTTTGGTGTCTGCTTCTTTTTGAACACCTGAATGCTCATTTCATTTTTAATAATGTCAGCAAATAACAGCAGTTTTGGTTTGCTTATTTATCCATTTGATTTTGTTTCAAAATCTGTTTTAAGAATGAATGATTTTTCTGAAAGATCTTAAGGGTCAGCTACCATTTTTTTTGTTTCACAACAACGTATATCTTCCATCAGCAAAACAGCATAAAACATCCGAATATGGCTTTCTAAAAAGTGGCAAAAAGTTTTAAAGGAAATTTGCTTTTTTCACATAAGATGATAAAAAATATATAGAATATATATATAAACTGCATTAAATCTTCCTGTCATTTGGGAATTTGTTTTTCTTAACAATTTTTGCTTTGTGATGTATGAAAAATATTGAGGTAAGTGATCAATATCTAAACCCTTTCTTCAAACTGAAAGGGCAATTTATATGTGAGAAAATTGTATTTGGTGTTTAGGAGATTAAGCCTTCTACAGGCTCTAATGTTCATTTTTCCAGTCTTGCAATTGAATAAATGACTCTTATTAGCTATCACTATTAGATCAGTTTAAACATGAAAGGTGACAACCTGCTTTCATTAAAGTTGTTGGCAAAGCTTCCAGTGACCTCAACAGAAGCCGAACTTAGGTGGAGAAAAGGCATCTCAGAATTATGTACTGAGGAATAAAAACTTCACTTCTATTTCCACAAGAAAAAAAAAAAAAACCCTCAAAATTCAATAGATGAACTATTTTATTACAAAATTCTGCTTACCTCTCTTTTTAGTATGCCTGTCTCAGCTGGATGAAGTGTTTGAATCTTTACGTACTCATTAGTACTGAGCATGTAGGTCTTCACAAAAGGAAAGCTGAAACCCAACCAGATGATCTTGTGAAAAATCTTCCACAGTTCTGGAATACAGACTAGAAACTGCAATAAAACTGATAGATTTTTGGATTCTAATTTGAAAACATTTTTTGATTGATATTATGGAAGAAGATAGGAACACAGAACTTTAAAATTTCCACTTGCAAATCTGACTGTGAACCCTGGGCAACTTTCTTTACAGTCTGAGATGCATGTTTGAGTGTGTATAATTTCATAGATTAAACCCACAGGCTATCAGTTTCCCTGTGTCTAATAAACATGATCTATGCAGAATTGATTTTGCTTGGCCAGTTTCAAGATGAAAATGTACTTTTATCTATTTTTCTGAAGTGTTTATTAAGATTATTTCACATACTGCAGCAGGAGAGGTGAATGTTCAGTATTTTCATGAGAGAGATGAGCAGCAAGATGACAAAATCTTGCTTGAAGGACTTGGCCTTCACCAAATTAATCCTATCTCAATGCAAAAATGAGACTGGGGAAAAAAAAGATATGTGCAAGACAAAACACAAGCACAAAGTCTAAATTTTTTCATAAGCTCTGTGTAACACTGTCTTTCATCTTCCCTTCTCCACGTTATTCTGGAACGTGCGCTGCACTGCCAGCAAATGTTGGGGTGGAGGAAACTAAGAACCCTTTAGGGGTTTTTCCTTCTATTTTGTTTAGTACTTCTCTGAGTCCCTCTGTATTGCTACTTGCCCTGCAGCTGCACAGAGACCTAATGCAGCTGGAAAAGCCAAATGGTTGATTCTATACAACCCACCTGAGCATGGCCGGGTGCTCTGCTCTTCAGCTTCTCACCTGGGACATCAGAACCTCCACTGAAATTGATCTCATCATTCTTTTGCTTTTGTGCCTCCTCCTAACCAGATTGTTCCAACCAGCAGGAGACTCTACAATAATGGGGGATTTGAACAGTATTTCCCTATTATCACTTAAAGATGTATTGCAAAGGCTGTAAATGCTGTCTGACTTGCAACAAATTTTTCACGATACTTTCTGCCCTCACATTTACTCAGAAGCGTCAAACATTTTCTGTTCCCATTGTAAATGGCTGAAATACAGACTTTGTCAAGCTTGCTGAGACATTTGCTCTGTCTTGATTTGGAACCCTTTGCTTAATCTGTTTTTTAAGAATTTGTTTGGGCCACATTAGCATTTGAGTTACCTAAATAATAATTTTCATTGTGTGTCCATGTGGAGAGAGGGAGTGTTTGCGCATTTTTTTTTTCAATATCTATGGTTATTGATCTATGTAAATCTGAAAGAGGGGTAGAGAAACAAGTTTAGTGAGGTAGGACACCTTTTTTTGGACATCTCTCTGCTGATAGAGACTGGAGCAAAAAGGATAATTCTAGACAATTTTTAGTGATGTATAAAAATCTGTACCACAGAACAAAATACCTGCACTAAAATCTTTTGTGATAATATATCACACATAACATTTTCCTTCAGGGGAAAGGAAAATCCCTCTGTTTATTCAATCTATTTACCACTGTTTAAATGATTACACAGTATATAGTAGCAGTAGCAATTTCACCCAAGCAGGGATGAGTTAAAATAATTATTATAATGGAATTTTCACATTTCTCGACTCTCGAATATTTAGTTTCTCAATTAACAGGGTTTTTATTAGGGGAGCTACAAATAGATACAATGACCTAGGAGGGCATTAGGATTTCTGTTTATCTATGAATTCATCATGCTTCCCTGTCTACTAAGAGAGGCTGCTAGCAAAAATCAGTAGTTCACTATCAGCTAGTTAATCAGAAATAATGCAGGTAGATACAGAATATGTGTATTCGAGTCCCATACATACGTTTTAATAAAAATAGATTTAGACTGACTTTTAAGCCCCATACTTTTTAATTGGTATGGCATCAATTTAATACCATAACAAAATTGTTATACCACAGAAAACTTATATGTAATATTTTTATCAGTAAGTGCCATATCTGGGGTGTCACTTAAGCTGACCATTGGTCTTTGGTTTGATATTTAAAAAGCTGAAAAAACCAGTCTCATCATAACTGCAGAGGTTCCTAAAACATGACAGCAAATTTTTCTCTTTCCTCTTACAGCTTGCGTCATTGGTAGGGTTAAAAAGAGAAGTGGTTGTCTAGCAACACTGACATCTTTATTTCTTGTTTTGATAGTGCTAATCTATCAGCATCTGCAGCTAATGGGAACACATAATTTAGAATTTTTTCTTACAGCTCCATATGTGAAGCAAAATGCAATTTTAGTGGTAGGCACAAAACTGAATTTGACCTTTGTTTTAAAGAGATTGTGTTGTCATTTTAATATCACTTAGTAATGCACAGTAATTAATAATTAGAACATGTACAGTAATTTTTAAAAGGTAATGAATAAAAATTGTATTCTTCAGAAATAATTCCTGACTGTAATTGACATAATAATAATAATTCATAAATTAGAGTAGGTATTATCCTTTGGATTAATTTTTGTATCGTTAGAAAAAGTAAGGTGTTTTCAGCTTTTTTTTCCTCAGATGATTTTTATCAAGTGACAAATAGATTTATAGGAGGATATTTTCTGCTGAATTAATATTCTTGTCGTTACTTAGCCTCAGTAGACTGATTTGTCTGATGGCCAAATTTCTTTAAAGCACAGGCACAGTAGGATGAAAGCATAAGAGAGGAGATGATTGAACTTGGAAATGGGTAATTTCGAGGTATTCAACTTAAACAAAAGACAAATTCTTAAATGTGGAAAGAGTTCAGATGCTAAAGAAAAGAAAGAAGTGGTGCATCAAAGGAGAGCTAAGATACAGCTAAAATCTAGGAAGAAACAACAAGAGGTAGAGAAGGTCTGGAAATAGTAATGTAGTTCTGAATTGGATTCAGATGTGAATTCAGGTGTGGACATTGTAATTAATGTGGCTTGTGTGACTAAGGAAGTGAGAGCTTCTTGGTGTTATGCTTGAAAAGGCAGGAAATCAGTCAAATGCTATTAGTTAAACTGCTCAAAAATAGGCTAGATAGAGTGGTTCTGTTCAGTGATTGGTACTTTTGTAATTGTACAGTAAAGCACTAACTCCTGGAATAAAGGAGTGGGTTTTTTTCAGAGGTGATGGAGTGATAGTTAATGTATTTCATTTTGAAGTATAGAATTTTGAAAACAAACAAAATGTAAAAGCTGGGATCCCAGGTTTGATTAAAAGTTCTCCTTGTGCAGCATCCTGCTTGTGACAGCAGCCTGTGAAGGTAGGAAACACTACCCATGTGTAAAAACCTGTCTTTGAGATATTTTTCTTGCTTCTGGGAAGTAATTTTGGGACATCTTGAATCAGAAGCTGCACATGAATAATTTTTTATGGGTATTGATGGATATATTTTCCATTAGTTATTGCCCTTCCATATTGGTTCAATGTGTATTTTGGGTCTTGGTGCTATCTGAATAAGGAGCTTCAAAATGTTCTTGTTTTGTACATTCTTTAGCTTGTTTTAGCCAGCTGCCTCACAATAACACTGATTTGCCTATGTGTCTTGTACGATAAGAAATAGTAAATATTAATTTCTCACTTGCTTTCTTGGTATTATTCATAATTTTATAGCTTCCTGTGACAGGTCCCAGTCATTAATTCCTTGAAAAATGCCCTTCTTGGGAGGCAAGCACAGAGCCATGAACCAGGGGTAGCTGTCTGCCTCACCCCAGCAGGTCGGGCATGGTACAGACATCCATTTACAGCAGGTCCAGAGAACAGATGGCCAAGGAATATGTCTGTGGGGAGCCTTTAAAAAATGGAAATGACAATCTGGGACATTATTTATCCCATATATGGTGAGCGAGATAATCAGAAGTACTTTATACCTCATTAGAGGACTTGTTATTTGCAATTGTTAACATCATGAGAATTCTTGGAGTAGTGCAAGGCTTTTATAATTCTTATGTGAAAAAGAAATCTCTTCTTCTAAAGACAGCATCATCAATCATTGATTTTCTCAGATACTGAATTTAAGTTTCCCAGAAATTTTTGTAAATCTTGAGCAAGTATTATCAGCCCTGGACAGATTATTCAATAAACCAAGACATATGTGTAAATGCAGGGGATTCTCAGCTGAAGCTTAGAAAGTTAATGTCATCTACATTACACCTTGAGAACGTACATTTGAATTATCACAGAAAAGTACTAAGTGTGAGAATGATGGAAAATTTGAAATATTGGAATGTAATATCAGAAACATTCAAGTCCAGCAGCCTTGTTACATTTAATTACATGTCTGCTAAAGGTTTCTTGGCATGCTTAACTTTCCTAGTTTCTCCATCAGTTGGTTGAAGGTTTTAATAGAGGAGATAGAAGTATGAAGTTGTGCCGTATTTTCTCTGCCTACTGGGGCCAATATCTTGTGTGCACAACACTGAGTAATCTGCTCTAGGTCATCCTGTCACAGGGGTTTCATGTGACACTGGGCACAGCTGCCATCTCTCATCTACAGGTGCACTAATCAGACACTCTGGTCTGATGGGTCATCTTTTGGTGACAGGAAAACGTTTGTGTCCTACTTGCCTTCGGTTGTGGAGAGATTTATCCCATCTGGACAGGGCTGAAGTGCCCTTACAGAAGTTTGCTCTGCAGTTTCAACAGAACAGAATTTGAGCAGGAAGGGTCTAAGCCTCCATCCCATCCCAGACCAGAGAGATGGTGTCAAGCTTTGGGAATTTGGGAGCAAAGGAGTTCAGGGAGGGTAAAATAACTCAGGACAGGGCTGAATATGTTAGATGATGCTTGAGGAATGAGGTGGGAACAAAAATGGTGGGAGTTCAAGGAATGAGGGAATCCTTTGCCTCACTGAGTAACAGCCATGGGCTCAGTATTTAAAACTTAAACCAGAACCCAATCCTGCATGCCAGCATACTGCAGGCATGGGAGTGTGTAATTCATCTTCTCCTTTCACTGTTAATACCCTTTCAGACTGTTATGTCTTCCCATCCTCTCTCCATTTTCAGCTACCCAGATTGATAAATATTTAATTATATAAATTTTCCATCATAAATCATTTCTTCTATGCTCTAATCTGTTCTGCTGGTCTTTTCTTAACACACTGCAATTTGTCAGTCTTACAGCTAACATTCTGTCCTGCACTGAATTAATTCATTGTAGTGACTTTATGCCAAAAAGTGGCCAAAGGTCAGGCAATTATCATTTCTACAATGCATTGTCTTAATGGATTTTAGTCTGCAACTGCACTAAGCCTGTGTTGTTTTTAGGTATTTCTGCAATGTGGGAGTTTCTGTCACCCACACTTCTCTTTGTTGTATTTTCTAGATTTCTTCCACTTAGTGGATAGCCAGCCACACGTTGATTTCTATGTCCCTAGGTGTTTTTTATGTGCATTTTTCTAAATTGAAGCTCATGCTGTCATTTTCTGCCCACTAGTGCCTCTGGCTCTGTCACTAACATTTCTCAGCTCTGACTGATATTCACAACTCTTTCTGATTTAGTATTGTCTGTAAATTGCACCAGAGCATTATAAAGATATTTTTAAAAAGGCAGAGCCCATTTAAAAATTCTAGAAGGCATTTTTCCCCAAACTTACTGTTCTCATCAACCACCTTGTCTGTTGTCCCCAGAGGATATCGTACATTGTGATATCAGAAATCAAATCTCATGCTTAAAAAGGATAATAGCCTTCATTTTCAGATTGGTATCTTTTTTTTTCTTTTTAATAGTATTCTTCCTTGGTCTCTAAAGTATAAAGTTGAATAAATATGTGGTGTACATAGGAAAACCTGGTAAGAGATTTGTCTCATTAGAAGGCTAAGGCTAGAAGTCACAGCTTATTTAAAGAGGTGACCTTATTTAAAAGGAAATGGGGAAATTCTTCAAGAGGAAGAGAAAAGATGAAGCTTCCTAAGTTCTTCATGCTCAAAAAACTGTAACATGTTGTCCTTAGACATGTTTTGGAGAACTGCACTACTCCTCAGTGCTATTCCTGTACAGTTCTAGTAATTTGGCTAGATTTCTCTGGCTGTCCTGCCAGGTGTCATGGGAAAATAAAACAGAAAATGAGAGATTGTGAGACTTCTCAGCTTGGTGCTTTGAGTGAGAGTACAGCACATGGTGGGTGAAAGTCAGCTGACTTGATCAGGAGTTATGTTCACAAATCTGGCAGGGTGGCTGTGTCTGCTGTGGTGATCTGTAATTTACTGCAGAGATACTATTTGAATGTATTAGGTGCCCCTGCTGATCAGACCCTCTAGCTGTGACAAATAGAAGCTGGTTACTGGCTCTTTGGATGGGGCACTGAATGCTGCTATCTGGACAGGATTATGGTATTCATGCCTAGGAATAATAGCAAGGCACAAAAGGAGCAGTGGGCAGCCCTGCCATCCGCCTTGAAATTTCTCTACCTGTCTCTAGAGAGACTTTCAGTTCCCTGAGGGCAGCTGCACACACTTTTGTTAGGAAGGTGACAGATGCCAAAGAGCACCTGGCACTGAGATATTCTCCGAGTGTCTCACCTTTCTGCCAATTTGCCACGTGGCTCAAATGATAACTGTGAAAGCCGAGAGAGAAACCCCAGGCCTGCAAAGTGGCTGCTCTAGCATGGACACATGGTAACACAGTGAGGAAGTTGGCATGATCAAATGAATTACCACAGCCCCCTGCAAGGTATCTGAGATTGTGGAAGAGATCCAGATTTAGGGACAGAGGCAGCTGTGAACAAAAGCTTCCAATTTTCAGTGCGTCATTAAAGACACTAAATGAGTCCAACAGTGAAAGGATCAGTTTCAGAGGAAATTTCCTTATAACAGCTAAAGGCAGCCTAGGTCTTCTTATTCCTGCTTACAGATAGATATGCTTTGCCACCAGCCTGAGAGAAAGGCATGTGGATTCACAAAATCTCAGTATCTTTCAGTGTGCAGTAAGTGTCATAAAAAACTACAAACGTATTATCCACTAGTGTAAGAATTTATAAATTAAGAAACTGATGTTCCAATGTGGCATTTGTATCCTACAGTAAATTGAAATAAGAATGGGTAGAGTAGGATCTCGAAAAAAATCATGTTCATGGGACTTTGGGATCCCCTTTTGTAGAACACAATCTAGGTCTTTATTTCCTTAATATTTTTAATCTCTTAGGGTTCTGCTGCCTTCTGTTCTTTTGCAAGGTCGTATCTAACAAAGAGCAAGCACAGAGCCAATGGAACAGCTTGTGCACTTATTGCTGCTGAGGCACTTTAATTCTTGGACTTGCCCCCTTTCCTGGGGCAGCCTTTTAAAAGACAGGTCTCCCACCAGGTGCACAAAATACTTTTCCAAGGAAATGCAAGCTAATTGCTTTCATTCTGCTTCTGAACCTCAGGGCCAGGGAAAAGAATGGTCTACAAGAGCAATAACATGAGATACTGAAGTTCTGTTGGCAGTTTGCTTTGATATGTGCAAGAATTCAGAGCGAGGTTAATAAAAGTAGAAGTATTCATGAAGTCTAATATCTTTAGTTTTAGTTTAAATATGGTTTAAGTTTATTCCACTAAGGTAGCTAAATAAGGAAGCAGATGCATGAAAACGTTCCTGCAGTGGGAAATCAGTCTACTATGGTTTAAAATACAGTGGAACTGCTTTTCATAAATGTGCTTCTGGCTCTTAATGAAATGTTTGCTGTAAATGGAAGATAAGGAATGTTCTCATCAGTCTCAGCTTGTTGACTTGTTGGAGTTTCTTCACTGCTACACATTTTTGTGTCGGCTTTTTGTCAAAATAGGATGATGCCTTTGTTAGACCACTCATGGACTGATTTGAAAAAGAATTGTTGTAGCCTTAAACAGTCTCAGGACCAAGAGGACTTATTGTATTTGGAATGTTGGAAGTGGTGTGGATTTTTATAGGATTATTTGTTGGTTATTGTTAAACATCCTTAGAGTGTATCCATTAAGAATGAAGCTCCAATGGCCAGCCTGAAAGAAGTAACACATATAATATGAAATTCTCTATTCATATTTTGGAATAAAAATAGAGAGTGAAAAGTTTTACTAAAACATATGATTTAACAAGATTAGCTCAGACTCCTTCTAGAATTTGCCATGTTTTCGGTCTTACAGGTAACAAGAGATACTTCTGAATAGTTTTAAAAAGCTACACTTCACTCTCTAAATTTTTTGGTACTCTAAGCCTCTGGAGCCTTTTCTTGGAGAAGGAATCTGATCTTTGGTTGGAATTAAAGAAACCAGTTTGTACTGTAAAGCAGTTACTGGCTTTTAACTTGGATGTCCAATTAAATGTAATGTCACTACTCAGAGAAAGGAGACTACCTATTAAGAGATATTAATTGATTGACATGAACCAGTTCTGCTTCCCTCCCATTCTGCTGAAGGAGTTCTGTCTGTTGATATTTAGGCAGGAGAGCTAGCAAGAAAGAAAGACTACTCTGTAGAAGACTATTCACTAAGTAAGTTTCCAGTGCTCTGGAGCTGGCAGAAATGTCAGACTAGCCAGTCACCCTCTTTCTGGGTCTTTTTTTTTCATCACTTTCAGTGTTACCTTAGTTTGTTCACACAGCCCATGCAAAAAATCAAGACATAAAAACTAAACAGCCCTTGCCTCGTGCCCAGTAGTTTTGAGATATTTTTGCCATTTCATAAGCTTTCATAGCACAGTTCTGAGAGTCACCTGAGTTCTGCAGAGATTTACATAAGATGTAGAAAGGTATAACGGGGAAAAAACTTATCGTTCCTTTCCTTCTCCCTCCCCCCATTTTCTTTTGTTCTGTGAGCAGTTTCCCCCAAATCTCACCCTTTTAAAGAAGCTAATTACTGCTCTTCACTGGCATGCATTAGCATTATGCTGTTGTCAGTCTGTCAGGTGCACTTAGTCAGGGTTTAATAGGCTTGCAGAGAGCTACAATTAAACTCTGGAATTAACATTTAAAGAGTGTTTACATGACTTCCTCTTCCCTTCCTCCCCCGCAGCAGTTTGCTTAAAGACGCAAGCAGTTTTCTGCTTTGCTTTAATTGTTATGTGAGGGAAATACCGAAGAAATCCATGAAGCTGACTTTCATTTAAAATTTGAGCTCTATTTTTTGCAGCTCTTGGGAAACATTACAGTGCTATTTTTCAAAGGCAAAATTGTAGCGATTTAAAACCGTGTGGTCAAATATAACTCTCGTAACCACGCTAGCAAATGTCCTCTTTTTAAAGAGGAAGAGTTGTCCCTCATTCAGGAGCAGTGTCGTTTTCCTCTAAGCCCCGTGAGGAGTGAGAGGCTCTCTGGCGTTCTTCTGCTCCGGGGCCAGAGGAGACTTGCAGGTGCATGAATTGCTGCTTTCTCTGTGGTCCCCATGAACTTCACTTTGCCGTCTGCAGATCTCAGTTCTCTGGTCTCTCAAAAAGTTGTGTTTGAATGGATTTAGACACTCTTTGGGCAGATGTTCTCCTTTCCCAGTCGGGGAGGGATCCTTCATGCTGTATCAGTCCAGTCAGGGTCCTCTTGGCATTCACTTAGACAAGTTTTGTTTCCACAGTTGACTGAAAGCTCTTTCACAGACCTCAAGACTCAAGAAAGCCCCGCACATTCCTGCTTCCTTTGCAGAAGTCACCTGTGGGCTGAAAGAACTTTAGGAATTAAATGTTAGATGCGTGTTTTGTGCTAGGCATGCTCCAGAGAGCACTGATGGGAAGCCTCTTAGTAGTGGGTACAGAGAGCTGAGTTTTGAGGATTCAAAATACTCAATGGGGAAAAATTAAAATTATGTTAGATCTGTGTCAGTGCCCCCCTAGTTATTTTATCTTACTGCAGCTGAGGATATGCCCTAGAGTGTGGGGGTTTTCTTCTTGGCTTAAGCATTGGATGGAAAAGAAGAAACTGTTGCCTTTTGTGTAAATGATGACTTTGCAATTTAGCTGTTAAGTATTTCTTAGATATCCCTACTTTTCTAAACTTTCACATTGGGCAGATTTATTGTTACATTGTACATTGTAATTTATTTATTAATGGTTATTGCCTATATCATCTTTATGCAAGCCAGTTGTGACTCCCTGGTTTTGTGTGTGGAATGTGAGGGTAGCAGTACCTCAGCTTGAGAATTTTCAGAGAAGTTTTGGTCCTCAGATGACACATGTCCAAACACTCTGCCTTATTTCTATGTGCAGAGATTAGATCTCCACCATCTTAAATTCTTCAAATTGAGAAGCTATTCATCTCTTTATTACCTGCAAATATAGAGGGTGGTAGTTGAGGGAAATGGGGAGGTTTCAGACTAAACAGATGATATTGTTTGTCCTTCAATAAAAAATTAAATTTTCTTTCAGGTGGACATGAAGGAACTTTTTTGGAAGAAACCTTGAACTCGCCACGTAACTCAAAGACCAATACTTATGCAGCCAGGTTACTGCTAATTGCTGCATAAATGTATTGGCCATGAGTGACAAGACCAGACCAATGGTCACCTTCAGTTCTTCTTCCACCATTTCTCTGTAACTTCAAAACTTGGCCCATTTCTCTCAGCACAGCTATTGTCAGAAGAGTTTATACGGGTTCTGATGATGAATTCTATTAAACCGGTGGGGAATTTGAAAACCATTCAAAAGGTGCGGCAGGACCAGTGTTTGGACAGATATGGTGAAGCCTAAATGGAAACAGAGGACTTTAATGTCATGTTCCTGGGATGGTTTTTTCCCGTCATGGAACACAAAAACAACACTAGGTGTCAAAGCCTTCTGTGATCCACCATCAGTTTATAACAATAGCTGATTAATAAGTTTTTGCTATCTAGCTGGTGGTTGACCTCTTTTAGCTTCTTTTTGACTAGGCTATTTAAATTATGCCATTTAAATCAGTATTTAACATTCCACAAATCTTTCTATTCAGATTTTTCATGTCTTAATCTCCCACATGTGTTCAATTTCCTACATTATAATGGAGTCTGAAAAAAAGAAAATTGTTTTGCAGTATTGAAAGGTGATGCTTGGAGCAGGAAATGCCCAAAATCAAATAATTTGCACAAGAGAGATGTAACTGTTATGCAGTCAGTATCTCTTCATTCTGAAGACAACAATCCTGTAACACAAAAATGTTCTCATTTCTCATCTACTGTGTTAGAAAAAAAATGACCTTTCTTTTTGGTCTGGGAATCTTCTGGCCATTGACAAGTGTGTTCTAGTATGTAATGCTAGAGAAGTTTGCTTTCCTGACCTTAGCATGGTCCTGTCCAAAATATTGCAGCTCTGTAATTGTCTTAGCAGCAACAGCACAACACAGACTGCAGAGTGCTGAGTATATGAGTCATGCTAAAGCCAGACATTGTGCAATTTGGCAGGAAAAAATGACTGAGAAGAATATTTTAGATGAAATACTTTCTGACTCCTTAGCTTGAGGGCACATATCAGGTTACAGGGCAAACAGACTTTAGAATGGATGATGTTCTAAAAAGAAGTGGAGAACTTTGAAGACACTATGCTGTAGGCCAGATGAATTTAAAAAAACCTCAGGAGAAAATAATCCTATCAAAACACTGTGCCAATCTTTGAGTAATTCCTCTTTGCTTAGACAAGAGAGATGCCTCTTTTTTTAGCATTCTACTCATAAAAGAAGTAGGGTTTGTGGTACTGGAAATCAGATAATGTGTATTTATTCAAGAAAAATATCCAACAGCAAGGTGTTCCTACATGGTCTTGTTTATGTTACTGAACTTTGAGGTGGGAGATCTCAATCCAGCAGGACTGAGTTTTGCAGTTTTCAGTAGGATGCTGTGCACACCTTTGGGAAGTCCCATGCACGCTGCTGTGTAAAGTCCTGCCAACAGGCAATGGCCTTCACTAGAAATTGGACCAAACTTCACCAGGGCAAATTGACAAAGGCAGTAGCTTTACCATCTCAGCACAGAAGGTTCAACAGGCCCTAAACTTTCCTTGTACTACCAGAATTTCAGTTTGGATTGTGACTGAGGAAGAGTTTTCATGGTACTGAGTCTTTAAAAGTTCAAGGACAAGAATTTCAAAGGTGTTTGGTGAACATGATTGCTTTCATCTCACATGTTATAGGAAAAGAATGTTTCAAAAAACTAAGTTTTCAGAAAGTGCTGCATTTTCTTTGCTCCTTGCCGAGACTCAAATCGTTTTTCCAAAATAGATGTGTCTGAATTTTTTTTATACTGAATGAGGTTCCTGTGAAAAGGAGGGAGTCTGGTCTGAATTAAGAGTGGCAGGCTGATTTTACACCTATAGCTGTTGAAATCATACTGTGGAGGGTCTTTTGATAGTGATAATCTGTGTTCATTTAAAAAAAAATCTGTTCAGTTAACATTTTAGAATGAAAGATGGTCAGTGGTGTTGAAAGCTAGTTTTGCTGTGAGCGTTTTCCTTGAAACACTTGACAGAAAAGGCATAAACCCATTGTGGAGTTTGCTTTAGTGATAGTCTCTTCTGTCATGGTTTTGTTACTCATGATCTAAAACATCAGATAAATGAAATACTGAAATATTGTAATGAGAGGAGGCACATCCCTTGTTGAGGGTGTTTAGACATATTTGTAGCAGTAGGAAGGATATTCAGGATGACTGCAAGTGCTGGTTGCCTGCAGCCAATCTCACTGAGCTACTGAAATACTGGTGTGAAAATGGGTAAGGCATTAAGATGCTGGGTGATTAACAGCAAGGACAATTTGTGTTGGTGTATTGGACTTAAATCATCCTACATCTTGTCACACTTTTCCTGAGTGAATTATCAGTGTTTGTCACTAGAGATCCATAGCCTGCATATTAAGGAGAAGTCATTAACCATCTAGATTGCGCTATGTTTTTTGCATTATCTCTTCTGCAATGAAATCTTAACCTACATTAATGTGATAATGGGGATGTTGTGCCCAAGGATGTAGGCCAAAGCAAATAATTATGCAATAAACCCCTTCCTGATCAGCAGACCAGGACTGTGATCATTTAGGAGACAGAAAAGAATTGGAATAGTGAAGTCAAACATGGAATAATAGTGGTTTACCTTTCCTTTCACAATTTTGCAAGAAAGAAGTTGTGCCTCATCTGTGGAGGGCTTCCCCTCCCCCTCCCTTAAAATACTACAAATTTTTAAAGGAACTTTGTAAAAAAAATTTAGAGAGGAATTCGTTGCTGTCTGAAATGTATTGAAGGAACTACTGTGCACATTGATAGGATACAAAAGAAGAAGCTGTTTTTTCATCAGTGTAAGCTTTTTTATCTACATGTAGTTCTCTGATAAATTTTTTAGCAGGGGAACGAGTTAATTATGTTTCGGAAATAAAAATTAGATTTATAATATTCATACACTTTCACCTTTAATAAAACTTCTAGATTGATACACCAGCAATAACTCTTGGAGCTATGAGAGATACAGGAGTTAATAAGAAGCCTATCAATTTTAATTCAAAATGACAGAATACATCCTGATTTATTGTGATGTAAAACATGATCTCCCCTATGATATGATATTCCCACCCTGAAGAATATTGTAATTTAATCTGATATGATATGATATTCCCACCCTGAAGAATATTGTAATTTAATCATAATTCTCTTATATTTCTAGTAATTAAATAACATCCCATCAGCTACAAATAGAACACTTTATGTACCAGATTTTCACTGCTTTATGTCTCCTTCTGAGCAGTTATGAGCAGTTATAGCACAAAAGGATGAGGCCTACTAGTTCACTAAATCTGGAATATTGTAAGAAGAAGCAAACTTATTTTCAAGAATGCAGAGTTTTAAAATAGTGTACACTGCAGAAGCCTTACTCATAAAAGGAGAACAGGATTTTTAAGGTTTGCCATAAATACTCAAAGAAGGATTTTCTCTATGGCCTGAAGAAAGATTGAATGTTTTTCTCATTATTAGGTGGGAGCATTGTGACAGAAAACATGAATCTTGGAAAGAGGAGAATCCTCCTGAATACCTGTGAATTCAGCTGGTGTGCTTGTTCCCTCAGTCTGTTATTATTATCCACCCTAATGGTCGTTAAAAAGAAATGTATGACTGCCAGCCCTGCATAAGCAGACCTTGAGTTGGGTGAACTAGAGAGGCCGTGGTGATAATGATTTACCCATTCAGGTGTTAATAATGTTTCAATTCAATGCCTGATGAACTGTAATGGCTTCGAATTACATGCTTAGCAATGCTGTGGCAGTTTGCTGCCAGCAGAATGTATCATTGCAGCAGCAAGGCACACACTAAGGGTAGCTCTGTTGGGGAGTTAGAACTTAGAACAATAATTTGATTTTCAGAAGCTGTTATTGATACTGAAGGAAATTATAATCCAGGTTGGCATTCTGCTCCAATATTGAGCCAGCATTTGAAAAAGAAAAATCAACATATATGTATGCTTGTGTCTGTCTTCTATCCTGGGGAGATCAGAAATGCAGAATACATACAAAGCTGTGTCAGTCTATGGTGGCTTTATCTTTGGAGCTCTAACAGCACTTTAAACTACATTAAATTCAGTTCACTAATTTGTAGTTACCTGTTTAAGATAAAATATCCTATCTTCTCTTCCTCTTTAGCTCATGTGAATCTGAAAGAAATATTCTGTTCTATGTTGGACCATTCCCTTGGGGCATATAGTCAAGTTCCTCCCTCACATGATAAAATCTGCTGCCCTTGGACCACCGGGGTGAGAAGAATTGAAGCGTTGTCTCTTTTGATTGTTAGATCTTTCAGTCTTTCGAAATAGTGCAGTATTCCTGGAATTTAATCAGTATCTGATACTAAAATCAAGATATTACCATGGCTTCCAACTGCTATTTGAATATTGCAGCTTGAAATAATCATCTGTGGATTGGTGTGCTTTAATGGAGCAGAAAAAATATTCTGTTATTGCCTAATCCATTCATCTTCACTTGCCAATTTTTTAAGCCTGTCCAAATCTACATTTTATCTTTCTTTCCTTCTTTTCTGTGCAGAGAGGTGATTTGGTGACTTTGCTTCTACTGGCATGACATTGCTGCCAGGTCAGGAGTGTCACTGGGTGCTTCAGCTCGTGCACTGGCACTTCTGGAATAAGGGTGGAAGACGTGAAAAGAGCTGGTTTGTACAACATGTTTTGAAGAAAGCCTCTATGCAAGACAACATTCCAGTACTGCCTGTGTTCCCAAGGGTAGGGCAACTCACCCAAGGCTTGATTTCGAAAATAGGGTCCATTTAAATATTTCCCCCTGATTGGTTCTTTTCTATTTGTATTTGCAGTCTATTGCTGTCAGTGAGTTTCACCACTGAATCCCCTTTTCTCAACCTACTTCATTTATCTAGATGTTCATATGTCTTTCCATGCTTGTCTGGTTTACACTTTTTTATTATTGCCTAATAAATAGNATTAAAAAAAAAAAAAAAAAAAAAAAAAAAAAAAAAAAGTGAGGTTTGGGAAGATAGTGCTTTTCTTACTGACAACAAATTAAGTCTGTGTTATTTTTATTAGTGGAGTATTTGCCAGTGTTTCAACACCTCAGGGTTTGCCTTATTTTCCTTCTCCCTCTCTTCTCTCCAAGTGTTTCTTTTACCTAGGGATAAAGAGGATGATCAGCCTTAAAAAAGATATTTTTGGTCAGAAAATAGGATGAAAGACATCTCACACAAGTATCATTAGACACCTTGAAAATAATCTATGATTATAAAACTTTAGGGTTTTCTTGTCATTCCCTCTTAGCACCGGTTAGCTTTGCTCTGGGCACTCCCTAGTTTTTCCTTGGAACACACTTTTCCTTACCACCACTCCCACTTTTAAGTGAAACTGATATTGCCTTGCAGTTACTTTTTTCTTGGTTGTACAACTTTAGGTAAAGCAAGCCATATAAAATATTAGAAAAAAGATATTTAACGGTGTTACTGAAATTAGTGAGATGTCTGCATCTCATCAGTTAGTATTTCAAGAGCAGGAACAGCAACCCAGTACTGGTTGTACTGGCTTGGTGCTGTAGCAATCAAACTGCAATAAAGAAGTAGTAGTTATGCTCAATACAACTCGTCAGAGGGGATGTGAGATGGAAAAGCCCATTGGGTGTGAGCTGGTTGTGTTGGCAGCCACTGTCACTGTGCATGGTCGCAAAAGTCTGTTGGTGATTACTCATCAACTGAGAAGAACCCTCTTTTCAAGTTAGATGATTTGCAGCTGGTAATTGTACAGTCTTTGCCACCCAGCCACCTTGTCTGTCAATGAACTGGAGACAGCTTGTAGCATGTAAAAGAGCAGGGACCTTATTACTGAATTCACAGACCATTCTGTTCTAACCTGCCTTTATTTGACTCTCCTCTGTCCCATTACCAGGATATATTAGGACAAAGCGAATCTCCCCTGAGTAGACATTCAATTACAAGGCTTGCAGTGTACTGCAATTTGGTGATGCATTCTGTGCTTGTTGGATTTATGGGGTAATCAGCTGGTGCATACTGATGAACCTCCCTGGGATACGGAGGTGTTTGTAGCGTGGTGTTTGGATTGAGGCAGCCCTTTCTTGGAATAGATATGGAGGGGAAAGCAGACTTGTTTTTATTGTGCTAAATGTTGCAGTAAAGATGGTGCACATTTTCTACCATCCTGCTGTGCATCTTTTGAAGCACTTCATAGTCCCAATCAGTCACATTGCAGCAAATTGGATTTTATTTAAAAGTTTAATTGGATCGGTCTTACATGAATAAGTATTAGGAAAAGTCCTTTATCTGGTAAATGTTCAAAATTTTAGCAATGTTAAAATTTAATTTTTTTGCAAACTGCTTAACTGGTGAAAATGTAAATTTTCCCGTTGAAGATTACAACCCTTTTTTTGAGTCTGTTTGAATAAATGGAATGTCTCCAAGTGAGTGACTATAATGTAGTCATTTCTGGACATTTTACTTTCTGCTTATGATTACATTAATAACATTTCTAGCTTTGCTGAATATACAGATGGATTAAGTCTTGTTGCTCTGATTCCTCATTTGAGCTCTGTGACTAGTTGATCTGTGATGGGGGATTTTATTAAACAGGGTAAGCCAATGATGTGACAGATTAAAATACAATTGATTAATTGATTAAAAAAATAGCTGCTTGTAAGTAAATAGTGACATATTATGACAAAAGAGCAGAGATTATCTCTCACATTAGCATTGCAAGAGTACAGCCCTTATGAATTTAAAGTTCTTGCTTATGTAATTAAGTAATTATCTCAGTGAATCTCTTGAAGAAAAGTACAAAAGAAAACATGCTGTATATGAAAAGAACAATGAATATTTTAATAGTACATTAATACCAAAGGGAACCCTCAGGGATTTTTCTCTTGGTGGGTAATTGACAGTAATACAGATTTTAATTTATGTCTTGACATTCTTTTTTCCTGTTTCAAAACTGAGCTTACTGTTCCTTATTCCTTCAGATTTCTATATAGAAAATAAACTGATAATTTTCTGAATGAAAAGCCACAGCTACATGTGCTTTTGCTTGTGTTGTCCTCATGTGCATAAACTCATGTGTGCAGTATGGTCCGTGCCCACTCTGCTCCTGCAGCCCCAGTGGATCAGCCTCCTTTCTCTCACTGCTGCTGTGACAAGCTGCTGTGGCACTGGCAGGAGCTGCCTGCCTTGGGCCAGAGCAGGAGAGAGCTGCTCAGTGCACTTTGGATGGTGGTGATGATGCCTCCTCCAGCCACCTAGAAACAGAGACTAGACAAGAGTAAGGGAATAAAGACAGGTATTTATTTGAAGGGCCTTCAAGGTACACCCTGGGGGAGCCAGAGGCTGCTTCCAAAAATTGGACCCCAAGATGGACGACAGGTCACGAGTTCTTCACACTTTTATAGGTTTGGACCATTTGCATATCAGGGTTAATTCTCCAATTAAAGCCCCAGTTTTAGCAATGTAACGCCCCTCAGCTTGCCCCCCTTAGAATCTTTAGTTTACACATTTTGGGCCTAAAAACAGCCTGGTTGTCCTTGAAGGCAAAGCCCGGAGAGGCTTTGTTATGTCTACCTGGTACGAGAGAGTAGGAATTACAGGCTACAAGGAACTTCAGAGTTACACTCTAAGCAGTACAGGATTTAAAAATATAAAAGTTAAAACCTAAGGCATCAGTGAATTCATGCCATGAACTGGCAGCTTCTACACATTTTTAAAGGTCTGTGGTTAGAGCTCCTTTCTAGATCGTTTTTCTTAATGTGGAGCATGAAAAGATATGATTTTGTAAAACATAGCAAAGCATTCTCAGGACTCGCCAAATGAGCCCAGAAGTAAACTTGATCCTCCTAGGAAAGCACGGGCTTGCTGCTGACAGGCAGGGCTCGTACCTCTGTGCAGGGGCACACAGGTACGTGCACTCTGCTGAGGGTCTGATGAGGGCAGTGTCTCTCCCGAGCACGCTGCTTTCACCTCTGGGTTTCACGGTTTGTCATCTACTGTGCCAACTCACAGGGAGCTGCCAGGCAAAACCTCAACGGCACATTTTAAAAGCAAGTTGCCACACTCTTCCATTAAAGTATCAGATGCAGGAGCAGTTTAGGATGTCTTCAAAACAGTTGAAAATCACGACTTAGTGGTTTTGTGGGTTTTTTTTCTTGCTTGGTTTTGAGACAGTGTGGTAGAGTGTGTGAGCTGTCTTCTCTGTCACTCGGGCTGCTGACACTCGAGTACACTGGGAAGCAAACTGGGAAATTAGCATTATATGTAGCACCAAAGCAAACAAATCCACATATGTGAAATAGAAAGCAAAGGAAACCAGAGGGTGTGTATTCCAGCTGAAAAAAAAAAAAAATTCAAATGGCTGTTTATCTCATAAAAGATCTTCCCATGAGAATTGGTAATTCTTTAAGCCTGGACTCTGTGCCATGAGCTGAATTTCCCTTAAAACAACTTCAAGTCCAACAATGGGTTTTATGCCAATACCAAAAAACAGAACTTTAAATTAACAGTGCTGACCTTCCCCAGATCAGAAACATCTTTGGGGTCTGGTTTTGCAAATCCTTTTAGTACTGAGCAAGGTTAATCACATCCTTTTAAGCATGGTCATTATGTGAACTTTTTGGTAGGTACTTATTTCTAAATGGGGTATTTAATAACTTTTTCAGCCAGGCTTTTCAAGGCTGTAGTTATTCTGGTGGTGTTGGTTTCTTGGTGGTGTGGAACATGGAATAAACTTTTAGAATTATTCCTACACATTTGTTTTGCGATTCTTCCCTAGTAACTAGCATGCCAAATTTTGAAGAGCTTATATGCTTTGTTTGGTTCAGTATAAATTCACATCAGGGATTTTAGGACTGCTAAAAACTTTTGTTATTTTTGATTTCAGACTCATAATTAGCTTTGTTGAACTGATAGATTCTGTGGCAGAGATAAAACTGTTCAAATGGTATGAGAGCTCACACGAAGAAAATTTTTCTCAAAATATTCTGTGGTATCATAAATGGACCAACATTTCTGAGTCAGAGAAGATTTTGTATTTCCAGATGTCTTCAGAGTATCAAATTTTCCCAGGATAAAGCCTGTAAGTTTCTTAATGAAATCTAGGAGTTCCAGCTTGAGAAATACTTGGAACTTGAAAGCAGTTCAGCAAACTGCAGTGCAAACTCCCAGGAGCTGAGTCCTGAGAAGTTTCTCACATGAAAGATTTTTTTTTCTCCAATCTCATGACTTAAGAAAAGTTTAAGATTTTGACAAACTGACATTTTTTGTTAAAATAAAAAAAAAAAAACAACCCCTCAAACAGTAAAACCCCCCCAAACAGGTAAAGCTAAAAGTCTCCTAATTAGTTCTTATACTGGTGTATTTTTCATGTTTCTGGTGTATGCAGAAGTCATTCTCTGGCTCCTTACTTATTTTTCAGTTGCTGAAGGACTTGGAAGGCAATGAAGTTATTTGACTTGATATGAACTCCAAACTTTCCTTTAATTTGTAGGACTTTTAGCAGATCTATTTCCATGGAAATAGTTACAGTTCTAGAACACTGTTAGTCCAAGCAAGCAGCTTGTGAGAGCAAAGCTGTGTGAGTCGACAGAGAGCCCTGAGGTGTTCCACACACTCTGCGCAGGGGGCTTCTAAGGGCTGGTCCAGGATGCAGTGACTGCAGTGCAGCAGATCCTGCACAAAACCAGCTTGGCTCTGGAGGGACAATAGTTCAGGCATGTGGTTGGTGATAAAAGCTACTTGAGAAACTGCACAAATTTCCAGAATATTATTGTGAGCTTCAGGCTCCTGTGGGTACACAGGGTAAATAGGATTACATGGTTATGTTTGTGTAAGAGCAGTGCTGCAGCAAAGCAGCAATTTAAAATACTTAAATGGGGAAAACTTCTCCTTTTTCATGCTTGGCTGGCTTTGGTGTGGCCCTCGCCTCTTCACCACCCCCAGATATTTCCCAGTGAGAGACTTTCCTCTCCCTGCTCTTCCCTGCTCCCTGTTCAGCCTTGCTTTGTCTTCACCTGCATTTGTCTGTCACTCCAAACATCTGCTAAAAGAAAACCTCTTTCCTCCTTTATATCGTTTTCCTTTCATTTCTCCCTGATACCTGACTAGATGTTGGAAACAACATCTTGGAAAGCTATGAAAAAAACAAGTGGCATTGAAGGGGGAAGTGTAATTGTTTGAAATGAGTCTGTGGAATTCTTCTGGAAATTGAATCAGATATAAAAAAAAAAAAAATCAAAGAAAAAAAGGGGGACAGGGCAAGGGGAGGATCTGTAGAGAATGGTAAGAAAGGGAGAGGAACTAGGTGTACATCTGACTTAGATTCCAGAATTTCATGCTGGAATCTAAATTTTGTCATGTACTCTTCTCGACTTCTAATATACACAGTGCAGCTCTGGTGGTTTGTGGCATACAATATTTCCTTGACAACATATTTCATGCACCTGCATTGCTTAGTCATTCTGGAAAAGGATAATCTATTTACACAAAGCATTACCACTTCAGTGAAATTCAGATGTTTTCTGTGTGACCACATCTGATACGAAGTGGTCTGGGAGGCCCAGAAGCCTCCGGTGAGACATCCCTGGGGTGGTACAGCAGCAATGGAAAAACAGCTTCACACAAGTCTCTCCATAAAACTGGTCATGATGGTTTCTTAGGCAACCTTTTCCAAACGTGGCAAGCCTTGGATCTGCCTCAAGCTGATGAACTTTCTGATTTTCTGGTTCACTCAATAAAAACCTCACAATTTAGTGACCGCATACTTGATTAGAACTGATGTTGTGTGTAAATAACACAGAAAGGAATCCAGAGTGGGGCAGTCCCATGGGATGTCTCTTATGGGTAGGGTCATTTCTTCAGCCTCAGGTTTTTATTTGATAAAGAAATTTGTCCCAAGACAGGAGGAATCCCTCCTCTCTACAGACACCTGACTCAGCCCCGGTACTGCATGCAGAAATTAAGGAAACTATAAAGGCTTGTACTCGTTTCATGACTGACCCTTCTTTTTTCCTGTTTCCCAAGGAGGGCAAACATAATGCTCTTCTATTTTGGAGATGTTTCTCAGAGTGCGGAGGAAAATGAAAATATTTGTACTTGTGCAACTTCTTTTTGTTTTCTATATTTTTACAATAAACACAAGAAAAAATGCAATATTTCTTTATTCTAAGATAGCTGTCTATAAATTTTTTGCCTTATGAAAGGTAAAGTCTGAAAAAATTAGGTTGGAAAATGGAACAGCATTTTTTCGTTTCCAAATCTCCACTGTCAAGTCTTAATGTTCTATGTAGAACTCTCATTACTATCCATGTCACAAGATCACAATGTGAAATAAATTTAAATCTGTATATATCAACAGTAAGGAATTTCTGAAAACACTTGATGTAGTCAAGGTGCAGTGTCTTGCAGAGACTGTCTTGCCAGTACCCCTGGAAGACAAAAGTGTTTATGAGAGGTATGGATGAAAGGTGTAGTGCTGCTCACCTTTGGTTTTATGTGGCTTTTCAGGGATTTATGCTGCCTGGCATCTTTTCAAGACAAGATGCCTTTGTGTTATAAGGGCTGTGTAGTACTGCAGGACACAGTTGCTTTCTGGTCTATTTTTAGGTGTATTAAATCTCAAACAATAATACAAAATGATGAGTTTATGGAAACAGTTTTCTTCCAAAGTTTCTTGCCTTTCCTTTCTGTTTCCCCTGCTCTTTTCTTCTTTTCCCTGCTTCCTCCCCCAAGTGTTTGATATCAGCATTTTGAGAGCCCAGTTAATTAGAGTTTGGTGAATGTAGCCAGAATTCATGTTGCACAATTTTATATAAAGAATTTCCTTGAGATATTTTTGTTTCCTACTGCAAATACACAAAATGGTCCCAAATGTTGCACTCAGTTTTGTTCTCCTCTCCAAATTGTTCTGTATAACGTATGCAGAATCAAAGTTTCTTTCATTGCTTTCTAGATGGATAGTCATCACTTTTCAGCTGAGTTATCACATCAAAAGCAGGTTAGGCACTAAAGCATGTGAAAATAATTTCAAGGGAGGATACTGTTCTGTTCAGTGGTTTGTCTAAATTATAGATTAAATTTCCCCTTCAAGAGACAGAGGTATGTCTTGAAGTTTTAGGCTGTAAGTTATTTCCTCTTTTCTCTCCAACAGCAATGACTATATATTGATAATTTTCTGCCTGAGACAAACAGGCTTTTCACTGGAATATACGAAAATTTTGTTTGGTCTTGGCAAGCCCTGTAATTTTTGCAACACCTTTATTAATCCCCTTGTATCCAGGGGCGGGGAGCACTTGTGCAGCAAAGGGCATTTGCACAGGTTCAAACTGTACACTCTGTCTTATCATTTCCCCTCTGATAAAGCAAGGATCCCACATTGGAGAGGTCTAAAACCAAAAGAGAAGCAAACAGTACCAGTGGAGTGGACACTGAGACACAGCTGCTGTCACTAATCAACACCAGTGATAATATGATAGCAAGTGCTGTATGTTGAGCCACATCAGGTGGTTTTGGAATTTTGCTACCTGTTTTTGAAGGGATGTCGATGTTGTGTTGTTACACTGAAAGCAAAGCAAGCAGGTTAACAATCTGAAAAGGGAGCATCCCCTTTGACTTAGGTTTTAGCATGGTAATGTGCTTTCTTAAACTCATCACAAAGTAGGGTGAGATACAGCTCATAATTCAATCCAGCTGATTGAATTATGAATTTTTGATCAGTAGAAATGAGATGAATTCTTAGATGCAAAAATTAATAGAAGCACCTCTAGTGGGATGAGTAAAGAAGATGAGAATAAGGCTTTTGCCACCTTTCCCTTCACATTAGGTATCTGTTAGTAAAAAACAGAGCAGAGGCATCAAAAAGGATGCCTACAACAGAAATTTGTATCACAGAAAAACCTTATGCTTCACTTTGATAAGTGTTTGCATTCCAAGCAGAAATTTATATGACAGAAAAACTGTTCTTTGTTTGAATTGATGATATAATTCCCAGCAGAACAGCAGGGAAGAGGAACAAAAGAATGGGGTTCTAAATGAAATCCTTTACCAAACGTTTATAACAGAAGTAAATGGCTGTTTTGTCTGTGTTTTTATCATTCCACAGCATCATGTTTCACCATGCAAGCCAAGGATGAGGGTGCATGAAAATCAACTGCTGCAGTGTCTGTGGCTGTAGAAACAATTCACTTTCTAAGTGCAGCAGCTCTTTCCCTTGCCCTCTGATGTGTCAAAACAGGAGTAGTTAATATGGACAGAAATGGGAAATGCTGTGCATAGGAGGGATGCTGCACAACCATGCTGCTTCCTCAGTAGCCTCTGTATATCAGAGGGTCTCACAACAGGGGGGTAGGGGACACAGCATGATAGGAAATAGACAGAATTTCATGTGGCAGAAATCTTAATTTACAGTTGTTTTCTTTCTACAAAGTATGCGTGTGTGCAAAAATGGTCAAATAATCCCCACCCAGTTGGGATAAGGCAAAATTAGGGAAGGGAAACAGGCGGAGCACGGACGTGACACGCCCACAATGATGTGTAACAAATAAATCTTGTACCTGGGAATGCATCATTCATTCTCCAGGCCTGTGGTGGGCTCAGAAGCAGAATGACAGGCAGTGTGTCCTGGATCACCCCAGAGTGTTGCACACTACTGCTTAGGAATGAAGATTTCTTAACAACTCTGTTTTAGTAAACACCATGAGCAAAGGTGACTTGTTTACAAGGAAATTGCATGAAATTTGAGTTTAACCAGCACAGAAATTGTTCATGAAAGTATTCTAAATGTCGAGGGCTGTAAATCTGTGTCAAAACCAAAATTGCTTGTGTCGAAGAAGGAGAAGCATGACACAATTTCAAATAATGTGGAGAAGCAAGAAAATTGGAAAACTTGGATACTATGCTCAAAGGTGTGAAAATGACATAAGTATAAATGCCATGCACTGCTTGTAAAGTGAATGTAAGTGCTTTCTTGTCACTTTGCTAATTGCTTTAGAGGAGCCTTGATGTTGCAGCTGTGGCAGAAAGTAAATACATGCCTGTTAGTACCTGAGAATGAAAAATAATTCTGTCAATAAGAAAAAAAAATTTCTGTGTTTGCTCATCATTTTATATGGTAAATTATATGTTGTATCAACAAGTTACTCTTCGAAGGTTATATATTTATCAAGATGTTTGTGGTTCATTAACTCCATGAAGGTAGTCAGAAGTTAAATTAGCCTTCTGTTTTATCAGTTTGTGCGTTTTCATTCTCTTGTCCCAACCCAGATGAAGCAGATTAATAGTAGACTGTGCTAGCTGAGGAAGTGCAATCTTACCTTTTTAGATAGATTTTTTGAAGCGTGTTTTCTTTATTGGAGCCCAAAAGTGTTGACTTCACTGCAAGGGGAGAAAATAGACTGTGTTTTTAATGTTGGTCCCCTGTACTAGTTGACATATAAATCACTAAAAGAGCTCATTGTTATATACCAAGAAAATTATCTTGCTTTGGACTTCACTAATTTCACATTTAAAATCCTCATGGCAAAAGAGTTAGGTACTAATTTCAGACAAAGGAAAACTACTCTCACGCTTCCAGATCTATGATTCCTTTTTGGTATCTGCTTGGCAATTAACAGCTGTGAAAATCAGCTCATGGTAGGCAGGAGCTGATGCACCAATGTACACTGTTTAAAATCCTGGTCTTGGCAGGCAGGGCAGGAGCAGTGTAACCCTTTGGGCAAGAGGAGCTGTTTCCTCTCGGGCCACAGGTAAGAGCTGCAGTTCCTCAGACTAGCTGAGTACAGGTGACACCTAATACTTGTGCTGTGATGAGATTTTTAAAAAGTATTGTCCAAGTATGAAAAAGAAAAGCTAAACAGAATTAAGAAACAAAGAAGAACTATTTTTCAAATGCAATCTGATGACAGTTGTGTGGCCTAAGATCTCAGGTCTATAAGTAAGACCTCATTTTCCATTTAATCTCACACACGCAGTCAAGTATTACATTTTATTGCAGCAAGTTATTTTGTGGCTGTTTCCTTTTTCTTTTCCTAGTCATACAGATTAATGTCTGCACTCTATTACATGCTTGTTAAATCTTCGGTAAAAAGCCTGTTAAGAGTTTACTGTACTATAATTTTCTTACTAACTTTAAAATAATATTTGAATTTAGGATTTTTAAAAGCCAGTATAACAAAGAAATAATACTGAAATTATTAAAAAAATAAATGTGGAAGAAAGGTAGATTTCCAGTTTCCCTTGCAAGGCACTGGCAGTCTGTTTTTGCAGGTCACTCAAGCCCTACTGCTGCAGAGCATTTTGCTTCAAATACAGTGTGTAGATGTCTATGAGTTCTGACCCTTTATCTCCCCTGTACCCGGTGGAAAATGAGTATTTGCAGTAGGGGAGAGCTTTACTGGGGCCTCAAGATTTTGAAATTGAAGGGGATTGGCCACACAGTCTGTCTGTCTGCCTGCTTGTCTCTCATGTCTTCTGTCAACTTTCCTATTCATACTGAATTATACTTGCCTTCACATGAAGATTGAATTACACTGATTAGAATTAATCATCTATAATTGATGACCACGTTTGATTTTGCTGTTTATGACAAACTTATATCTTTAAAGATGCCAAATATTTATTGTAAGCTTGAAGTGAATTATACCTGCCTTTGTTTTATTGCAGTTGTTAGCCTGTTTGCTACTCCAGCTGCTATTTAAAAAACTTCTGTTGTGAGTTTGCAGTCTTTCAGGCAAAGGAGTATTCCTCTAAGAATTTAGGGGATATTTGATAGAGGATTACGTGACCAGCATTAGAAGGAACATATAGCACTGTGAGAACTTAGAGTGCTGTATGTGACCCATAGAGAAAATGGTAAAGTAGCATCCAAAGTTCATCTGGGGGTTTAGTAAGCAAATATCCCCACTAGTGAAATAGGATCATTTTTCATAGCACTTTCCTTTCCCCTTTGGGGCCTACTCAGCCATCACACTGTTTCTAAATTATTAAATTAGGTCTTTCTTGATCATCCAAAGGTCATGGTGCCTAATGTGTGTTAATGTGATGGAAGTGTCAGGCGTAATTAATTTCAGTAGTAAAACATGGGTTTATAGTCCTAAATGCAATAAATTAAAGTGTGCTCTGGACTGCTGTAGTCGGGGAAATTTCTGCACCATTAAGGTTTGATGAGGAAGTTCGTGTCCTCTTTAGGCGGGAAGGGGGAGTGCTGGGTAGGAGGTGGTAGGAGATGCTTCACCTCTGTGATTACTATTGCTCCTCATTTGAGAGATTATACATCAAATGGACATATAACCTCAAAAGTCCGCTTTCCTTCTCAGGCAAAGCCAGGCAGTAGAGTTTCACACTGTTTGCATATTCTCTTAGCTGGTATCTTTATGCTGAGAACATTCCAAGGCACATTTTAGGCTTCAAAACATCTTTAATCTTGATTCTGGGAAGAGTGCATGCTGTCAGAAACAGATCTGTTCTATACAGCTTGCTACTGAATTTCAAACTTCCGCCATGAAAAATTCAGGTATAGATAGCTGTAGATGATAGAAATGGGTAGCCCAGGGGGGAGCAGTAAAACTGACTAAATTGGCATGCTCAGTAATCTGTCTAATGGGGCAAGACATTACAATTAACTGTAACTGTACCCATTTCCTGTCTGTAAGCAGGAGGGAAAAAACAATAGCAGATAAGCAGAGAGAGATGGATCAATTTTAATTGAAAATGCTGGTAACTTTGCTATTGAAAGACAAAAAAGCAATGTCTATCAGTGGTAAATATCACCAGTAAACCAAAGATGCCTGTATAAGCCCGTTTACATTTCCAGTAAATCCTGAACTGTTGAAAACTTAGGACAACATATACAGAAACAAGTGCTTTCAGCAGCAAGGAAGTAAACAATTTTCCCTTATGAAAAGTGATCCTTCCGGGAAAAATATTGCCCTCCTAAGTGGCCATTCAATGTTTTTAATAGTCCTGTATTATTCATGGAGAATCATTTCTCATGAGTTGTGGTTTCATAATGGAAAAAGAGGCTTCCTCTTCTCTGGGAAGAAGGAAGAGACTGCCAATCTATTTGCACGTAAAATAAGTTGGCCAGATTTGGATGTCTGTCTTCCTCTGACAGAGGTATTCTCTTTGGTTGAGAGCAAAAATGAAAACCTTGAATAAAAACCTTCAAATATGAAAGTTTGTGAGGAGCAAAATTCTAACTCCAGCCTGATGGTTCTTATTTCAGTGTCATGCGGTTTTCCGGGGAAATGTGCTGAAATATACTGGTGACACAAATAATGGGAGGCATATTTAATTTTGAGGCAAGAGGCAAAGATGCCTAGAAAGAGTAGAGATTTGTACTGACAAATCAGAAGAGGGAGGCTGAAAAAGAGTAAACGCCATAGTAGTCCCTTTGGGAGCAGTTAATCAAACATATAAATACAAACTCAGAGACGGCTGATTAGGAGATGGAAATGAAGAATTGATGGAAGGGAAGATGTAGTTTAGGGTGAGCATCAAATCGATAGTGCCATGAACTGCAATTCTGTAGTGTATAAACAAGAGAACTTGGTGCAGGAGGGCTGTCCCACGGTGCTTCACCTGAAAAGCCCCTGCTTTCATCTCTGCACTCGTAAAAAATAATTCAAATGGCTGCTACAGCAACAAGGAAAATCAAACCTGAAAGATGCAATCAAAGCAACAAAAGCCTTTTTTCTCTCATTCGTGTAAAGAGTGCCTGGCACACTACTGCCATCACACAGAGTTAGAAAACAAGATATGTAAAGTCAACCAGTAGTATGAGGTCATGCTGTTTAAAAAAGACAGTGTTTATTCCTTTTTCATCCAAAAAAAAGAATAAAGCTCCGGAATCTGTGGAGGAACCCAATGTTTTCCTTGAAGCTTTTAGAATATTCAGTTCTAACTTTTAGCTTTTAGTTACAGTAAAAAGCAATCTGAATATAGAACAAACAAGAAGGTCACGCTACACTGGCAACAAGGACGTTAAACAAGCCCTTCAAAAGTTATCTGTAACAGCAGATGTTGGAGGCAAATCTTGCATAATTTCAACAGTGATCTGTTTTTTAACAAAACCAGAATCCGAAAAAATTGAGTTTCTTTCCAAAACATGTCAGACTATTTGTTTATAGATAAAATATTTACTGTGGAAAAACTTGACTTCGTATTTTGATGAGAAATACAGAATGTATTCTGGTAGGATATTTATCTCCCAACTATGTGGTAGATCTCACTAGATTTCTTCTGGTTTGTAGATTTGGGTTTTGGGGTGTTTTTTCCTAATTGATGCTAAATGTGTTTATGAAAAGCAAAAATGAAAAGGTGCATGTAAATCACAATAAAGCCCTAAGTCTATCAAGGTGCTTCAGCAAGCAAAGATGTCAGTGGTTTTAATATGTTAATTTATTTTTTTAATTTCAGGATTTAAAGTTAAGCATGTGCAGCAGGTGATTTGCAAAATCAAGGCCATATTAGAGATGTTATCTGAACTGATTTGTTGTTAGGGATTTAACTTCCGTTCTGTTAGGTGGGAGATGTTATGTCCTGTGTGTCAGTTGTATCGTGCACAGGATTCGTCAACACCCTCCTGTTTAGGAGATTGGCACCTCTTTATAAAGTCCTTTACTGGTTAGTGTTTTGTGAAATTTTATATGCACAAGGTGAAATCTCTGCCCTATTTACTCACACTGCAAAGTACCCCAGTTGAGTCCTCTTTTCACTTCTGAGACCACATTCTTGATGGTTTATGCCTTCTCTTTGCGTTTTTGCTTTGAGCTACTTTACTACCTTCTCAGGAGACAAGAGTTTGTTAAATTTCCTTGGTGGCATTTTTGATCTTAATGTGCAGTTTCCTTCCAGATCCACAGACTATATTTAAGAGGCTAATGAAGCCTAAAGGAAAATGTAAAGCTTACTGTCTGCAGGTTGAAAGATTATCGTGCAGGAGTCCAGCATAACTGGAACATGTTAAGAAATTTATAAGTCAAAAGAAGTTGACATCTGTTTGCCTAAAACTCTGACCTTGTTCTTGTGGCTTCTTCTAAAATGAATCCCTTCATCTCCTTAATGGGAACTCTATAGGACAAAAAATTGCACTCTGATGCTGCTCTTACCCTGAGAAACCTTTCCTAGTAAAAGTTTACTTAATTCTACAGTACTGTGTGTTTCCAATCCTAGGCTGCAGGCTGGCCCCAAGATGCTCAAAACTCGGCTAAGATTTGTTCCAAGCTTAAAAAAAAGCTTTTTAAGAAATCTGCCCGGGTTGTATGAAAGGTCCTCCCATGTCCATCTTACTATCCTGACTTCCATCTTTTTGTGATGAAAGTTGAGTTTAAGCAGCATTGCTGATCTGGAATTCATTAGGTAAGGTTTATTTGTTTCCCCTGTCCAAATGGGGTATAATTTATGGTATTAGGCGTGTCTAAACCTTGCTAGCTGTTCATATGGCACAGCAGAACGGGTTCTCTGAGGCCTTCTCATTCCCCTCAGCTCGGTGTGTTCTGCACAACAACGGCACCAATCTTTTTACTTCTTGTAAGAAACCAGGATTGTAAACAGGAACTTAAAGCTGCAAGGGAAAAAAATAGACTGCAGGTTTGAATGAGGCACAGCAAGAATGTCTAAGTCTGCTCCTCTTAGGGCTGTATTTTGGCACTCTGACTCTTGGCCAGCATATGTCCCTGTTCAGCAGAAGGAATCATTCAAGCAATCTGTGCTAAGACTTGTCAAAACCTAAATTAAAATGCAGCTATCTTATCCTATTTTTTTTTTGTCCTAAGCTTTTCCAGCATTTTTCCTGCTAGTAAATTAGAGGGCGGGGAAGCATTTATTTTGGTGATCATTGAAATTATTGATTTTGTATTTTGCATCTTGTGCATCTTTTCATCTATTAAATGAATGGGTTTTTTATCATTAGTGTCTTAAGGGAAAAAGAATCTGATGATAAGATGGCTTCCACAAAAGGATAGTCCCTCTAGCATAATGGTCTTTTGAGACAAATGTAAATGTACTGCTCTTTTAAATTAGTTTCATTTATGATCATGATTTTGTATGTATCTCTTAATCCACAGAATCTCCACGGAATGGTAACAGACTTTTGTCCCGTGGCTCCTAGCTGCATTGCATTTTGTTGCGATCACCTTCATTATAAGAAAACTTCTTAATTATGCTCAAAATTCTTTGAAGTCGAGAACAGTGCTGTAATGAGTCAAAATGTATATATGGTATTTTCCCAAATGGCGCAGAAGTGAAAAGTACAAGGCGTAGTAGGAACATATGTACGTAACTTGAAGAGTTTAGTTATTTCGGGGAGCAGAACTGTTGACTAGAATTCAGATCTTGTAAATTAAACTCCCTGTGCTGCAGCTGACTAGTTGAATGACCTTAGGGAATGCCCTTATTCTTCTTACACGTTTTCCCCTTTGATAAAATAAGAATAATGTGACCGCAGAGAGGCACAATGAGGTTAAATTATGTTTTCACTAAGTGCTTGGGGATCCCCTAAGGAGGGGTGTGTATAAAAGTGATTGTTTATCTTTTCATCATTTTAATCTTTTGAAGTACATGAGTGTTGCTAAATTCTGTCAGTTTAGAAGCATTTAGGTGTAGTAAAATTACAGATACATTTTTCTAAATATCAGAATTAATAATATTTTGAATCTGCAATTCTAAGGGAATTGGGAAAAATTTAGGGTTGCAGGAGTAGTGATAACTATCACAGAATATCTGTGACAGAATTTCAAATATAGTCCCCGAGGAGAGATGCACAGGGTCTTCAAAGGGCTTTAGGAATGAATGTGGCAAGCTGGTCTGCTTTGTTCACCTCGTTTCTTACATTTGTTCTTTGATCTTTTAATGTGCAAGGATTGGTATTTTAGTCTTAAATGCACTTTGGGTTATATTTGATTTTTAAGCTTGAAAAGTAATTACTTGAAAGAAAGCTTGTGTTTTTGTTGGCTTGGGGAGAGGGGCAGGTGAGAGAGGAAAACTGAACATAAAAACTGTTTTCAAGAAATACTTGTGAGATGCTACAAAGCTGGCCATTACAAAAATCCTCACATTAGCTTAGTGAGAAATGCTCCCTGTTGTTCAGAAAATTGCAACTTTTTAAAAGCACTCTGGCCTCAGAAAGCAACCGTAATAGCCAATACTGACAGATGGTATTAAACACACAGGCAGGGAACCAACATGGTTTTGATACTTTACTCCTATTACAAGCTCTCTCAGTGCATGTCTCCTGGGTTAATTGCTTGAGCTCTCACAGAAGGAATCCTGGCTTCTGGTGCAGCAGCTTGTCACAAGATGTGGTAAGAAATCGCACAGGATTCTGAGCCTGTAGCCTGTGAATGTGTCACCGTGGT
Organism: Falcunculus frontatus; assembly: GCA_013398115.1. Taxonomy (NCBI): domain Eukaryota; kingdom Metazoa; phylum Chordata; class Aves; order Passeriformes; genus Falcunculus; species Falcunculus frontatus. Next base: position 9,721 of record VZRV01008517.1, on the reverse strand, counting down.
AACCGCTTGCACCTGCAAGAATGAATCATAAGAGCCGAGGAATTGGAGGGTGATTTTTTTTTTGTAGACTTCTGAGCATCAGAAATTCTTCATCGACAAAGCCACAGAGAATAGAGAAGAGCTTTATTTTGACATTCCAGCTGCTGGGTGGGCACGACCAAGGGCACCTGCTCCCATTGTCTGTGTCCCACTGCACAGTGCAAGTGCACTGACCAAGGGTCCATCTCCTTCACTGGACTTGCACTGTCCTAGGTGGTGATCCCTGTGTCTATACCTGATATACAGGAAAACGATGCAGAATCTGTCAGTAACTACAGTATTGCATTTTTAAGGTTGTCAGGCGCTTCTTAAAAAAACCCATAAAGACCTTTATTGCAGTTTAAGAAAGTCACCTCTCAGAAGAAAAGCGTATCTTAAAATTCAATGTCAGTACTGCATCAATATTGATAAACTGGTCTTTTATTCTGCAGATATCTTTCTAATCAGAATGGTATTTGTCCTCTTACAAAGCACATTTGATTTGAGGAGCAGGTGCTTATAAATTGGATAGCTTCTGTGACTTTAGAGTGGAACAGGCAATTAACACCAGCTGAAGATTTGTTCTTGAAAGTTTTACCAACCAGATATTGCTGTTTTGTAGCACCTTTCATCCGTGTCTCACAGTGATTTGCAAACATTAAGTCTCATAGCACCCCTCTGATGTATGTAAGTGTCGTTAGTCTTAGAAATGTGTGAAGCATTCATGATAAAATTGGAGGCATTCGGAGTTTACCCCCCTTCACATACTCAAAAATATTAAGGAAATGAAAAATTATTTGAGGTTATCTGCATTGGAAGATTTCTCTTTTCCTCTCTTTGCATATATCTGTTCACAGACAAAATATCTATAATATTTGTGCATAACCTCCTTGTTATTGTTCCAATTTTCATTGCAAGTGATTGATTTTCTTTCATGTAGTTGTTATATTTTAGTTTTTTGTACTTCCTTGTTAGCCAATTCTAAAAAGCTGTCCACTGTGGAAGGAAATCAGGTGGGTGTCTCCTGTCCTTGAGAAAACTGTGTCTTTGGGTAGAATTTATTTAGGCAGATTTATTATGAGACTGTAATGGAAGAAGGAAGCTGTAAAGCAGGAGAACTTGCCGTTGTTTGACTCCACCATAACTGCGAAGGGCTTTTCTCTTTATACCACTATGGGTGTGTCAGCGTTAGCAGTTGGGATGAATATTGGGATTTTTTGAGGTGAATTTCCCTTCCTTGTACTTTAATTCATACCACAGAGAAGTCACAAACCCGAAACCAGTATTTCTTTGGGATGGAACTGAACTTTAAAAGATGCACCCCAGACACAAGTGGGCCATCAGTTCACGGACCGTGAGCCTTGGCAGCAGCTGTTTTATTTCCCAGAACCACTCTTCTTGCTCTGCACTAATAAGGAACTACCCCATGAGTCTCAAATATGCCCTTCTCTAACAATTTTTTTTTGGCTCCCTGATATTTATGAGGATGGCCAGATTTTAAGAACCAATGCAGCTCATTTTTTGGTTTTCTTTCACTCCGGGTGGTAGGGTGGGGATGTCAGAGTGATTTGAGTGACCTCATTTATTTTCTGCACTATGGTTTTTTTGCTGAAATATGCTTCATCTTACATAGGAGTCTGATTTGTTTACTCCCTGTGCCATTTAAATGTTGATTTATTTGTTTGGTCTAGTAGGTAATTAAGTTTGTTGTCTTTAAAATTAGTTTGTAGTGTAGCTCTAAAATAGTTTGGGTTTTGCTGGTTTAACCATTCTGTGGCTAAACTGCAGACATTTTCCAGGTTGTCAGTGGTCTCTGATTTGATATAGTTTTTCAGTATAATTGAGCAAGCAGCAGGAAGGAGAATTAATGGCTACTGAGAAAAAAGTTTTAGTGGAGTGTTAGGACTGTCCACATTATCTGCAACCTGGGATCTCAAAAGTGTGTAGCAAAGAGGACTACAGTGAAACTCAGATACAAGATACTGAATGATTCATTGCTTCCTATGTCTGCTATAATCCATATAATTTATCACAACTGTCTCTGTGAACTTTGTTCCCTGTATTAGGGTCACAATGTTCTATACCCTCCATTTCAGAAATCAGTACTTTGGAGACTTTTCTTTAGGAATAATTGACTTTCCTGTTGAAAATTCAGAAAAAAAGAAGTTATGACCATTCCTATTTTCAGGACAATTTGCACTATGTAAGTATTTTAAGTTGAAGAATGTCCCCTTAATATGTTCTCTTATTCAATTGCTTTGCTGAAGTTGTGAGGGTGGAAGGTTGAATTAGTGTGCAGAACGCTGAAACAGAACCCCAAAAGACCAGGAAAAAGTACAGTATTTGAGTAGTCTGTCCTACTGTGTAGCTCAGTGTCAAAATGAACCTCCCTACCCACACACACATCACAAAGTTAATAGTTTGTTATTTTGATTTGCTTTCAGTTAATGGTTTGTGATAATGACATTTCACATCATCAGGCAGATTTACATTAGCTGTGGACAGCAGACGAGGAAAGGAGGCTCGGTAGGTGCATGGACATATGTGAACCTGCTAATTTTTAGCCCTTATTTTATTTAGGTATCTACTGGATGGAATTTGATGGGTTAGCAGAAATTGGGAGACATCTTTTCTCTTTGCTAATTCACCAGTAATGTTTTCATGTAATGCTAATACTCTGTATTTGCCAAGAAAATTCAGTGCTTTGCACTAAGCATTCAGTGGTAAAAATAATTTTAAAAAAAATCAGTGTTATCCTTTTCTTATAATGAACCACGTGATAGTGGCACTGAACTTCTATTCCTGAAAGATCGCATGCATTTTTCTGGAAATCAATTGCAGATTTCCTTGGTCAGAAAGTTATGCACTTGCTGAAGGCATATTAGAGCTAGGAATGGTCACACTCTGCAGTTCTACAGTGTTTTCCACCAGGCACTTTGGGCCTCTGGCTTGGACCTGTCTCTGTAAGGGATTCTGCAATGATGACTGAGCACCATTTTGCCATCTGGGAGCTGTCGGGTGATTCTGCTGAGAAGGAGGTATGGGAAATTACCTCAGTTCGTGTAATAGACCCAGGGACATTGTGCAGAAACATTCTGCTGAATCACCCTGGTAACCAGCCCAAATGCAAATCACAGTTCTGCAAAAAAAAAAATAAAAGTCAGGACGGAAGGGCAGGTGGTACTCTAACAAAGAGGAAAACCAACCTATCAAGCCCAACACGCTCCAGTGGCATCCTGAGGGTGTACAAGACAAGAAGGAGAAAAATGGGGTGTTCTGTAACTGAAGGTTTTGGAAGGGGAAGACCAAAAAAGCTTGGATGCCACCTTTCAGCTCCCTAGTATATTGAGGAGGCTGTCACCCAGGCAAATATTAGGCTGAGAAAATCAAATATATTTTGTAGCTGTTGATTTTAAACAGCAAGAAGACAGAAAATTTTGATTTCTAGTAAGGTCCACATGGTAGGCATAATGTTGTTTGTGCCATAATCATTAATTTGAAGGAGTGTTGTGTTTGGATCTAATCTAGTTAGGATCAGTTCCCTTTTTAGCTACTACTGTATTTTAAAAAGGCAATTTTTCAACCCTTTGCTAATGTAATTTATCACCTACATCTGTGGCTCTGACAAGATACTGGCTCTTGTGTTATGCATAGTAATTGCTGCTGCCCTCTCTGAATTTACTGTGTTTTTATAGCTGGGCTACTTCTGCTCCCAGATCTGCTTTTCTGGCAAGGATATTATAATGAAACACAAATGTCACAATTTTTCATCACATAAAACATATCCAGTCTGTGATTCTTTTTTGTAAAATGAGATATAAAGATACTTGGTATAAAGTATGTTATATCCTCAAAATGAAAAGGTAAATTTGATGTATTAACTGGGTGGGAGAATGACATATAACAGGGTAATTCATTAGGGATCAGGTACAAAAAACTGGCAATCAGATCTCTGATTAAAAACCACTTACCTAGCAGTGAATGCTGGATGAAAAATTAAGGGAGCTTCTTTACAGAATTCAGTTTATGTAGAATGATTACAAATACTTGCTATTTGAGAAGTTTGTTCACTTAATAATTAATTTTAGGCTTCTTTAGCCCTTTCAAGAAGAAAGGGCATAGCACTAACATAATTTAGACACAGAGTTCTAAGCTCAATTTCTCAGCCTGAGAATCTCAGTCTAATAAATCATCCAAATTTCAATATTTACCAATTGTAGTTTATAGTTACATTTAAGTTTGAGAGGTCTGAAAATTAAAACACAACTCAGTTTTGATACATTAGTAACTTCAAAGTAATCAGCCAGAGTAACTGTAGCATATCAGCTATCCTTTTAGATAATGTAATGGTAAATCTATAAGATTTAAATCTATAGGATTTACCAAGACATTCAGAGCATCTTTGTCCCATTGTCACCCAGACAAGTTCATGTGGTGGAAATTTCACTGGAAAGCAATACTCATAGAAAATATTACATACAATGAGTTATATATAGAAAAGTTCTCCATCTGAATATTTCTATTAATTATAAAAGCCCCGAGAAATTCTGTGTACATTCTTACAACACGTTTTAAAAGTGAATGCAGAGTTCTTGATCCTGTGGATGATGAACTCAAATTCTTTTGGATCATTACTATCTCAGATGCTCATAGAGAGAATTTGCAACCTCTTTGCTTATAGCTAAAAGTGAAGTTCTCATGTTAGGGCAGCAGAGATCCAGAAATTGCAACCTCATCATGAATATGAACATCCAGCTGGGATTTAAATCCCAGCAATGCAGCACAAAGGGTAATGTATTAAAGCTGAATTCTCATTAGTGAGTTGAACCGTCACGTTGAGGAGGGTGCAAAATGTCTATCCTAGCTGGAAATTATGGGAGCAAGAGTAGAAGAAAATGAGCAAAGCTTCTCAGAATGTGGCCTTGAAAATTCCAAATGTGTTTGTTCAGGAAGATATTTTTAATGAAGTGCCTAATACACCAGTCATATCAACTCATTTTCCTGCAGCTCGGATAATCAAGGTTAGAACTATTTTAATATCATCTCCTCCTCTTGAATTTGGGGGCATAGATACATATGTTGGCCTGAAGACAGTTCTGTTCTGTAGAACTTTTAGTCTTCTGACATTTATTACCTCTATGCTATAACAGAGACAAAATTGTACTTAGCATTTGTATTACGGAATTTTGTCTAGACAAGAATTTGGTTTTAATTTCTTTACCCAAATGAGTCTACAGAGCTGTGGCCACAAATATTTTCCTAATTAAAATGTAAAAGTCGACAGATGAAGTAGGTGCATGTGTATTTGCCAGCCCACACTGTATCTTGTGAATGGGGGAGGGTTTTGAAGCCCAGCACCTTTATGAGAGCATTCACTTCATTTGTCTGTATTGTCAGCACAGGCCACTGCCTTCTGTGAACTTGGTTCAAAATAATTGCTCTCTCCAGAACTACAGCCATTGCTCATTGTCTGACAAGGCAGTCAACACTGACAGCTTGGCCACCTAAAGGAAGAAGCAAAAAAAAAAGTTGCAGGCTCTGGGAAATTTTTCCTGTATGCAGCTCAGCTCAGGAAATACATCATTTCAATGGTAGAAAAAGAGTATTTTGTCCTCAAAGCATATGAATGCAAGTGATCTTCCAGCATCTAATCCAGTGGTTTACTATCTTGATCTCTCCACTGGGAAAAAGAAGGAATCCAAACAGCTATGCCTGAAATACCAAATTTAGAAACAAAGGTGAGAGCTGATATCTGCACATCGATTGCAGTGTACAGTCTCGTACTGGTCTGTTTTGACATGTGGCTAATTGTGGCTTTGAGGAACAAGTAGAAAAAAACCAAACAAACCTCATGTGTGTCTCATCTGTCACCATGTTAATTAGTGTGTAATTAATCTACTACATGCAACTCTTCAAAGTGGGGAGGATTTTCTCAAGACCTCTTCTGATGCAGAGGGCAGTGTTGTCCATGAAGATGGCACAAGCCAAGTAGTAACAAAATTCAACCCTTTCACTCTTTGAAGACCTCTGTGCTAAAAAGATTCTATTATCAAGTTGCTTTTCTATAGCTGGAGGCAGTGGAGTTTTTAAGGATTTATGCTGTTGTGAAATAAAACTCTTACTAGTGTTTATTTCCTTGTTGCTAAGACTGTAAAGAAGCATTTGGCTTCCCATCTTTCCAGAATGGACATCCTTGTCCTACAGCAAGGAAGTTGAGTAATTCAGGTGGATATACTTTTTTTGTTCAATGAATAGCTGAATTAGTGATTCATAAACCAGGTTATGACCACTTGTACCATTGTATTTCATGTGTAGTGCAAAACCAAGACACTGATTGGTACCTGAGGGTTGTCCAGTTCACTTTGCAAAAGTAGTCTTGAATTGATAGTGGTGGCACTGTTATTTTCCCTGTCTTGTAAAATTACAAATGAAGATATAAGTGATGCTCTACAGTGTTATTGAAAACTATTGATAATTAATTTTTTTTAATTCTGTGTACTTAGTGCATTGAACCTCATTCTGGTGTATCAGTACATTTTTAAGGAGAGAAAGAGGAGATCTTCGTTTGAGAATGAATTTTAATTGGATGCCAGTTTGGTGACATACCTAAGAATTGTAATGGATTTGTCAGCTGTATCTAGTGTCATCTTTGGTAGGTCACATCTCAGGGGAAAGAAATCAATATGATTTGATGGGGAACTTGCACCTCTGAACAAAATTTTGATTGGGGGTAAGGTGACACAAAATTAGTTAAATAGATTTGCCATGGATTTCATCAGAATGAACAAGGTAAAATCTGGCCCAGAGCCCAACAAATGTTCCAGGATTGCCCACTTCCTATGAGATGTGATACTGTTTTCACAGTATTTGATGAATGTATGCAATGATAAACTTCCTTCTTCAGAGAAATCTTTTCTGAGCTCTCCTTTATGAAGTGCAAAGGTACTCTCCCTGCCTTGTTATCCAGATCCCATTGACAAGGAGTGAAGTGGACATTTTATTCTTTATGTAAATGTATTATAGGGCAGTAAAGCAAATAAAAGGTAATGAGAAGATGAGCTCTGATGGTACTGTAGGAGTGCAGTATTTCAGTGAAAAAAGTGACAGCCAATAGTGCTGCCCTGCTTTATCTTTTTGAACACATTTTGCATTTAATTCTAATGCTTTGCATTAATTTATGTATAATATGCCTGTTGATAACAGGTTTATTTAAAACTCATTAAAAGTTACAAAAAATGAGATTTGCATAGAAAAAGTCTTTGGAACTTTGTATTTCCTCCTTTCTCTTTTTTCCAATACTCAATGCACACAGCAAAAGGCTAATATGGCAGATGTCAATCAACCTTCTCTTGGCATTACTTGTGGGTATTTCTCAAAAACCTTTATGTGAAGGAAGCGGGCATGGGATGCAGGGCTGCCAACTCACGAAGGCTGTGAGCCTGAGGCAGTCCTAGCTGCCATTACTGGGAATGGGTACCATGAAAAAGGGCTTCAGCACGGTAGAGAGTCCTCATGGTCCAGTGATTCTTATTTTGTTGGAGGTGCCAGGCTGAGGGCCCTGGAGGGGGTGACTGTCAGCTGTGTGCAGAGCAGCACCTGCTCTGCTCCTCTGCTTCAGCTCACCCAAGTACCCAAATCACCCTTGTGCTTCTATGGATCCCCTCTAGCAGTAGAAATGTAGTTTTTTTTCCTCCCGCTCATCTGGTTTTTGGCTGTATTCCTAATTCTGCCCAGGAGGAGGCATATGAGTAACAGTTGTTCAAAATTTGGGAATGTGGACACCTGCCCATTTGACACTGGGGGCAAAAAAGCATGTATAAACCATGAGGTATGTTAGTCATGCCTAAGTGTCTAACAGCCTTTTCCTTGCTGCTGCCCTGCAGTAAATCTTCCATTATTCATTGTGTTATTTACACTCTAGTACATGTATTTATGCCGTAGTATGAAACTGTTTTGTTGAAAGCACCATAACCTTTTAACCTGTTTGCCTTTCCTGTTTATCATATTTTATAATGTTTTTTCTGTGATACAATAGGAAGCAATGGTTGCCACAAGGACTGCAGTTGTGAACAAGCAGACATGTAGTTGTCACTTTGCCATCTGAGGGCAGAGGGACAGCACAGGCAGTTCCATGAGGGACCAGGGTCATACTGTTCCTGCAGATGAGACATCAGATTTCTAGCTACATCTTTCTAGTTATACCACGTTTTTGGGATAATTTTTGCTGCACGCTTTCTGGAGGTCAAAGCATTAGATGTTGTCAGCTGGCTTCAAGGAGTAAATATTTTGCTTCTGAAATTGCTAGATGGAAATTTGTGAGCGCCGTGCTGGCAGCGGAGGTGTTTTGAGCGTGTTGTCTGCAGACTAATGGGCACAGCACTCTGGGACCTTGCAGTAGGTCAGCTGTAAAAAGTCAGGCTTATTAAGGAGCACACATTTCTCTCACACTTGGAATCCAGCTATTGACATCAGTGTTCCACCGAATCAGGAAGCAAGCGAGTCCTGGGCTGTTGGCATTTAACTGGGTAAACACCTTCCATGGGTTGAAAGAGGAGAGGTCAATATGTTATCAATGTTTCTTCCTCTTCCTGGGAAACCATTTTCTGTATTGCCTGTGTAATTCTTGTCTATTTCTTCTCCACTCCCATAATTTGGGGTGATCTCAGTTCCCTTAGTGGTCCTACCTTTATAGTTTGATGTTAGCAGCTGGGACCTTGCTGGAAGTACATCCTGAACCTACCTGTTTCATTTCCTTGACTTGCTGCCAGAGAGAAATTATTCCTCACCATTTTAAAGAGAGCGGTCCCCTTTCCTCTTCATTTTCCTCTGTAGCCTGCTGATCTCAGTGAAGAAATAAAACAACTCCCCTCTAGCAGTCCCTAGTGGCCACAGTGAAGGAGGAGATCATTTAAGGAGAGAAAAAAGCTGGGAAGGACAGGAATGTGTTTTAGGGGGTATGGGGAGGAGAAAGACAAAAATCTTTTTCTGTTATTATTGAGTCAACTCATGCAAGGGTTTCTTTTGCACCTGCCTTTTCCACTTGATATGTTGCCATTTTTATTAGGATTTCCCCACTTTTTTATTTTTTAAACAATTTAGATACAACCGGTTATAACAGCTACTACTTTTCATTGTTTGGCTTGAAATGGAGAAATTGTCAAATTAAAGTGATTTCTTGGTTGATAATTTTTTAAGAGTTATTTTTAGAAAAACCTGTGTTCTTCCAGAAGTAGAACAAAAAAGTCAAAATAGTTGCGGAAAAAAAATAGAGTTACTACACTGGTTGGACTGAAACAACCACTGCAGTACGAGCTGAATTTATCAGTCCTACAAAGTAGGGGGTTGTGAACCAAAGTTAATGAAAAGTCAAGACCAGTGATTTTTTATGGAGCTCATTCCATCTGAGGCTGCTTAAGAACAAGCATTGAGCCTCTAAAGAAAGGACTAGGGTAGCTTAATAATGTAAAGTCTACTCCCGGATAAAAAAATCAGCTAAAGATCTGGGTGGATGTCAGCCTGCCAATTGTTTCTATGCCATGACTTTAGTATATTTCCAAACAAGTCGTGGCTTTATCATGTGTTACCTTATAACAAAGGTGATTTATCTTTGGTTGTGCATGCTGACTGCCTTTTTGCCTTTTTGCATGAAGCTGTATTATCTGCCTAGAAAACTAAAAGAGAAATTAAAAACCATAAGGGAGTA